>JYCQ01000159.1:0-75490 GCA_000931505.1 Hypoxylon sp. E7406B | reverse complement strand
ATTTTAAATTAATTTAATAATTTATATATTAATATTATTTTAACATATTTAATTATAATATAAAATTTTTTATATATTTTTTTAACTTTTTTATATAAATTAATTTTTACTATAACTTTTATTATAATTTTTATTATAACTTTTATTATAATTTTTATTATAACTTTTATTATAACTTTTATTATAACTTTTATCACATTTTTTTATTATATTAATTAAATTTAATATTTTTTATTTTTATATAATATTAAGTTAAAATTTTAAAATTAATAAATAAAATCTCTTTAATAAGAAATTTTTAATAAGAATCCTTAACTAGTGCATAATAGCCTTCGTAAAACTTAGGTATAATTTATATTATCACCAAGTTAGGATTTACAGCAAGGTGATTATACGGATAGAATGTAACATTTCCAAGCATCTTACGACTGAATAGTATTGTATTTTTCGTGCCAACGCTTCGGAAGCTTGCTAGTCTTCGTACCTATCTCATTTAACAACACAGCCCAATAACGACATATCAGGAAACTTCATGATTGTGTCCATCAATGGGTTATATTCGTCACTCTATAGCTCTAGTATCGCTAAGTGGTTACAATGTAAAGGAACGAACTCCATTCTTCTTCCATCCAACCAACTAAGGAAACCCATCCTAGTTCCTAAAGATAGTATAATTCATAACGCTCAATAGATTTGATTTAAGCCGTGCCAAGAATGTTCTTCTCGTAGACCGTGGTCACCTTTCCGGTGTTGTCGTTCTGGATCTATTAAGACATGTTAGTACATACTACCCCTCGACAGCAGCCTCTCATAGGTGTTCAAAAAGAGAAACAGATGAACAGATTAATAGACTACTTACCTCGTAGCGCGGCTCGTCAGCGCTAGCCTGGACGTTGCGCTCGGCCTGGACACCGGGCTCGGTAAGCACGTCGGTGATCTTGCCAGTGCTCTCCGAGGTGTTGGAGTCGGGTCCGCCGACGGGCTTGTAGCGGACGGTCTGGCCGGTCTTGTACTGAGGCATAATTACTAGGTCTTGCAGGTGCTGCGATAGAGTCGGGTCGAGTAGAGCTGTGATGATAGCCGTGTTGGTGTCGCTGGTGTTGTTGCTAAGTTGAGTTTGTTTATTGTGGTTGTGATTGGACTTGTGTTGTGTGTTGTCGACTCGATTGGTCTTCGAGAGCGAAGTTTAAACGGCTTATATCTTCGTCGGGACCTGGATAAGTCGGACGGGATACGGCTCAGGGCTTGTCGTCATGAAGTCATAAGACGTTGATGTGATGAGGCTTATTTCGTAATGTTGATATCAAGACTCATCGCATGGACTGTTAGGAGAGTTGTGGCTTGCAGAGGCGCTCGTATAGCCCAAGTTCCCCCCGGTCTTAAGGCCTGTGCCATCAAGGGAGCCGTGCGAGTGTAGTCATCATATCGCAATCCGTGGGAGACGCGGACGAACTTCCGGAGACAAAGCTCCACGCAATGGGTATGGGGTAGTCTGTTATAATGATAGGTAAGGTGGTATGCCGGAATATGGCCCGGAGCGGTCTGTTCGCATCACAGTATCTGCTATTTACTGTGTTGTTCATAGGGCTGAGGGAGCATGGTCCGTTACTGTTCCTGGGGATGTCGTCAGTCTAATGTCATCATCACCACTTGTAGCGATCATCCTTCGCTAACTTTGAAACATAACTGACTTGCTAACTATTCCGACGTTCTAACGAGCCCATGAGTCAAACGAAAACTATGTCACGTCAGTTTCCTTCGATAATGGTAATAATCAGAACGCCGATCGCTACCCCTGTTACTGTACCTTACAATCGGAACGACATCCGTCAGATATGTTACGTAGACATGTAGTGCGACCGACACTGCAATTAACTAATTGGATTCTGGGGATGCTCCTCGAATCTTGATCTGAACACGTGGGTTGACATTCACTAGGCTTACCGTATGAAAAAGCTTGACTTGGCAGGTCTAACTTATTAACAATTTTGAGCCTCATCTGATGAGAATTAGGCAAGACAGTTACCCCTTGCATTAGCTAATTGAAAGTAGTCTTGGTGAGATACCCGTAGCGGAAGATGCCCCATAGAACGAAGTAGAAGCTGTATTTCTGCAAGTAGAGTATAGTTATGAGTCGCGTTGAGTTAGGATGCTCGGCGATGGGACCACTGGGAGCAATTAACATTTTGTAAACAGCTATCGGTTTAAGCTACCTCTAGTCGAACATTCATGGTATCAAACCAGCGTGAGCCATCGTCTTACTGCATAAAACATTCAAAGAACCAAGTACTTCTCCGTAATAGCCTTAACGGCATCTACATCMCCGCCAGTCCAGCAAATCTGTGCCAGATTATAAGCAGCCTCCTGCGTCAGGTCATTCCTACCCATGATACCATTTTTAGAATCATCGGGTACGTCCTGAAGAGCGCGCTTGTAGTATTCAGCAGCGATATGGGGAATACCGACGGCGTGATAGCTCCGCGCGAGGTTGTAATGCGCTTCCTGCCTCTGCGCGGCGTCCGGCGAGGCGAGTTTCTGTTCGTAGTATTGGTGCAGGAAATGGAAACCTTGCGCTAGAAGATATTGCCGGTTCTCGGCTTGCCTCTTTAATGCGTAGTGAAGATAGCAATGGCCCACACTAAGGATAACCATGCTATTCGTCGGATCTAGGGAATAAGCCCTCATGAAGTAGTCTATATCAATGTTAGCCCTGATATTAAACAGACGTCGAATTGCTATGGGTATCTTGTTACTTACTTAGCGCGAAAGTGAAGCTGTTCGATATGAACAAAATATGACCATAGACCATCAACAACGTGATGTCCAGCTCTTTTCCTTGATATACTCTGCCGGTCGGCGCCGCGTCTTCCTCTCCGCTATCCACAGCTGCTCCCGCGGTAATAGCGCGGTCCATGAGCTTGATCTGTCGTAGCATATACTTCTGGACGGGACCAGAGGCATACCACGATGCTGGGGATGGGCATAATCTAGACAAGGCGGAAAACACTCGGAAGGGATCTGTATCGTATTGATATTCCCTCATGATCCAACGAGCTGTGGCTACGCACGTCTCCTCGTCTCTGCCGCGCAATGCACAAGCTGTTCTACATTAGTCACAGCTCGCCGTTCTTTAAAGGAGTAACTTACCAGCCCAAGTGACATGTATTAGAAACATGTCTTCTTTAGATTTAAATACCGTCGCATCTCGGGCGGATTCGCATATTTTATACGCATCCTGGAATTTCCCAGTCTGAGCCAGACCAATAGCATATTCGAGGAAGATATCGAGCCATTCGTCAAAGGGAACACCTCGATAACTAACGGCAACCTGCTTGGCTTGCTTGTCGGGCTTCTCAGCACCTGGGCCCTCTGGGTTTAGATCTGTGGTTGAATTAGCGTATACTCCCTTAACATCTAGCGAACAAAACTTACTGTGCGATAGACGCTGTGCCATCGCTATTAGATTGGCGCTCCCTTTGCGGGCCTCAATCTTCTCGCGTGCTTGGTGTATACCAAGATGTGCCAAGAACTTGTCCCAGCCATAGAAATCCTTATACGACCTAAAATCGTCAACAAGCTTTCGAGCTGCGACCATAAACGCGTCTGAAGGGCCTTTGGCCTCAGGATCGGACGAAGCTCGAGATTCGCGGACGATTTGCCACGCTTCGGCGAGTTCAGCTGCTCTTCTCTTCTCTTCCAATTGTAACTCCTCGGCTCGAGCAAACAGTTTGGGGCGTCGCACTCCTGGGGGTTTTGGTGCTTTAGATTTTCGCTCCTTCGGCTCCTTTGGCTTTGGTTTCGCTTTCTCAGCTTTGGGTTTAGGTTGACGCTTGGCTTGCTTTGGCTTTTTCCCTATGTCCTTCCCAGCGCCGGGCTCCAATGGGTTTGCAGGCAGTGTAGTGTCGTCATCTCCTTCTTGATCTTCATCGTTATCCTCTCCTAAATCTTCTCCTTGGGTTTCTGCCTCTTCGCGAGCCTGCTCACGGGCTTCCTGTAGCCTGATAGCTTCGTTCACAAGGATGTAGGCTTCTCTTTCTGCTCTTGCGGCTTCATACATCTTGGCCAACTCATAGCGCGCATCAATGCAAGCTTCGCTATTAGAAGATTCATCCTGCTCAATAGCGGCCGTAAAGCATTCCTCGGCCTGTCTCTTGTCACCCGCGTACAAATAACACCGGCCTACTCGGACGAGAGACTCGGTATCAAGGAGATCAGGTTCTCGGAGCGGCTCATAGAAGCGTTGGGCCATTGGCAGGTGGCCTGCCTCATATAATGCTGCAGCCGCTTCAAGCACTAGATCTGGATGCTCAGATAGTAGCCCAGGCGTATCCGCTTTCTCCGGATCAATGAATTCCATGTGACGCTGATGTTTGTTAGCCTGTTCAACCGTAATTCAGCGGTAACAGTGTGGTATAATCTTACCATAGCTTCATCCTCCTGGCCAAGCTTGAGGCGATATACGGCAAGCTTTGTCCTTAGTTCTAGTGGGAGACCTCTGCCATATGACGAGACTGGATATTTTCCATCTTGGTAGTTATCCACTTCAAGTCGCCGAGTGTTTTCAACATCCCATTCTCGATCATCATCCCGATCATCCCAAAACGCTTCATCGGAGCGAGTCAGGAGCCATCTCGCTAGCGACCTTAATTCGTGGACAGCCTCTTGGACCCGATCAACGTACGCGAGCAGCTCGACGAAGATTTTAACATCTTGCCAGTCGAAAAGATAACGAGAATCGAAGCCATTTTCTTTGAAGTGAGTAATACACCGGCGGTATGCATCTATCGCTGTTTCAGGTTTGTCTGCAAATTGTGCTTTGCCGGTGTCTGCAAGCAAAACACATACTTCAGCCAGGCCACGTACAGCAAATACATCAAAGGGGCAGTGTTGAACTAGGAAAACATAGTCCTTGAGGGCCGACTTAAGACGGCCCATTTCCAATTGCAATGCTGCTCTTCCATGGTGTGCAGCACTATGAGTGCCGTCGACCCTCAGGGCCCTACTATAACAGAGGATGGCTTGGTCCGTTAAACTGTCTGCGTCCTCTGGGTATTCCTCTCGAAGCCCGATGGCTAGCTCTGCACATTGAAGCCAATCGTCAATTACTTTTGGCTGTAGGTGCGCAGCGAAGAATCTTGCCATATAATGTCCCTTCTGATCGCCTTTCTCCTGACAAAAAGAGGCTAGTAGAATCCAAGCACGATAAGTTTCGGCATTGATACGAATAGCATCCGTGACGTAGTCGATGGCTTCATCAAGACGACCATCCATGTAAGCGTTAGATGCCATGTTGAGACGATATTTGATATCACCCGTTGGCTCAGCAGCTCTTCGAGGGCCACGCTTCCTAGAACCTCTACTCCCACGGCCACCCCGAGAGGGTTTCGGAGTATCTCCCATTTTCAACCATTTTCTTGCGAACCCACGCATAGGAGGCAGCTTTGGCATGGGGTTATCTTGGTTGAGGTCATTCTGCCGCTCTAGAAGTGCGTCCGTTGCGATATCCATGGGGTCTACTTCATCTTCTGCGACTTCCATTTGACTCGTTGGGTTAATTTGCAGGTTACCCGTGTTATTTTCCGGGTATTGTGATGGGAAAGGAGTCTCTTCCTGGACTCTTTGAGGCGGGKAGGGAACTGGTGCATTTGTAAAAGCACTGTTGGAAGGAAAGTCTAACCTCTGCGCACTAGTCGCATTCGTGGGTATATGCGGATGAATTACCGGAGGCCCTGATGGAGTAGTCTGGTTTCCAAATCCCATTCTCGAAGGAGGCTGGAATCCATGAGACATCTGTGGTTGAAATGGCGGGATCTCCGGCCTTGGGAGCAAGACTCTATAATTGGTCTGCCGTGGCGGGAGTCTCGACGGCGCGACTGGCGAGGGCCTCGCGGCTGTTGGCATGCGACTTGGATTCATGCTGGATATTGTATTCTGAACAGGAGCTGTCGTACTCTGAGCGGGAGACGAAGCTTGCGCCTGGGTAGGAGGCGTAGCTGTGCTTTCTGGTTGCGTAGTCGGCGCATTTTGCTGGTCTGGCTTGTCTGGCTTCTGAGTGAAATGCGCCTGAAGGGCGTCGAACGTGGATGAAAAATGGTGACTCATAGTGAGATAGATGAGAGCCGGGCATAAAAATAGTATTTTATTCCGCCTTCAAGTCTCTCCCCGGGCTACTTAGTGTCTCGTACCTTCATCGATATCTCATATCAGACTTACTGGATGCAGTATATCCAGATCTAGCCCCAATCACTAGAGATGAGAGATACGAGCTTAATCGTGACCATCCCGGATGGACTTGTTAAGAAGTAGTCCTGGGGGAGACGTTCTTTCGGATATCTTGTAAATCGCGTCGATTACCTTGTAATAAAGGACCTTGCTTACTTAACCTAGAAGGCGTTCAATAGGTCAAGTGAAGTGTAAGTGAAGATCGGCGACTGAGGACAGTGAGGATTGGACTAAGTGGCAAGGTTTACCGTTTGACGAAAATTTCGGGTACCCACAAGCAAATCGATGCACTTAACAGAGATAAAGACTTAACGAATCAATTCAACCAGCGTGAAGCCAGCATATACGCCTCTTCATTCTCTAATCCGCACATCACACTGTCAATATTCTCATTACCAGCTTAGTTATCATGCCGCGATTCTTATTTCTCATTTTTGGATCAAGACGTTACGTTTTGGTACTAATAGTCTGTATACACGTATCCCATACAACAGCAGCCCCTTCTGCCTCCTGATCTCCCTGATGATGACTTTCCCTGGCTATGACGAGCTTGGTCTGCTGACTTTCCAGAAATCCCTTTCTGGATGCGAAAGCGAAACCTTCTATTGGATTTTCAAATCAATTGTATTATTGAATCTCCCCGGAGCCCTCCAATCTGCATCTGCAATTAATGGGAAGTCGGCGGGGAGAACGGGGATGCTCAGAATAATCCATGCAAACACTTGTTCAAACTTCAAACTCTTGGTAGATCAGTGGCGGCGCGCTACTACTACATTCATTATTAGGTTGCAGCGGCTAGCCCAGCTTGCCCTCTGCCTTGGCCTCTGCTCGTATGTTAGTAATTGCACTAAATGAGATAGGGTCGAGTATTATTACCTTTGACTTGGTCAAAGACCTTCAGCATCTTCCTTCGTGCTCCAAGGGCGTTGACACCACGCTCCTCTAGAGCCTTATCATCAAGCTCAATTAGCTCCGTCCACTTCATATCCTTAAGGTTATCCGTGTACTTGTGCAATCTGAGGCTTCGCAACCATGCTGGTATGTCTTGCAGGAGAGTTGGGTCGGTAGGATCCTCCGGGGGCTTCGAGGTACCACGACGTCCACGCGGCGAACGGCCACGAACCAGATCCGAGTGATCAGATAAGTAACCCTCGGGAACACCCACGCCAAGCTGGCCCATGTTGATTGCGCCGAGCCCATTGTTTAGCAGCGGGTTCTGTGAGCCATCATACGCACTCAAGAAGCCGTTGTTCTGGGGAGAGGCAAAAGGCACCTGTCCGAAACCTGGTTGCATTGCTATACCAGGGGAGTTTGGACGCGAGCGGTGAGCAGCAAATCCACCCATAACCTGCTGGTTCTGCAAGGCAAGCATCTGGTCTCTGCTTAACACCTGGCCGTGCTCGTTAACCATAACAATGTTCGTACCAGGGATGTTCGATGGCTGAGGCCCCGAGGAGATAGAGCTCTGGCCCTGGCCGGGCGCATCATTAGAACGGGCTCTACGGTACTTTCGTACGTCGTCAAGAGCGAAACGGTTATTGACTGTAGACAGCGCCGCAAGCTTCATGGCCGTCGCATTGGCAACCATATCTGCCTGGTTAGGAGCACCATTACCGGTATTGAATGTCGCAACCATAGGAGTGTTCACCATGGAAGCCCAATTTCCACTTCCAGCAGTGTACGGAGAAAGCATGGGTAGATCATTACTGGATTTGTCCGGGGCGTTGAGTGTGGTATTCTGGATGCTGTTGTTGCCGCCTAGTTGGGGGCGAGGCGACCTCAATCCTGCAGAAGGTGGGGGTTGAACAAATTGGCCCATGGGTGCCTGGCCTGAAGATGACTTGGGTCGAGAGGCATTTGGGTCATTGCCCCAGGGCGAAGCAGAATTCTGTCCATTGGGGTCGAGCCCTTCAGATGGTGCAGAGATAGCTGGCGCGCCCAGGGGGCTTCGTACATCAACCGCCGTACTGTTGCGGTTCGATGGAGGCTGGTTCCCAGTCTGTTGGGTAAATTTAGCCTTTTCAGTAGCAATGGCGGCCGCGGCATCAGGGAACATAGCGTTGATCGTTGACGGATCAAGTCCCGAGTGCCTCTTAGTTGATGCTTGCGGTTGCGAAAGGGAGTTCCTAGCCGACCCAACGTTTAGCTTGTTCATAGCATCACTCAGACGATTTGACATCGGATCTGCAACAGCGGATGTTAGTTACTGTATACAAGCAAAGTGCATTGTGTAATATACCCTTGTCAAAATTGGCTGGTGAGAGCACACCAGACATGGGGTGATTCTTCCCCATTTGCTGAAGCACCTGAATGAAGAAACGGATTTGGACCTGAGTAGTCTGCTGGAGCAGTGCATACAGTGCGGCAGTCCTCTCAGCCTCGGACAGGACCCGAAACCACTGTTCAATAGCACTGAGTTCGTCCTTGAAGTCCTGATCTAGGGTGGCAGCGGCCATTTCCTCCAGAGTAGTTTCATACTGATCAATGTCGGCGATCCACTGCTGGGTCACTTTGTCCTGCGGGTCAGAGTCGGCATTTCCTTGACCTTGACCCTGCTGACCATAGAAATCCGATGAGGGACGGATCCGGTTCGCCGTCGCGGGGCCAGCAAGAGCAGCCATATCGGCGGAGGCACGGAGGKGGTGATTGTTGGTACCAACAGTTCGAGAGGAAGGTGGACGTAGCGACGAGGCAGTCGAGGCCTCAGGGGTGCTGTTTCGATTCATCTTGTCCGTCGGTTTATATTTCACCAGTTATGAACAATATACGATTCTCGTCAAAATGCCGGACTGTAATTCCTGAAACCGTAAGGTCCGTCGTCCAAGTCGGGAAACGCGAATAATTATGCTGTTCTGGCCTATGCAGACTGAAACGGCTCGAGAGTTTGTGAAATAATGGTCCAAGATCCGCAACAAGTAGTCTTGCCGCGCTAACTTGAGATTTTTGTTAAGGTCTCCTTAGAGGCTAGATATTGCACACAATAGAGACAAAGCGATCGTGTGCAATGCGTCTTTGACGTTACTGATACGAGCTATTGCAGCTACGAGGTCGTAACGATAAGGCTTGAGTAGCAACGATGTCGACTCTAGTGCTGCCTTTATTTTTATTGTTAAACCACCCGGGGATTAGTGCGTAGTCAGCTTGTGACGCTTTCAGGGCGAACAGGGCGAATAGGCCGTTGGAAGGTAGGTCGACGAATAGATTTAACTGGAAGCGTAGTGCAATGGCTTTCGGTAATCGTAATATCGAATTATGATCGACTTGCAAGGCTCGAGTTCAACTCTCTAGCAGAGAACGACGGTAGGATACCTTTTCTTTCTCTCGAGAACTCCTGCAGTAGCCTGCTGACCTCAAAGGAGTCTTTGAAAGGAGGCAGTTGGGAAGGAAGTGATTATTGATAATGCAGAATATTAGGTAGGTGACTGCGAAGGGAGAAGCATGTTAGCGAGAATTGCGTCGGTTGGTTGAACGCAGAGGCGTATTAATTTAGGGGGGATCCAAGGATATGGACATGTCAGACACAGATTTGGGAAAGGCTGATTTAGTGGATGAAGTCCTAACGATGTGACGGTCACTGGGGATCCGTCGTACAAATCTGACGTCTGAATGGGGGCGACTGCCCATGGAGCTCTCTATGAGTTACCGCCCAGGCGTGCGTCGAAGACTCAATCGGGATATTGAATGCGACGGCGTCATGAAACGCGAGACAGAATGTGGAAAGCAGACTCACCGACAATAACACTGATCGACTTCTACTCCAAGGCCAAAAAGAAAGAAACCAGCGGCGGGGKTGCCCTCGAGCTGCTGAGGAGGAGGATGTGAAGAAATGGGAAGGGGGAGAAAACGAAGCCGTAGAGAATTACTGGAGCAAAGGACTCGGGCACAAAGCCTGGGGAGTGGAACTGTAAACTCTTTCGGAAAGACCCTGGCTGCCTGCATGTGGGCAGGGCATAAAGGGCTGCTGAGGAAATTCTAGGTTAGAGGTAGGTACTTGTACATGCAAAGGATGGAGCACACAGGGCAGGCTGCTGTCCAAGCCGGCAGCGCTGTAACCTTTTTTAATGGACACTTCGTACGCGTATACCTCTATGCGGCGTCATGCCAATGTACCTCTTGCCTACCCCMCCGCCGTGTTAATMCCTCGAACAAAGTTCGCAAGCTTGTATCTCTATTTTAGGTACATATGTATTCATAACCTTAATAGTCGCAAGCAGTCTGAGCCTCGAGAAAAGAAGCAGCATCGACTTGCACGCCTGGATGGCTCAGCGCTAACTTGAAGCTTCCAATCTAAATGTGCAACAGCTTTGGTACAGTACAACGTGAGTACCCAACAGTGTCACCTTTAGCGGCTGTGACGAATCTTTTTAGGGGCCGACGCTTGGATTCTAGCCCCTGAAAGACACTTTTATAGGGCCCCCAATTCGTATAGGTACCTCAAACAGTGAGGCTAGAATAACTCGAAACACGCCTAACCGACGGACGGGGCAAGATCAACCACACTTCCCATCCACTCAAAACTCCGAGAGAGCAGAGCGGCAGCGAACTCACGCAAGTCACATCTTGGACCTATCCGTGTCTCGGTTTATTCCCGGCCAAGAACAAAATCTATATACATAGAGTGGAATTAACTATACACATGTATCTAAAACCTGTTTAAAAATATAGTGCTACTTGACAATTGCTAAAATAATAAGAGTTAGTTAATTCAATATCTTTGCAATGAGTACTTAAGGTAGGGTAACAGATCATATTCATATATATGACCTCCAGCAAGTTTTGAGACATGTCACGTCTCGTGACTCGCGTCCCTTTTATAAGAGAAGAGAGGATATTTAAACATGATCTTCGCACCACAAAGGCTGTGCTCGTAATATGTGACATGCTTTTAACTTTCAACTAAAAGACATACAAAGTTTCGGTAGGAGATAATTTGTCGACTTGATCTATTATAAGGATATACTACGATAGAGAGAAAGGTCAATGGATCCAATGGCAGTAGACAAGAAGACGTTAGACATGTTGCCGAGCCTCCATGCACCCTCGCCTTAGAGCAGGTCGAAGCACGGGTGTTTGGTAATAGACGGGCAGTCCACTCTCGGCACGAGAAGAAACATCCTTCAGCAGATAGGCATGGAAATGGCCTAGAGCTGTACACACATATGCCGGTTTGTTCATTACAGACCAGAATGATCTGGTCCAACTTACGAAGAAATTTAAAGTCGATGAGGATGGAAATCGAAAGCGCGCAGGATATTTGATTGGCGACTGTAACTTCATTTGGTTACCTCTTCATCTTCGCCGTAGAAGATCGTGCCTGGATACAAGCAGCAAGTGCATAACCCTTGACTCCATGATCATGCCTGAATGTCCCCCCGAAGTTTGCCCTGATGCGCATTCGCGATGTCGTGTCTCGGAACCCATTATCTTCCACCTCATGCCGTCTCTCGCTTGCCTTCCTTCAGTTCCTTCTATATCAATTGTTAGTACTTGCCAATGAACTAGCCGGGGCAATAGATCCGTATGCCCTTCTACACATCGAGTGACGTACCAAGGCTCGCATGGTGCCGTGCAGAGCATGTCTGTGGTTTCTTCGGAACTTGGGGTCGGTTCCCTTGAGAGACGGGTATCGGTTGGTCTTAGGCTTCTTGATACTACACATCGCCAATTCGTTAGCTAAGGTCGGCAAATTGAGGCGAATGATCCATGTCGGATAGGTTCGTCGGTTCGAAATTGACATACCCGTTACGGTGAGCCTTGCGCGACTGGTTGTGCTGCGACGAGTTCTTGGATTCTGTAATCAAATGTCAATGCGAAAATCTCTGGGAAATGAATACGATTCTAATAACATACTCGCCATTGTGATTGATTGTGCGTCGGTTTGTTTGGAGAGACACGGAAATCGACGAAGGTTGATGCTGTCAATGAAAAGGTAGAAGTTCCTTTCGTGTGTGGTATTAACCAGTTGTGGGTGGAAAATTAAGCGAGGTGTCAAGCCACAGCTAAAGAATCACACCGGTGCCACTTTTATTAGGTGGGGTTGAGAGCGGCGGCTGTGCTCCAGCTGAAAATATTGCGGACAGCTGCCAAGCCAAAATATCTACATACACTGTGTCTCTCAGATGCAGTGCATGGATGGAACTAAAGTCGATTCTTGGCTTATTCTACAATTAATATGCCACTACTAAAATAATGTTAGGATACCTCTACAAGATATTCATGTATATTTCCTTCCAAGTTTGCCTCTACTCCTAACGCGCAAAACCAATTATCATAAATACATTGCCCTTAATTGGCATATATGTATATCTATTTCCTAAATCCGTATCCTTCAAGATGGTTTATGAGCTCCCCTTCTAATAAGACACCTCTAATATACCAGGTTACTTAGTTGTGACAGGAACTGCAAGCTTTGCTTTGGAAGCAGCAGCAGCAGCCAGTTCGGCCGCCTTTGCAAGCTGTTCGGATCGAAGCTTGCGGACGTATCTGAAGAGGAGGATGAACAACAATTCCATTCTGGGAGGCGGCGTTAGTCAACAGACCTCGTCATCAAAATATAGCCTGCCGAGACTTACCGTTCTTTTGTCATCATGAGCAGACCCTGTACCAAGAAACCCTTTATAATTTGAGGTCCGATGCCCTTGAAGAGGCTCAATAAGCCCTCGTGCTTAACGATGAATTGCATCACTTCAATAAAGCCTTTGAACGGCTTGCCCTGGCGTTGCGGTGGGGGCTTCGATTGTAACCCAACTTTAGCAACTATCAGGGGTTGCGTAGCGATAGTAGCTAATGCCTTCGACATCGCACCAAGAACTACGAGTTACGGTTAGCTCGAACTTGTCTGCTATTACCAGCAAAGAGGAATAACGAAACAACATACGAAAAGCTTCTCCCGCGGTCAGACGGGTTTTCCCAGGGAAGATGGCTCCCTTTAACCGTTCATAGGCACCATAAGTGATAGCAGGGTTGACAACCAGCACCAAGCTAGCTTTCAATCCTCTCCAAAGACCAAACACCCCATCCTCGCTGTGTATAMCCTCGCGAGCCGTATCTATGAGGCCTTTCCTGTCCGCCTTGCTCTGCGTCTGCTGCCTCGTCGTAACCACAGCCACCGGAATCGTGCACAGTTGAGCCACCGCACCTGCTACTGCACCAAGGGCTAACTCGACGGCGGTAGACGGGGGTGCAGAGACTTTCTGCGACTTGAAGTACAGCTCCCGCACAATCGAGTACCAGTAGAAGTAGGCGAAGTTGGTAGAGGCGACGCCTAACAAGGCGCCATTTATGCCTGCGTACAAGCCTTGAATTCCATCCTCAGCGACAATCTTGGTGATGGCGTCCCACGTCGAGGTATAATGGGGGTCGGTGTGTTCGCTCGACTCGTCGGGCTTCCGCTTTACTTGGACCTGCAATCGCGTCTTTACTCTATCAAAGCGAACAAGCAAGCGGTTAGTGCGGATTCTGCACACATTTAAGGCAAACTCAGCCAACTTACATATCTAGGGGGTATACAAGAGCATTAGCTAGGACAGCGCCGGTGGAACCAGCTACAGCGTAACCCCAGGACGGTAGCGGCGCAGGTTTCGATTGTACGGCCATAGCGGCTGAATAACGGTTGCCCCAAACAGAGAGGGTAATGCTTGTTCCACACGATGGTCACTCCTGAGTACGTTGTCGATCAAGTGGCCACGCTTATGGAGAAAGGATCAAGACGCAATTGGCAATTGGCAATTGAAAGGTGAGACTAGCTCTCTACACCCGCGCGGATAAAGCCGTATGGTTAAAAAGCCACTCGAACGCACGTAATTAATTGCTACCGCGACATCTGACAAGTTGGGTATTGGTATACATTTCCGTAAAGCAGTATTATCAGGGAAAACTTAATTATGAAGGGTCGAGGATTATCTATGGCCCTCAGATTAGTGAGAGACAATGAAGCTGCCCTGACGTCGTGCTCCGATGATGCGAAAACTGGAGACGTACGACGCAAAGCCGAGTTTAAAAGTGCTTGTGAACAATGGACCTCGGCCATTAATGGCTTATCCACCTCGGCGGCATCTAAGAAATGCGCGCGAATCAATTTGAAAGGCGGGCTGGGCGGGACAAAGGGGGCAGATAAGGTTTCGCATTACCTAAGCAGGTAAAGACCGGGCAATGGGTCCATTACGTAAGGTTGGTACCAGGCAATAAGTCAGTATCCACCTGAGCAGCATTAGTCTGAACGCTCGGTCGTCGGACCGCACAGCGAGCACCAGCCCGATCCTGCAGAGCAAGTCCGAAGACGTACCCGAAGGCAGTAAGCCTATCGTGAATCAGAACGCCGTGTGTTACGAACAATATGTTTCCATAGTTGGGTAGCAGTGGCCGAATCTTTCGTCTGACCTGCAATACGAACATGAGATGAGGCAACATATCAGAGTATATATCACCTTATTTCCTTTTCTAAATAGATAAGTCTACTTTAAGTTGTATACTCGGGACTTATACGATGGGCTGTACTTGCCCGTAGTTATTTGCTCTGTGGAGGTCTTTTCTTGGATATTACCCAACATACACAACATATGTGGTTATATGGTTGACCCAAATCTCAAATTCATCTCGCTCCCTGTGACAGGCCAATTGCTCCCAGTCGGATATGGTGTTGCCTTGGTTTGCTAACACTGACTGACGTGGGAACCCGAACCGTGCTGTCGGTCCTCGACTGTTCAACTCTTATCCACGTGGGGGTTTCGGCCGACCTGAGTTCAGATGACACGGTAGTCAAGGTAGCCATCCACAATGGAAGCGAAGGCAAAGGTGAGTAATTCCCTAGAGTAATTATCTGCAGATCTGACCTGGTATAGGAACGGGAGGCATTAGTCTCCAGAACCCATGGGAAAGAGGCCCTTGACCACGCCATATCAGCGGCTGAGCTGTACATGAAGGCTGCTCAAGCGGCGTCAAGCCCCGAAGAGAAAACTCGCCTCACGAAAAAGTGCCATTCGCTAATCTCGAAAGCCGAGAGTCTCAAGAAGTCAGGTCAGACAGGGGGTGGTGTTGCAGCCGTGGAGAAACGTCTAAAGCTACCACGTCAGGCACGTGAGATCCCAAAAAGCGAACAGGCTATCCTACTACGCAGTTCCAGACTCCACGGAAATGTCTATCCACCTTGGGAGTCGGATCCTGATTCGAAAGAGTTCAGCGGCCCTCCCTTCACTGACCCTGCAGAGTTCTCCCTATCTGACCGTCAAAAGGCTGTCTTCTCAGGCTGGAAACGACCCCTAGAGATCTTAGGCTCCGATGACCAGAATGCCCTAATGGAAGCTCGGGACGAACCCGACCTAGTCCAAGACATAACTACAGATTGTTCAGTCGTTGCCAGTCTCTGTGCGAGTATGCGGCACCTACAGCCGGGCCCGATGTCCATCCTCCCAGCGCTCATGTTCCCCATTGATCCGGACAACGGACAACCAAAGCTCTCAGCCAACGGCAAGTACGTGTTGCGGATGTTCGTCAACGGCTGCTTCCGTAAAGTAGTCATCGACGACCGACTCCCTTCATCCTCGACGGACCGCCTCCTCTACGTCGTAGACCGCCAGAACCCGAAGCTCATCTGGCCCGCCCTTATGGAGAAGGCGTACCTCAAAGTCCGCGGTGGTTACAACTTCCCCGGCAGCAACTCCGGCACCGACCTCTGCGCGTTGACGGGATGGATACCGCAGCAGCTTTTCCTGCAGAGCGATGATGTGGACTGCGATCGCACGTGGAACCGCGTCAAGAAAGCATATGATTACGGAGACGTGGTGGTCACACTGGGAACAGGTCGTCTCTCACCGGACGAAGAAGAGACGCTAGGTCTAGCTGGCGAACACGATTATGCCGTCCTAGACATGTCCGAAACATCAGGAAATAGGAGACTGCTCGTCAAGAACCCGTGGTGCGACGGCATGGTCTGGAAAGGCGTCGGGTCGTCCGAAGCAACCACCTCCCAAGCAACAGACGACCATCCAATCAAGCTAAAACCCGGCTCCTTTTGGATCAGCTTCGACGACGTTACGCAGAACTTCGAATCTCTCTATTTGAACTGGAACCCTTCCCTCTTCACCGAGCGCCAAGACCACCACTTCGTCTGGCAGCTCCCCGACGCCACCCTGACCGGCGGCTCCTGCTTCGCCCACAACCCGCAGTACTCCATGACCGCCGCCGCCGACGGAAGCACCTGGATCCTCCTGAGCCGGCACTTCCAAGACGGCGAGCTGGACATAATGCACAACCGCACCACAGCACACCACGGCGCCAACAACCACAACCACAAAAACAACACCACCCTCGCCGAAGTCTCCAGCAAGCTCGGCTTCATGAGCATATACATCTTCGGCGACCACGCCGGGCAACGCGTGCAACTCAGCACGCGGCCCATCTACCGGGGCGAATTCGTCGACTCGCCGCAGACCCTCGCGCCCTTCGAAGCGAAGCGCAACATGCGCTACACCATCGTCGTCGCGACACAGGAACTACCGCTCCCAAAATACACCTTCACGCTCTCCTTCTTCAGCCGCGCGCCGCTCACCGTGTCCCCCTCCGCGCCCCCCCTAAAGCACTACGCGGAGGTCAAGGGCGCGTGGACGCGCCGCACGGCCGGCGGCAACGCGGCGGCGCCGTCGTACCTGCAGAACCCGCAGTACAGCGTCGCGGTGCCGCGGCGCACCCCGCTCTCGCTGCTGCTGTCGACCGCCCGCGACGACGTGCCCGTGCACGTGGACCTGGTGTGGGCGGGCGGGCGCCGCGTCACCGCCGTCGGCAACCGCGACTTAGTCGTCACGTCGGGGGATTACCGGCGCGGGTGCGCGCTGGCCGAGGCGCCAGTCGTCGACGCTGGCACGTACACGGTTGTGTGCTCAACATTCGAGCCCGGGTATCTTGCTGATTTCGTGCTGCGCGTCGGGTCCGACGTCCCGTGCACCATAGCACCCGTGCTGGGCGATGCCGCGGGTAGGCTGCGCACGCGGTTGCCTGACCTCTCTTCGTCGTCGACTAGAGATGGAGAAAGTGAGGTCCACAAGAAGAAGCGCGCCTTACTTACAGCAGCACGGTTGACCCGCGCAAGCGTTGTCGTCACGCAGAGCAACAGTAACCAATACTCCAACACAGGAGGCACTAGCACGCCGCGCTCGCGCCCCGCAGTGCGTGTGAGCGTCGAGTATGGCACGGGGCCCGACAAGATGGTCCTGGCATCGACCGATGACACTACCAGCAGCGGCATCGGTGGAGAGTTCAGAGAAGTCGGCGTCAACGGGCTTCGGACCGGCGAGTTCGACATCGACCCGCAATTAGCATGCACTAGCCACGGGCTATGGCTCGTTGTCGAGCAGCTGGGCTTTACGCAGCCGGTAGCGGGAGGCAGCGGAGGGTTGCAGGTCGAGATCCTGAGTGAAGGCCCTGTTCAGGTCTTAGGGTGGGAGGATGTGGATGATTAGGTAGCTAAGGTGGCTACCTGTTGGCTAGGTACATACAGGTGCCTACTATATAAAGCGCCTAGGTACATAATCTACTAAGCGATTAGTAGCACGATATCTATGGATAGGAAGGAATATCAGAATGAGAATGGAAGGGCAAGGAGATAGATACGGATACTAGGTTAAAGTGTTGAAAATGGTCCACACTATAGGGGGGTGATAGGTTCGCTAGGTTATAAAAAATCAAGGAAGAGAAAAAGGGGGAGGCTAGCTATAGGCGTCCATTTCACTCAGAACCCGCACTCCGTTACACCAAGTCTGTTACAAATTCGGAGCACGACAAGGGCTATAGAAAAGGGAGTAGATAAAATATATTTGTCATTTCATCTCCGTGCTAAATGGCAGACGACCTTTTTTTTTATGTGTTGGCGCCGCCTTAACTGTAGATTGCTCGCTCAACCAGGACTCTCTCTTTCTAGCCCAGGTACCAGAAACGAACATGTACTGTTGCTGTGCTTGCGAGGATTCTAGCTAAAAACCCATCCTTCGCTATGTGATGACTCCCTCAAACTATCAACTATGAACACGAATCGACAAAGTAAAACTATAGGCGTCTTCTCTCTGGGTCAGCTAGGTCTTGTGTAATACGCTCTCCCTTTGGGATGATCAACGTATAATGTAGCCCCTATAGCCCCGCGCCCTCAGAATGCTGGTAGGGGTGAAGATAAGCGAATGGAGTACAAAGCAAACGGACTTCGAAAGAATAAAAAAAGCAAAAAATGGGGGGGAAACAGTCCAACATAAGCGCTCCCCTTTGGTATAATTGGCTGCGCCCAAAACGCCGACTCCCCTTCCTGCTGAGGTATGAATCGTAAAGCCCATCCCTCAATCAATATCAACGACGCGACAACCGTTGCGTCCAAGTGTTAGCAAACCAGCCGCCCTCCGGGATATCATCTGCTCCATATGTACATCTAAGATTGGAATGGCAATATATCGTATCGTCGGAAGCAATCATTCATCACGTTCTCCTCGTTTTCGTAAACCCGCTCCTACATGAGCTTCAAGGCCCACCGCGACGCCTTCGTCCTCGATTAGGACCGTCTGGACGTTGCGAAAGGACGTCGCGAAGGAGCGGATCATCCTTGTCCTTATCGACATGGTGAACTCGTACGTGTCTAATTCCGTAACGTAATTAGATTGTGTTGGATTTGTGGTTGTTAGCTTTAAGAAAATCTCACCTTTGCAGATTATCCGGCCTTGGGTACTTGTGCTCCCGATCTGGACAGAACGGACACACGTACCCGGGCGAATCATGAACGAGGCCGTGCCGGATCATTTCGTTCTTGCGCTTGAAGCCTTTCCCACCTTCACTTCGCGGACACCCCTTTACCGAACAGTAATGCGGACGAACTGAAGAATGTACATTCGCATGTGAGTTGAGCAGATACTGTGTCTGGAATGGCGGCGCATTGCAGCCTTGTACTGTGCAAACAAATGCGCCAACTTGTGGATTTGTCATATTATCAATACTCATCCGCTCCGTGATCGAGGTAGCAGGCGTTAAAGCATCGCCACTACCGCTTGGCGTATCCGTATTGCTACTGCTGCTGTAATCTGCACCCGACCGATGATGGCTTGTGTTGCTACTGCTCGAGTAGTAGTAAGGACTCATACCGGGAATCGTATGGGCTGGAGAAGGCATGCTTTGGCGATACTCATTGGGAGATATTGGAGGCGAGGCATGACTTCCGGGAATCGTACCAAGACGCGGTGGACCCCCTGGAGGAGAGTGAGGAAACTGAGGTCCGTTGCGCATAGCCAGATCTTTTGGAGGGCCCGTAAGCTGGTCATACAGTTGTGATCTTATAGATGGCAATTCATGGTTGGTCGAGTCAGATTTGGGCGACACTTCCTGGATCGGAGGCAATTCCCCATGGCCGGTCGGAGGACTTAACACGGGAGGCGATCGAACATTGTTAGGATGCATCAGGACCTGACCTGGCGGGTACTGTCGAGGTGAATACATATCTTGGGGTCCCTGAGACTGATAAGGAGAAATAGGCGCAGCGAGAACAGGCCTGTTTGCATCCTTCATTGTATTGTCGTCTCGAACACCATCCATCCTCAAGCCCTGCGCCTGTGTCGCTGTTTGCGCAAGTCTAGACTCCCCATCGGGAGATTGTGAGCCATCTGCGTCAGTTGTCTTCGACGCCGCCTTAGCAGCGGCGAGCGCATTTGTCGCGAGAAATTGCAGATCTATGGACTTCGCTACCGATGCGTCGGCGCGTAGGTTGTGACGCTGCGCCGGAACGGGGGACATCTCGTGGCTCCTTGTATCCTCCTCATCCCCCGACCCATCGATCGTCTCTTCCGTATCCCCTTTGCTCTGAGCGTCGTCGTCGTCGTTATAAGTCAGTGGTTGCGACCACGCTTCGGCAACGATGTCGGGGCGCTTTCCACCGTCTAGATAATGTATTAAGACGGCATCGCCGAGGCTCGGGCGAATCTTTTGTCGTTGATTAGAAAGCTTTCGACCGGAACGAGGAGAAAAACTGACTTTAGGAAGAGGTATAGCCGGCGGGGAGGGCGAGGGTTCGAGCTTGGGGCGGTGAGCCTTCATCAAGGGACTGTTCTGGGGTAAAACGTCATCCGGATCGTACACGTCGCTAGCTGAAGGGTCGTGAGCGAAGGCCGAACCGACGGTCGTAGTCATGCTTTCACGCTCTGGCATGGAGTGGCCGTTACTCACGCATTGGTCGACTCAAGTCATCATCAGGATACCAAAATGAGGTTGCTAGTCGCCGGGTGGGGAGGTCGGTTACTGATTGCGCCAACGTGCTTCAACACAGTCAAAGTCGCGGCTACCCTCCCATTCGTATGTAAGCGAAGTTGCGAACTGTTAGATAGCACCCAAGCGCGCACCAATCTGCCAAATCGACCGGACTAGCGGACCTAACCGTGAGTGATAGTAACACGGCGCACAGGTCTTTGTCCGCCGCAAGGAGCCGCACGCGGATTGGTGGGTACCTAGACCCTATCGCTGAAAATACGGGGGGTGGTCGCGCGCTATCTAGCTCAGAACCACGCAGTTCCTTGGCTAGAGTGCGCAGGTTGGCAGAAGAGCCGGGGGAAAGTATTGAGGAAAAGAAAAAACCAGGGGAAATTGGAGGGGGAATAAAGAATGGAAGGGGGTCGGCTAGAATCAGACCTTGGAGAAGGATGCGGATAATGGTGGATTCAGGTTAGACGACAGAAAGGTAGGTAGGTACAGTGACAATGACAATGCTGGGTATAACGGCAAGTGTGTTTCCCTGGATGGGGGAAGGGATGGGACCACGGAGACTAGCTTGTAATGTGGATTTGAAGTTGCTGCCAAGGATGTTAATGAGTATACCCTCGTGACCGCCGAAGAGTCGAGTTGATATTGGGGTGGTACGGTGGTGCAGCGTGGTAACGTCGTTGTAGGGCAGGGCAGGTCAGGTCAGGCAAGGTAAGGTGTAGGGTCCTGGCGCAAATAATGCAATGTAAGGCGGGGGAGACGCTTGCGGAGCCTCCTCTCTTGTCTCTCTGCCTGTCTCGCTTTCTCGTGGTGGGATGGGGTTGAATGGGACGCCAGAGCCTAGGCTAGAGAGCGAAGGTCGTGTCCTTGGATTTGGCGCTGGTAACCCGATGGGATCGGATCAGTCAAATTGCCAGATTGCGCCGTTATGATAGGCAGGTCCGAAAGGCCAAACCCGCATTTAATAAGGCCGGGGTTATAAGCTTTCTGGCTTGGACAAATTTGCAGGGGTCCGGGTAGTCGTAGTCGAGAAGGAATCCTGACAGGAAAATTTCAGGTCAGAAACGATGCGTCTTCCGTCATGTCTGTTTATGGGAAGATTTGATTATGGTGTGGAGTGCACTCGAGGGCGGGAGAGAAAAGAGGAGGGAGGGCCAGGGAGATAATGGAACGACAGGACAGGTACGGCGGGCATTAACGAGCCCAACCCACGGTCTGGTGAGTAAGAGTTTAAGTGAGTGGTATAATGTAGGTGGTAGTAGGGTATGTAGCTGGGCTGCTGGGTAGCTGGGTATCTGGGTAGGTCTTCAGGGTTCACAGTCGAATAGCCCAATTGAGGGATGACTCTGGGGATGTTGTACGAAAAGGCCCCACTGAGGGTAGGAGGTTGACGGACCAAGGAGGAAGAGGCGTGCGGCGAAGTGGAATGCGGCTGCGAGTGGATGATCAAGAACTGGATTCATGGAAGGTCCCAGGTCGAAGGTCACTTACCGCAGGTAGCACGAGGTACCTGGGTACATATACCTTTCTGATCATTGATCATTGAGTGTTTCCACTGACATGGATCAATGCCCAGTGGAAGTACATGAGGGATGTATCTTCGTATCTACCCATCAAATGTAACCCATGCTACCCATGTCACCCATGTCACCCAGGTACCTCTATCTTACCTGCCTCCAGATGTGTCCATGTCCACTCTGGGTGCAGTCTGGTAATGCCTCAACTTCTTTTTCGATGTTGTACCTGCCGCCCACCTATGTAGGTTCATCCCCGTTCCCCGCTGATTTTAGTGACCTTTAGTAATCTCTGGTTTGCGCCTCCCACTGGTGCGATGTGCACAAAGCCTCATCAGTCCCCCGGATTGCGATCCTGCTTCAGTGCGGCAGCTAACCGCCTCTGAGAGATGCCTACATACGCTACGCTACCTAGTACCTATGTGGTTCGCAAACCCACCACAACGACCAAGTCTGGCAACGAAGATCCGCTACCTACCCCGTTCCCCCTCTACACATACCTACATAGGTCTCCTCCACCTCCATGTCTATCTCATGTACATGTAGGCATGAGGTATGCATATGTACATGTATCGCTCAAAGCCTGTGCGCTATTCCCCTTCCGGACCCGTAAGACGACGGTAAGTCGGCGAAGGACGATAACCCGACAAATTTGATCGACGAGGATGTGTCCACCGGGGCTAGGGTTCGAATGGACTGGGAATTCACGTCGAGTGTGTCAGATGGAAAATCAAGCCCGGCATTTTGCGGGGATAAAAAGGGCCTGGGCGAAGGGCAATGCGGTGCTGCTGCTGCTGCTGCTAGGTATGTAGCAGGTAGCAGGTAGTATTGGAAAGATGCGGCGACCCTGATAACGACCCAATATCTTATGGAGGGGKGTGTTGGTGGAACTCCCAATATCGTTTATTCGGACGTCACTAAACTTATTTCTCTACCATGTAATATTGGATGAGTGAGAGAGAGAGGGCTGAGTCGGGTATTGATAGGGGGAGATGATGACGATGATAGAGGCGAAAGCGAAACGATGAGATAGATGGATGTAAGTGAGAAACGTGTACGACGGCTTTCTACTGGTTAATCCTCCTCTACCTGTCGCCGCATGGTAATCAATACTGCTTTGCTCAGCCACTATGGCCAGCGCAAGCAACGGCGACGAAAACCCTGCGCGCCTCGTAACACCCTACAAATATACATCTACTACATACAGGCATTGCACTCTTGGAGACATAATGAGGCGTATGCCCGCCCTAGGATGGATATCCACTTGATATATGCAGCAGCGAGCCGTATCTTTCCAACGAATACGGAAGTATGGGATAGGTAAGACATTCGACTTGGGGTCCAAGAGAGGCGGGGGTTCGTCTCGCACAATATATCTCTCGTTTTGTGCAAGCATGCGGCGCGACCGACTCTATGGAGACCAATAAGCTCTAAATTCACCGAGATGGTTTGCTTGGGGTAATGGAAATACATATCTAGAGACTGTTCCCACGGTGAGTTTTTAAGTGCTAGTAGAGTTTTATTTATTATTACATCCATACCATACCTTACCTAGTAGAACGCCGGCAAGAATCTCTCGACGGGGGGATGGTGGCTGGCGCTCTCAGCTTCCGAGTATGGACATGATTATGGGGCCAGCAGTCTAAAGAACGCATTGTGTCTCTGACAACGTGCCGCCCACGCAAGAAAGGGTGGGATTGCACGATTCGGTAGCACTATACAGAAGCGACTCTGAATGGACGCATGGCAGCGTGGAGTAAAGGTCTGGCCTCTCCAATACTGACGTGGACTTGGATAGGTAGTTAGGTACATATCGCACGATACGATACAGCCGCATCTGCAAGCCGCTAACCGCAAGACCCGGCGGCGTCAGACGCATGGGTGCCTGCGGAGGGTATTGCCTTGTCTTATTATTAATGATAATCTACCTCTCGCTAGAAGGGGGTCAAGTCAGGCACACTTGCGCCTCCTCTCGCATTTCTGCTAAAAAGGCCCTACTCTAGCAAATATCACCGAAACAGAAGTATTTAGACGTTCGAGTCGGTAGACCGCAATGCGTCACTTAATAAACCTTGGGTCGTGATCCCGGTAACGGAAAGAGGAGTTGCAGGGTCTCTCACGTCTCTCACTCTGTGGGGACCTCTTTTTTTTTTTCTTCTTCTTCTATGGGAGGCCTCTTAGGAATTGAATCTTGGAACGACTTGCCCAAATAAGGTGTACATGCGAGAAAGAAAGAAACTCGACTCTTCTTTTTCCTTCGCTAGTAGTAGCCTGAGGCTCGCTTGATCTCGAGATGGCGGATGGGCCGCAATTCCGGGCATGCATACATTAGTAAGAGAATTATGAAATGCCCAACGGGAATCGAGCGTCCAAGGGATACTCTGACGGAAAAAAATAATCCATGGGCCATTTGACGTGACGGGGGGGATTGGCTGTGGTAGGGTAATCCGCCCTGAGAGGATCCCCGTATGAGTGAGAGATAGAGATTATTTTTGTGGGGGTGCGAGAAGCTTGGAGGAGGCAGATAGGAGTCCCGGTACCACGTCCAATGCCTACGACTCGATGTGTGTCCAGCAAATTAGATGCCTCAGATGGCAAATTCACCTGCATAAATGTTCTCACCCATGTACTCCGTAGTATGTTGTCATCTTATTAAGAGAGGTACACCCAGTCAGTACACACCGGGACGGCTTGGTATGACCATTAATACGGCCTCATAAGATCCTGCTGTTTGTTTCATGTGCCTACCTTATTTATCTGCTGCTTGCTCCGACGGAACGTTTGTGTTTATCCTCTTATTGTATAATAGCACCACTGGCCTATATAACATCAGGACTATCGACATCCTCCACGACCACAACCTTGGCCAGGATGCAGGATATTCATGCGCATCCCTTCTGTGAGCTCACCTTCTCCAATGCAATCACATAATCCGGCTTTGAGCCGGCAGGCAGGACGAAGATCGTCCGTGCTCGACTTTCTTATGCAATTGGATCTCATGACAGTCATCGCAGTCTTGACTGGCTACATGTCAAGCCTATGACCTGCACGACCCAGAGGGGAAGTATTTCAATTTTCAATGTTTTCTATTTTCCCACGCCGTCCGCGGCTGGGGAGGTTTCTTATGGTGATCCATTACCGTCAATGGGGTTACGTTGCCGGTGCATAGTGTGCGGACCCCAAAGCCACCTTGGGTATCTACATGATATTCCTGGGCATTTATGGCGAATCCTCCATTTAGATGCTCTGTGTTCCGAACTTACTCCAAAGTCCAAGACCAACACGAAGTGAGCGCATAATAGGCGGTTTCTAGAATCTATATGTGCGCAGTCGTACGCGCAAGCTGGCAGGGAGGCGGTGTCCGAGTAGCCGGGCGGCTCAGCGTACAAAGATGATGCGGTGCTAAGTCCTAGATCCGCGCGATTGGCCGCTTCGGATCGTGTTTCTGAAGACGACCGCCATTATCACATCACTAGGACAATCTATTTGTTTCTGCAACTGTCGCCTCCCTCGTCCCCCTTCCGTCGTTGGGAGCACATGGAAAGAACCTTGCTTCGGGTTCCCTGAAACCTTCATTCAGCCGCTTCGGTTGACCTGCATTGGGGGCCACCTTCGCTGAGCCTCCTATGAGCCGCACCTAACTAACACATGTCTCCCGCATGCCCAATCAAATGGGAAACAATTGGTAGGACCAGGCTTTCTGTATAACCCTCGAGCCAACCAACCACCTGAAATGATTTACTATCTACGCAGCGCCAACAAACGCCCACTAGCGGGTAGGGATAATATCTATGTTGCATGCTTTTGAGGCCCCATAATCAGCGGCTTGATTATTCTTGCAGAAAAGTGGCTCACCCTGCGAGAATCGCTTCCAAATCACATACATAGTAGCAGCATTAGAGGGGTCTTTTTCGGGAACCGGAGCCTGACGCTCGATGCTTGACCCAGCATGACCTAGCAGCACCTAGCAAAAAAACCCTGGGGAAAGTGACTCGGCTGTCCCGAGTGCGTAGAACAAGGGGGCCACTGGATTGGATGAGCAAGGTGATACCCGTTTTAGCAGGACAACTTCGACAATACTGACTATTTGACACATCGTCTCTTACACGTGGAGACGGTTGCTGACGGCGTTTATATCGCACCGCAGCATAGTACACACACCCCCTATTCGCAACGCTGGGTCCTCTCCTCCACTTAGACGTAGACTATAGCGACCGGTCGCGCCACTTGTGCTAGGCACTGTATTTCGAGCTTGAAGTTGATCTCGGTAAGGTAGCCCATGCACACGATCGTGCTACTCGTCGGGACTTCCGGTCGGATGTTGTCAAGTCTTCGGCAAAGCAGCAAATAACACAGGTGTATGAAGATGAGCCGATTCGGGCTTCTTAGCCGATATTCGCTACTATGTAACATGTGTTAGATAGCACTAAAAAGGCTCACGCACTTCATAAGACTAGCAGATACACCTTGTCCTTGATTCAGGATAATATCAAAGCGTAACGACTAGGGCTTTGATTGCAATAATGTCTCAGTGGTTTTGCTGATTCCGTTTGGCTCCTCTTCAAAGTTGTTGTGGAATGACTGCATTAGATACCTAGGTACATATGTCGGCTGAGGCTTTGGTGCGCGACCCTTTTTGATGCCATTCTGACTACATGTGCCTCCTAGCTCAGCAAGACTTGGCAGAATGCCGACTCCCTTAACAACCTAAATAACACTACAAATTGCATTGAGTCTTGGTGTTGGACTTATCGAAAGACAGCCTGTATACAGATGATATCATTGAGAGCATTATTGAAAACATCCTATGAAGTACGTAATTAGAGTAGAGTATGTAGAGTAGACTTCGTGGAATCTCGGACAAGAATCATCAAAGTTMCCCCACCCTAACTTACGATTCCCCGCATTCTCTGTGGCTAGAGCGAACTGATGACATTGGCGTGTCGTAAACTGACCGAGGAAAGAAACAAGCCGGCATCCACGCGGAGGTTTTAGTTGAATAACCACCTGGGCCGAAGAGCAGTAGTAAAGCAGAGTCACTATAAGCCCCAAAATATTGGATACCCATCCTGTATCATCGAAACTATCACCATGGCTGAGCTACCACTCACTATGAACGCCGTCGTGTTCGATGGCCCGTACAAAGTTTCCCTCCAGCAGAGACCGGTGCCTCAAAGTGAATTAAGCCCAGTCCCATCCCGTGGCACAAGCACGTCCACTGACATAAGTGTCTAGTACAGCACGATGGAGACATTATAGTGAAGGTTCATGCAACAGCCCTCTGCGGATCGTGCGTATATCATGAGATTATGTTTCTGTGCTCGGAATGTCCTCTAATTAGTCTTGGTTCCGTAGTGAACTTCACACTTTCCGAGGCCACCAACCGTCCAAAACGGGGTTTATCATGGGTGTATGTAACAGCAAGAAGCCTCTCCTCCCTACGGGGTCAGACCCTCATAATCGAACTCTGTTGCTCTTAGGATATGACTAAGGCCCCTATCATTTTGAGTTAAAGGGAGCGGCAACTAATTCTGAGCATTGTAGCATGAGTTCGCTGGCACAGTAGTAGCAGTCGGGAAAGATGTCCAATCGGTCAAAGTTGGAGATAAAGTGGTGTCACCCTTCACAGTATCCTGGTAGGAACCCCCGGCGTACCTTGTACGGCTAACGATCACTAATATACTCTGCAGCATGAATTGCTTCTACTGCAAGAATGGATATTCCTCTAGGTGTGATCATAGTTTGCTCTTCGGTTCCGAGAAACTTGACGGAGCCCAAGCAGACTATGTACGCGTACCTTTAGCCGATGGTACTGTCATGAAGGCACCACCTGAGATCGATGACAATGCGTTGGTACTCATGGCAGACATTTTCCCAACGGGCTTCTTCGGTGCTAGAAATGCCTTCAGAAATCTCGGCTCGCAAGACCCTTCTGAAGCCACAGTAGTCGTCATCGGCTGTGGGCCGGTAGGACTGTGTGCGATAGTCTCAGCACTTGAATACAAGCCAAAACATCTCTTTGCCATTGACAGCGTCGACAGCCGCCTCGAACTCGCCAAAAGCTTGGGCGCAGAGCCTCTTAACTTTGCGAAGGACAGAGACGCCGTGATTTCTCGAGTTAAGGAAGTCACAGGTGGCCGGGGTGCCGATGCTGTCATTGAAGTAGTCGGACTTAGCCCGGCCCTAAGGACAGCATTTGACGTCTTGAGGCCATTTGGACTCATAAGTAGTATTGGTGTCCACAATGCCGAGGTAGGTGAGCCCTTAAGGTGTACCTGTTCGCGTACTACCGCTAACTGTCCTTCCAGATCCCATTTAGTGGTACCGAAGGATACAAGTACGTGGCGTCCTAGCTCACTTCCAAGGTTCCCCTTGACTAATGCTGGCGTAGCAAAAATGTGAGGTTGCAAATGGGAAGGTGTCCAGTCCGTTCGATATTTGCCGACGCTCTCGAAGTTCTTGCTAAAAACCAACATCGATTTGGGTAAGTCAAGCCTCCCCTAGCATCCATTCCTAGCCGTTCAGCCGCCAACAGTAGTTGACATCTGACAGATTCATGTTCGAGAAGATTATGCCCCTCTCCATGGCCGTGTCTGGATACGATCTGTTTGACAAGATGCAGGCACAAAAGGTGATTTTCAAGCCATCGTAGCTATGAGACATAGTGAAGTTAGGTGGTGATGGCACGTTGAATGAATAGCTCTCAAACGATTGGTCTAGTTTTGGCGAGGTTTGACAATGCCGTCGTGCATAAAGTAGTAAACCACGGTAGAATCGTCATGCACCGTAGCGAGTAATACTCTCTTGACACGATCTGGAGTGGCTGAGGKCTGTGATGGCATGGAATCGAAAACACTCGCAAATTCCCTGAGAGTCCATTTCTCAGCTAGATGAGTTGGTAGGACCCATTCTACGACGGGTGTCTCTGGGATACGCTCCTCGGGATTCCGGTGGGACTTGAGCAACTCAATCTGGTCATCGGGATGTAGATATAGTCGACGGGGAGGTAGTCCAGAGATCAGGGGCCTTGGTAGAGGTGAGTTATCTAATGGGGAGTGAGTCAAGATTTGGAGCTCAGTCCAGTCATGTTGGTACCGCAGGTTGTCGAGGACCGAGTTAGCAAGGTGCTCAACGCAGCTTTCTTCGTCCATCATGAATAATCTTTTGTGTTCGGTTTAAAATTACCTCCACGAATGTCGTTGAACAAAGTCTGATATGAATGGTATCGAGGACCCTTTTGGCAAGAGCTATATTCAAAGGCGGTGTAAAAGGGCAGTTTAGTGCCTGCACACAATCCATTTCAATTACCTAAGCCTGAAGCAGCTCTACACTAGTAGATATTTTAAGCTTCAAAGACCCATGCGAAATGAGATCCTTTCAGTTTCAGCCGCTCAGCACTAGAAATCCTGTTTATAATACATATCCTATACCTACCTTAGATACATATTGTAGATATGTATTATGAAGGTTTGGTTTCGGATTTTCAGTTTGCGGTGGGATGCCAGCAAAGTTCCGTGGATGACATCACCCTATTAGATAATTTCAGCGATAATGTACCTACCTACGCATCCACTACCCGGAATATTAACCAAGACTCGAACAATCCACCGTGATACCAATATCTATCGCGTTGCAGAATGCAACGACGCCTGCCTATTATTGCCTCTATGAATACGAAATAACAGCTGATTCTCGCTCAAAGTTGCGAACTTCGCTTGAGCGTGCGTGTCCAGCGACATCCGCTCGAGACAGAATTGAGATTTGGGCTGTGTAACTGTCGAGGCGCAGATCCTCAGCTAGTGCCGAATCTAGAACTTTGGAAAAGGCGATGCGCATATCAGACACATGCGATGACGCATGCGAGTTAACCATGACTGTGCTGGGCTTCGTTTTTTGAGACCTGTTACGGCATTTCGAATACGACTATGTGGGAATAAGATCATATCGTAGATAGTGGCCGAATTATTACTATAGAGAGAATAGGCGCAGGATCGTACCCAATCTGCCAATCTGGAGGATTCATTTGATTAGGTACGCCGGCTCGGCGGTTTACTGGGCCATATCCAGCCAGTCGTCCTGATTGAAGCTTTTCGCACTAGCGACTGCGGCCACTCATCTTTCGCAAAAAGGGGCCCTTTTAAGTCCTATGGTGCCAAGGAACCCCTGCAAACTTTCATCTGCGCATCTGCCTCTTACGAAATATTCGTACTTTGTACGGGTAATTCGTGCTACCTCAAAATCCTGTTGTGCTACTTTTGGCGTTCCTTTGTCTTTGCATCCTACGTATTTGCCGTTTCATTACTTTTCTATATACATTGTTACTATCGCTTGTTATTGTGGGTTTTCGTCCTCGATCGTGGCCTAACATCGTAGCTCAAAATAAGCCAGTGTGGTTCCTATAATACTTGATCCTTAATTTCAGCTTCGCTTCGGCGACCACCGATTACTACTGACCGCATCGCACTCCCACCCCTACCATACCTCTATCGAAGTGACTCGAAAATAAACCTTCACGCGCATTGTCGGTTTCCAAATTAGCTGAGGCGTCTTTGAAGATGCCACCAGATTCGCCGAGGATATCCAAAGAAAGTCAAAATGACAACGTCGACCGGATCACGACAATCTCAGCAGTAACCGAGCAAAATGATTCCCTAAGCCAACGAGTACCACTCCCGCGGAGCCAGGCGCAGGAAGGCATGGGCGCCTCGCTTGCTTCGAACGCTTCCGCAGCGAACGTCCAGATGCACGAATATGCGAACGGATATCACTTCCCGCCGAAATACCCCATAAAGGAGCAGATTCGTATGGGACTAGTTGACTTCTGGAACTTCTACAATACGGGGTTTGGCTTCTTCCTGACTATCTACTCGCTCAATGTCGTAGCTTGGGGTGGTATGCTCTTCCTGCTACTTTGCAATGCGGCGCCAGAGATGTGCTGGGTGAACGGCACGTTCGACTGCAATCATATCGACTCCCCGCGCCGAATATGGATAGAGACGGATTCGCAAATCCTCAATGCGCTGTTCTGCGTAACTGGATTTGGCCTAGCACCATGGCGATTCCGCGACTTGTACTTCCTGCTACAGTACCGCATCCGCGGCGATCACAAGGCTCTACGCCAGCTCGCGGGTGTTCATCGCGGCTGGTTCCGTCTCCCGGGCTCCGATCAATTACCTGTGGCTCTTGGGCCGAAGAATATCGAAGAGACAGCTGCAAACTACAATGTCGAGGGCGTTCCATACCCCCTCGAGACTATAGCAGATGCTCCACCAACTGGTATTAGAGCGCCTCCGACTAAGATGTGGAAGCTGGACTTCGTTATCTACTTTAATGTTGCTAATACATTCCTCCAATGTGTACTCTCGGGGTTTATGTGGGGACTGAATCGATATGACCGGCCCAGCTGGTCGACTGGTCTATTTGTATGCCTCGCATGTATAGTTGCCGCTATTGCTGGCATCTTGATGGGCATAGAAGGGAAACACGTCAAGGCTATCGAAGGAGTTCCCCTAAGCAAGAGGGACATCGAGCGTCTAGCACGGGATAAGGAGCTGGGCATCCCTCATTACAATAATATCAATGACAAGAACCCCGAAGAAGAAAGGGAGAAGGCGAGGAGGAAGAAGCAGAAGAAGTGGTTTGGGAAGTCCGAGAAGTTAAGCATTGGAGTTGACAATGAAGGACAAGCTTTTTGTGATTGAGTATGGCGTTTTAGCAGGTTTCTATAGAAAGCATACAGCATGTTTTTACCAGCATATCATCATCTAATTTTATCTGATCCGCTGCCTCTAAGGTCGAAGTGGTAATATCTGAAAAGTCGTCCTGATTAGGTCCTTATTGAAAGTTGTGACTTTCTATTATTTCGAGCATATACCTACATGTAGATCTTAGCTCCTAAGGTCCAGTTGCAGTCTTAATTCGTACCCAACAAAGTTCATCTTGAGTTCATGTTATACAGAGCCTGTCAACAAACTCTTAGGTAAATCTTCAATGTTGGTAAAGAGAGTAACAAGAATGAGGCGTGAATGTCAGGGGGCAAGTAACCATAGACTAAGCGTTCAGCATCGATATGCAGGCACTCAGGCAGGTGATGGCTGTCGTGGATGGCAGATTGTCCACGAGATGCGATTTCCTAGCACCTGCCGGACCCATATACCCACCAGTTCCGTCTCTTGGGTCCGGGGTTTCGGGTTAGGCCAATGAGAGTCGAGCTGGCTATCGTAAGGCTTCTTCGCCTGACCAATGCGGAAACGGTTGGTCCCCAGCTTTTTGCACTAGTATACTTACGTAATGTAGCCAGCAAGGTACACGCCGCTTGCGCCGCTCTGGATTCGGCTAGACTGCTAGGTGGCCATTACATAAGGCGCCCTTGGCAGGTTGTAACCCAGCGTTATCGACTTATCTCGAGTCAACCACGCGGCGGTCCGTGGTTCTGACACATTGGACCTCACACCATTGTTCCTTGCCAACTCCGGGGAGCTTCACATTCCCAGAAGCTCATCAAAGGTTCCTCGACCACCATCAGAGGACCTATCATTCACTACCTTTTCATCTGATTTCTGTTGCAAGATCAACTAGACCTTCTCAACTGCACTATTGCTTATCTCTTGCTGGCACGAGACTACCCTTCCGAAGCACCTCGGTAGCCACCTTCATCATGGCGTCGAAGGCTCTCGTCCCGTTCCTGGTGGCCATGATGTTGCTCACTGGCGTGTGCAACACATTGTTCACCAAGTATCAGGTAAATCTGGCCTCACCGCAATCATTAAACGTCACCGCCCGCTAACCCGCCCTTTCCAGGATAATCAATGTGTCAGGAACTGCGATGATCCCGACCCCAAGAACCGGAAAACGTTCGAGCAGCCCGTGCTGCAAACAGCGCAGATGTTTGTGGGAGAAGTTGGATGCTGGCTTATCGTCGGAATAATGGCCCTGTACCAACGCTACGGAACCAGGAAGACGAATGGATACCAGGCAGTCGCCAACGGTGACGCGGAGGATAACGATGATGCTGCAAGCATCAACTCCGAGCACCCTCTTACTCACCCCCCGGTCAAGAAATATGCTGGACCTGACGGACTCCTGAAGGGCTTCGGTATCCTACTCCTTGCGCTGCCGGCTATATGTGATATCCTTGGTACTACGCTTGTGAACGCTGGTCTGTTTATGGTAGCTGCATCGATCTACCAGATGACTCGTGGTGCCCTGGTGCTCTTCGTTGGTCTCTTCAGCGTCATCTTTCTACACCGAAAGTTACACCTCTTCCAGTGGGTGTCTCTAGTCGGTGTTGTGGTCGGAGTTGCGCTTGTCGGGCTCGCGGGTGTTATCTGGCCCGATTCCAAGGACGCCGTGAAGCAAGCAGTGGAGGATGCCGCTTCACCAGATGCCCTTCGCGCTGCTTTGGGCGTCGTTCTGATTGCCGGCGCTCAGATCTTCACCGCCACTCAGTTCGTTCTTGAGGAGTTTCTCCTAGAACGCTCCAGCATCGATGCCATCGAAGTTGTAGGCTGGGAAGGCCTCTTCGGTCTCGCCGTTACCTTGATTTGTATGTTGGTGTTGCACCTGGCCGTCGGAAGAACCGATGCCGGCCGCTATGGCATGTTCGACATGGTCGAAGGTTTCCGACAAATGACGGAGTACAAAGCTGTCTGGATTTCCAGTGTCCTGACCATGATTTCTATTGGGTGAGTACATTTTCCCCTCCAACTACTCTTTTTAGGACATAAAAGCTGATTATATTGCTAGTGGTTTCAACTTCTTCGGTCTCTCTGTTACTCGCAACGTTAGCGCTACAGCTCGATCGACCATTGATAGCTGTCGTACCTTGTTCATCTGGATTGTCTCGCTTGGTCTCGGATGGGAGACCTTCAAGGGACTCCAGGTCGTTGGATTCGCGCTGCTAGTCTACTTCACCTTCCTATTCAATGGCGTGGTACAACCACCATTCAAGTTCCTCCGCCCGAACGAGGAGGTTGAAGAATTGCTCCCCGAAGAACCCATTGAGCATAACTAGACAATGCCAGATTTGATATTCCATGGTGTTTCCAGGGAATACAATGCGTCCTGATTATTCAGATATTTAGAAAACATTCACTCGTTTCACGACGTGGCTGACGCCCTCGGCCTGATTATTTTGAATTTTGGGTAACAGCAGGTGATCTTATTGGAAGATATTCATACATTTTTGCATTGGGATGGCGTTTGCTGGTGTTGGTATGCTTACCGGATATTGCGTTCATATTGCATATCACTAAGTTAAGGTGGCTTTTATTAGATCAATCAAATTGTCATATACTATTCCTGGGACCTCAATATCATCGCTACATTTGAGCCTAACTAAGTGTACCTGTGTCCATTTATATATATCTACATATATATTCAAGATGATACAGTAAGATATCGATCTCGTGAAGGATAAAGTTATGGAGGTATTATTAGACGTACCTCCAAGTAACACAGACGAATCTGCATGTCTTCCCGAATACTATGAGTGGATATGAAATCGATAAATTATTTAGCTAATTTACGGAAACACATTGAAAAAAATGTCGAGCCTCAACTGCTTTTCGAATAAGGGCTTAGGAAAATAAACGTGAGAAGCAGTTTTGATCCAGTTCCATAGATTGGTATATAAGCCAATGAATATAGTATGGCCCGAACTCTCACAGAATAGAAGTGCCTGACAAAATTTTCTTATGAGACGCATGATACGGGACCACTAGCGGCGATTTATGGCTTAGGTATAACGGAGAAATCTTGTATAGGAGTTCCCAAAAGCTCTCAATTAGCACCATTATAATGTATGTTTGTCATCCCACAAATTCGCTCGCCAATATGAACGTTGTTCGCCCGTCGTAGTAGCATGTTAGTTGAGAGAATGGCTATAATGGATGATGGATCGTCAACATTAAGCGGGCATACCTAGCACATCCTCATCCACTCATCATAACTTCATATATTAATGTGAGGCGATTCGCTGCGGTATCATACCAAAGAATACTAGAGTAGGTGTTGATGCTAGGTTCCTTTGTGTCTCTTATTGTGGTCCACCTTTCCACCTAGAAAAGCGATATATGAAGACAGGATTACTATCACATACACAAGTCAATTACTAGACTCTAGTACCTCTTGATATAAAAGCAAAAACGGTGTATATTTGGTTAGCTATCTATTCCCTAAGATGAGTCTGCATAGAGAACTGGTCCCCGCGCTACTCCTCGTCGAGCAAGGAGAGCCATCTCGTCCCAGAGGACCTCTACGGGTGCCTAGCTATCGGCGAATCGTGTATTGTAAATCAATCAGAGCCCTCGCCGTTCCCAGTCTAAAGCCATCCATCCAGCAAACCCACTAGCAGCAACCAGGAACGCCTGACCGATGCACGCCCATGCTACCCGTTAAAAAAAAAACCATCCACCTTGTATAAGGCCACGTTCATTCCGTCTCTTGCCGCACGACGAAGCATGGGAAAATCAACGCTGATAAAATCAAATCCGTATCTGGACGGAGCGGCAACTATGGCCGCACGCCCCTTCTCCTCGCCTCTGTACCGCTCGAACGTTCGGGTCGTCCCGATAAATCGATAAGTCGAATAATCGAGCACAGTCGGCGGAGCGAAAAGGCACAAGGGCAGCCTCAGGCGATCTAGCTGACATTGCACAGCAGCTCGGCCTCGAGGATGAACTTGCCCTCCTTGTACTTCTCGCTGGACTCGTAGGCGCGGTCGTACTTCCAGCCGACGGTCTCCTTGCACTGCTTGCAGGTGATGTCGCGCACGATGTGGCGGCCCGTCGTCATGCTGCGCTCCGACGGCTCGCCCGCGTCGACGTTGACCACCGTGTTGAACAGGTAGGCCTTACCATGCTGGCCACGGAAGTTCTGTTGTTGGAGAGAGAGACACACAAGGTCAGCGATATGAGCAAAAGGCAATGTAATGTAGATACATGGATCTAGTATGGGTGCCTTGCCTACCTAGTAGGCAGGCTTAGGCTAGATTGGGAGCATTACAAAGCGAGGGAGTTGGAGTAAGGTTGGCTGGGACTGCGCAAAGAGGAGATGGGTGGAAGAGGGGGGGATCGTACCCGACTGATTATCTCCTCATGGTTGGCGAGGTGAGCTTTACAGTTCTTGCACCCGTAGATCTTATTGCTATTAAGATACGTGTTGTACGCAAGACCCATTGTGCCCAATATATATCCGGCCGGACCCGGTGTTCTGTTCGACGCTTGCTGCTTGGCTAGAGTACGCGAAGTATCGTGGAATCGCAGTATCGGGGATTTATTCCGTTATATAGATTGGCTGGTTGAGTACGGAGAGTTGGACGTAGATATTCGGAATGATATGGTGGAGAAGCGTTTGGAAGTCGATGGATTACGAACTGTCTCTTGTCTAGCAGAGCCGATGATTAAAAGAATAAAAAAGGTTTCCGATATTGGATATTTAGTTCTGTTTCTTCAGTGAGAAGGGCGAGGTAAGGTAGAATGCATGTCAATTGCGGTGTGAAAATCGGAAAAAGAAGAAGAAAAAGAACAAGGCAGGGAAAGACAGCTCACGCGATGCAGGCGTGATGTGGTATTCCAGGTTGAGGTCATCCGGGAAGGCTGCAGCTGCTTATCTCGTTCCGAGAGGGGCCGAGGGGTACAATCTAGCCCCCACAGTGCAAACAGGGAAGCGTCTGGAGAGCTGAGCCGTTTCTGTTAGAGCCCATTTCCCCACTAATGCCTTAAAGTTTGGGTCCTATAATGCTCCCATAACACCCATAGCACGGGCGCCTGACGGGCGGGTGCTACCCCATCTTCAATATAGGGCGGGTAGTATTCCGAGGCTGTAATAGGTATCTTCCTTATCTCCCTTCAGATACCTGGACGTGATACTTGAAAATCATATCATTGATGCGAGTATATCTTAGGTACTTACAATTAGGTGACTTGTATGCTAGGTTATATGTCTTGGTAGATAAAATGTCACGTAAAGAGTGGCTGGCTCATAAACGTGTTAGTTACATCATCATAAACGGCATACGCAAACAATATCGGGTTACTCACATACGATATGCCATCCCCTATTTCTTCTAGAGAGATCGTAATAGAGCATACAGGTGTCAGGTATGAGTCAATGAGCAGGTAGATACGAACAGTGCTGTAACTACGCTCTTCCACGTCCCATGTTCTCCAAGCCAAGACATTCATTGTTTACCTTATATGCCTGTCAGAGTATCTGGCTTATCATAAGGTTCCATGAGTCATATATTGTGATGGTTACCTTCGAACTGAAAACAGTTTGGCTTTGTTAGATGCAGTGGAACTCTAAACCCGTGCCTACCTAGGTAGTATTAGACGATAACTTCAAAGCTTAGCAGGAGACTTTGAAGCAGGTCTCACTCATTGAATGCAAAGTTGTTTGAGACACCTTTGCTGATCTACAAAGCGGGTTTGATATTCACCATGCAGCTAGCGGTACCACGTACCATCCAAGATGTTTGGTAACTCGAATATATATTCGCGACGTATCCGGTCATGGCTATCTGGTGTCGGGCCGATATCTATCGGGGAAAGAACTATCTACAAGAAACTGCAACGGCGGTCATAGGAAAAGAGTCAATATGCACAATCGAACCGTGTAGCTGGCGGATGCTACAAAATAAACTTGGCCCCCTAGTATGGACCCCACTGTACCTGAGCAACTCACGGCTCAAGGGTTAGTGTTGACTTCATCTACCACGAGAAGGCTTCTTCAATGAAATCAATGGAAGTGTCGTATTGTCGACGGCGCACAGCCTGTCTGACTTCGTCGCTAAGAGCACCAGGCCCGCAAACTGACACGCCCATGGTTCCAATCTGCTGCTCTGTCTCCATGGATATGAGGGTCTCGATATTGGGTCTACCAGGGAACATTTGGACTGTTGACGATGGGCTGTGAATTTCCTTGGTCGATCGTGGTCTGCTAACAAATAACATGATGCGCAACACATCTCGTCGTCTGTCCATGGCCAAAATCTCCGTCATCCATGGTCGGATCCACTCAAGGTGTTCAGGGCTCTGGATAATCCACACGAGCACCACTTTGCGTGTGGCTACCGTACCATTGGCGAAACCTGCAACCAAGTCTCGCACGTGGGGAACTGCATGTGTAACACCCACGCCGCCAGCAAAGAGCATCACGGTGCCGTATGAATGCATCATATGTTCTCCACCATATGGTCCTTCAACTAGGCATGTCGTCGTAAACCGGCCATCGGGACGCGCTGCCGCTCTCTGGTATAATGTATGGGTCATTCCAGTTCGTCCTCGAATGATGAACGACATGCTGGTCTTTCGCATAGCGAGCACATCTTGTCGGTTCATAGCCAATTTGTCGGCGCTTAAGTCCTCAGCTTCTTCACTCCATGCTAGGGAGAAGGGGTGAGATTGCCAGAAACTGATCGTCGGCATGTACAAATATGCGTGTTGACCAGGCCGGAAAGTCCATGGTCGGGCCATGTTTACAGTTACGCGAACAGCATTGCCGGGGAGTGCTTCTACAAGGGTCCTCGTTCCCCCTCTGCCGAAGTTGTGGTAAGCGATACGCAGAAAACGGAAGATCCTATCGCCAACCCAGATAGTAATGACTGGGAGTAACCACTTGATCTGGGGTAAGTGTTTCAAATCAAGATGATACCATAGGCCGGCAATTGCGAGCGCAGCGAGAAGAATATGCAGGATCTTGAACGATTCATAGTATGCGTGTCTGGCGATGCTGGAGGCTTGGAAGAAGATCACAACGAACGCAAGAGTGGCCTAGACAAGGTTAGCCGAAAGATTATCAGCAACGGGGATAGGCGAAGCTTACAATGAACCCGTATAGCATGAAAGGTACCGTCACTGTGGTATTTAAGGCAGCGGCCCAACTGCTTCCTGCCGCCGACGCAGCCCAGAAGGCAAACGTGTGACAAACTGCCTCCAGGATTACGATACGGCCAAACCAGCGATGCAGTAGGTTGAAGGTGTCGAATGACATGCCGAGTAGAGAGATCAGGGGGTTATTTCTCCCGGCCATGAGGAACAAGGGGATCATATTCACGGTCGACAGGGTTCCGCTTCGGTTCCTAAGCTGCTTGGCGGCATCCTCAAAGCTGTCGGCGAAAGGTATATGTACCACACAGAAGGCAACATTTGTGGCGAAGTAAGCGACGAGGAAGAGGAATTGGAATCGTGTGGGTAGAGTGCCAACGTTGATCGCACTACTAAGCTGGAATTCTCGATTATGTCGCTTCCTGAACAGGGGAGAATATAAAAGGTTCTTCTTAATCCACGAGAATTTCATCGATGGGCGTGCATAGTATCTTTGTGTATCGTTTGAGAGACAGGTGACCGTTCGTATGTAAGTGATGAGCGCAGTCGTAACGCGCCATATAATGAGGGCAGCCGAGACAGCACCACATATTATCAGTAGGTAGTTCGAAAGGGATTCATTTTCCATGGCCGGTGTCCACCCCGTCGCCTGTCCCTCGCCGGGAGTCTGTTTTCCTTCGCCAGACATGGTTTATTCGAATTGAGTAGTCGACATCCAATGTAAGGAATGTTTTGCTTTAAAAGTTGGCTATGAGATCCAACACATTTGTCTGTACGGTAAGAAGCGAGTTCAACTCGATACCGCCAAGGAGGGTGAACGAAAGGAAGTAACAGCCAGCTGTAAGTAGATTCTGGTGAAAGGAACCTGGGTCCTCTCGTGAATGGCAGTGATTAGGTTAGATGACTAGAGATGGAGGACAAATATGTAAGTCCGGCGTCCTCAGATACTCTTATGTTGGCCCCTGGCAGGTAATGAGAGACAGTGACTCGAAGGATATAGACCTAGGAGAATGCTTTTTTTAAAAAGTAACTAGGGCAATGTTACAAATGAATGAAGAAGGATGGTAACCTATGACACAGCATCCAAGTTGGGTTAACAGAAAGACGTATGGCTTGGAATGTAGTGAAGGTCAGAGAAGAGAAGACCAGGAGGATTGAGGCGGCGCGAGGKGGGGTGGTCTAGAGTTGCCGGGACCCATTGCTTGAGATATATGAATGTGGATTATCCAAATGTGGGCGTGGAATAATAAGGAGGAGGTCAGTCAAAGGTGAACGGCCAGACGGCGTAAGCAGTGGAATAGTCTGGTACGTACCGGCGCACCCGCCAGGGCGTCATTCAATTACGTCGCCTAATGCCGGTACCCTTTGCCCTGGGCCAATCACCGCCCTCCCCCCTGAAAATCGAGAAGCGCAAAAGAAAGTTTAAGCTATGTAGGTACCTTGCAGTAGTACAGTAATGGCGAGGGGTTGGCCAGCTGCACTTTCCCCTCAGACATCGCACGTCAATCAATTCTTCTTTTTCACCGACAGACACTCCTAGTGCACCCATTCACGCGTCGATCTCAGCTCAAGAATTCAGATGACTTTTCTTTTTACTTGTTTATTTGGTGAACCTCACTATGTAAATCGTCTGAACTTTGACATAACACTATAGTATCATAATAAGGAAAAAAATGGTGGCATTGGTACGGAATAGGCTTCCTTATACGATCGCATAATGTCCCTCCTAATAACTTTCCTTGCTGGGCCAAGATACGAAGCAGGTCTTGCCTGCCCTTGTGGGGATGGTCCGATAAAGTGCCACCAATGCAAGGTACACAGGGAGCGGAAAGGAGCAAGATGGACCGAGGATCTAAGCAGATCGACCAAGGGCCTCCCACGAACGCGGCAGAAGCACATCCTTGCTCCCTCATGCCCCAGACCCAGTCTGCTAGTCAACCGTATCCTCTCTATCGGTTCTACTTGCTGATTTTCAGTATTTGTCGGAACTGCAAACTGATGGGCTTCGTCAGTGCTTCACTCGCGAGGCATAATGGCGCTCGGTCGCCAGTTTGCCTCCCTATCATTTGCTGTCCGATCTTTACCCTGCAACAGTGGGGAGTGTCATGATCGACAGCCTGGTTTTGAAACGAAGCCAGCGCACAATGAAGGACAGGGGCTCTGGTCTCGGGGTTCTAGCTGAGTCCTCCAGCCAATGGCGGCTCATGACAACCTTGCATCGGTCCTTGGATGGCACAGCGAGCTACGGCTCGTCCACCAATGACATAGAGCAAGAAGCATACAGAATTTTCAATACCTTCTCAACTGGTAAGTCGTCAAACAATTGCTCCAGGGCTCATCATTGCAGACTTGGTGCAATATGGGTAACTCCGAGAGACCAGGATTGCTGATAGGATCCCCAATTCGGACAACCCGGGGAATTGGTTACCTTCGTTCCCAAACATCGCTACCTATTACTCTATGATTCACTAAAATCCCGATTTATTCAAGCATAGAATGGTAACATCGCGTAAGATAATTGTTGCAACGATATCTCTCTTTCGCATTGCAAACTCCAAACCAGACAGAGACACGACTCAAACGAATGCATAATTAATGCTCTCTCGTGGTTTTCTTCAACAATTGGGTGCACGCGTCATCCACGTCCAATGTGAAACACGATACAGTATTTGGTTCGACGAGGCGTCAATCACATTGCTTCTGACCTGGTCGACAGCAAAGACGCCAAACCCGACAGAAATATGATAGACCATTCAAATGAATATATCTTATCTCTCCCAGCGTCAGTCAGATATCTCTAAGATGATGCGAGAATGGTGGCGCGGTAGGTTGAATTACGACGGACCTTGTGGTTGACGTACCTAGTCCAAGCCMCCACGTCTTCACCATCCAATCGATGGCCTAAGGACTCGATACACAAAAAGCCTCACAATATTCGTGCGATTTACTCCGATGCCCTATTAACTCCATTCGCTACGTTTAGATATTAGACGAATATTGCCTTGACTAAGCCGGGACTTTTTGATTCTAAGGTATGGGAACCAGCTTGACAGCTATAATTGGTTCACAATAACCATATTGGTAAGATGGTCTTCATCGAATAGACTTGGGATAGATAATTGATCATCGCTGGGAAGCTGTAGATCAAGAACGACATTCTAACCTATCAAGAGCGGCCTTTCCGTCGCACTCTGCATTGCTTTTCCGTTTAAGGCGAAATTGGCTCGATCCGTGGCGATACAAGGGCGGGKGTTTTACATAAAGCCCGAGGCTTGGTAACCACCAGACGTGGGAATCCAGATATGGCAGAGGCTTTGTGTAAGCATGTGTAACTTGATACGAGTTGCCCAATGTGGCCTGTTTCGTGTTTCAACTTGGCTCGCCCCATGAACCTCGTTCCTCTATTCGCCTCCCAGTGATCTGAGGATGAGCACATGGATTTCTAATCTATTCATGTCATCATCAAGACGCGACAACTTGCCCATAATGGCCTCATCGGAAAATTAATACGGGGGATATTGATTGATGTATGTTTATCAACGCGGAGAATTCCGTCTACTGCTATCCGGGGGCGGAGTTCCCGTTCCACGAGGAACACTCTTCATCGCCCCCAATCCTCCGCATCCGTTAGACATTAATTTATCTACAATTTGTATCTAATATAGTCGGTGCCGAGCCTTTCATCTAAGGAGCCTCAATGTAGCCAAAGATAGGTCGTACAGCGGCTCTACGTTGGTTCCGTACTCCGTGCTGCATGCTGCAAGGGATGCCTTTGCAGGGAAGGCAGATGGTGAGGCTCACATGCACAGCTCGTCGTCGCTGGAAGCATCACCCAGCATGCTAGTGCTGGTTTGACCTGCCAAACTGGATCGTGGCTTGGAGCCAAGCACGGTCCTCCTATCCACGCTCCTTCTTGGCTTTTTACCGGCTGCGTGGTTTCGATTTTCTTTGTCAGAGCTGAGCTCATCGTCAAGGGAGAAGATCGCAGATTTCGTGGTTCGCAGAGCAACTGCACGTGGTTTATCATCTTTAGAACAAGAGTGCGCACGTTTCCTGCTGTTGACGCGTTCGGCTCCGACGGTCAGAGAGCCCTGGGCCTGCCATCCACCCTGCTCTGGTTCTATTTCCAGACCTGGAACACTATCTGCCTCATCATATATGGGACCCCCGGATTGGGCATCTGACTGTTCGGCATCACTACCGTTCTGATCAAGCTCTATCCTAGACGACGATCGAAGCTGCCTTGGTCTCGTCTGGGGTCGTTGGTGTCTCTTGACGACGGGGCTAGCCGTCACCCACTCGCCTATAGTTTCCTCCCATCGGTACCCGGTGAAAAGAGACCGCGAGTCGTTCCCTGCGGCCAGGCACTGGTTGGACACCAGCTTTTCGGCGTAGATGAAATCCTTGACGCTGTTCGTCTGCTGGGCGAGCGAGAATGCGGCGACCGCTTTCATGCTATCCAAAATTTCCTGATCGAGTCCAAGGCTCTCAAGTTGGCTAAATTGCCTATCCAGACAACTGTGAGACGCCACCGACATGCCTCTGCCGCAGCTGCGGGCCACTGATGATACGAATGAGGCTATATCGTTCAGACGCTGTCTCGTGCGGTTTCCTCTTGTGGAGCTGGTGTTTATGTTTTGTCGCCATGCCTGCTCGATACTGTGTTTGAGACGCGATATAATATCATCGTCGTTTCGAGCGCTGCCCGACGAGAGGAAGAGAGCCAAGTACAGTAAATCATTTCCTAAATTGGACCGTATAGGCCTCGATAATTCCAAGTCGGCCATACATGATCGGAGCACATATCTCAGCCTATTTCCAATGAGGCTTATTTTCGTAATCTCTGCTTCTGAAACACATGGCGACTGGAGTTCTATCTCCCCCACCGCACTCATCGCGGCTAACATTGTTAAAGCGCTGATTAGAGTCTGCTTATTGGCCATAGAGATATCTCTTTCGAGGTGACTGGCGTCAGGCCCGCCTGCGACGGTTCGCTTTCGACGACATAGCAGCGAAATGGAGTGTCTCATGAAAGCTACGGCGTCGTCAGCTGCTTCCACCACCGAAAGGCATCGAGCAGCCAGTGCCCATATGCGCTCAAATTCTCGGGTGGCAAGCCAGTCTTGCGGGAGGTTGTCATTAAATAATAATTGTGTGTACTGTCGAAGGAGGAATGGTGTCCGGTTGTGTTTGTTAGAGAAGGTCCATAGCACGGAAAGAGGCCGAAGGGATGCCAATTCGCCAAAGGAGCTGTCCGGCGTTGTCGGCTGAGGAAATTGGCGATCAACCGCTGCTGCGACAAGTTCTTCGGCCTCAGATAATGCACCAGCTTGAACACACAGATCAATGAGCAATTCTGAGAAATCGTCGCCGAACAGCCCTTCCGAGATTCCCTCCTTGACAGCGTCGAGCCCGTCGGCTCGAACAACAGTCTTGAGATGTTTCCACCCGAGAGCTGGATTCGATCCAATGGCCTCTAGATAGTTGTATACCTCCGCCGAAGTGTCGACGTTGTCGAGCGTGGAAACGGTTCCGTTCTGCTCGGCGTCCATCCTCTCCTGAGCCTCAAGCGCCTCAATATACTGAGGCACTTTCCTTAAACACATATCAAGAAAGGGCCGTGGCCCCCGTCTCTGATGAGTGTCATTCTGTGTTGCTTTCAAGAGTGCCTCTAGACTCCTGTAGATTGCCTCGAGATCGCTGTACCTATTGGAGGCGGAACTAGTCCGTATTTTTGCGAGGCGTTGGTCGAAGTCCTTGTTTTTGCCTGGGCCCCTTTTTAAACGGGGATCTCGTCTGCAACTGGCCCTAAGCTGCTCATGTTCCTCTCTAAGACTGCTAGGAACCGCGGGGGATGGGACAACGTGACCTCGTGCACGTCGTAGTAAGGGCGTAGCCGCCACAATCTCCCCAGGGGCCGGACTTCTTTCTTCACCCTGACGGAAGCATCTTGCTGTACTCTGTTCCCCAGAGTCCTTGCTGGATGTAGTACCTTCAGTCTGACGGACCGAAGTTCGCTTCTGAGAGTAAGTAAGGCGGACCCTCTTCCTCGGCCCTAGCCACTCATGACTGCTGTTTTGCTGCTCGGCACCGATCCTCACTTCTCGCTCAAGCTCATCGTCTTTGGGGATTAATAGTGAGGCTGCGGCCTCCTTTCTTAGAGAAGCTATCCGTGAAAGTAATGGTCGAAGCAAGCGGTGACAGCGCGCCGTCGTCCAGGGTTGTGATGGTTCGCCAGGTCTGTTCAGCCCGGATGGGCGTTTTGGCTTATAGGTGGTTTTGAACTCATTGAGTGACATGGAGCACAGTCTGGTAAAAATGAAGCAAAGAGGCCAATGCTGGATTAGGAATGCTCATGAGCTTAATTTTGCTGGTAACGATGTTGAGCTATCAGGTCCCATGCTCAGTACACGCGAGGCCAATAGCACGTTGCAAAGCAAGCTGTTAGGTATACGAGGTCCTAATCCATAGAGAAGTAATCTATACAGCTCACACTCCAAAAGGCAAGGCTGTTTTAGGTAGTCCGGTGGTGTGATACAGAAAGTGAGGATATCCAACGTGGTCTACAAGGGTGAATACGATGCGCAAAGGTGTGTTGAGTTATGATTTGTTTACTTGATTTCCTGATCGGGAAACCCCCACTTTATTTTCCGCACAACATTGAAGATTGTAAACATTCTTCAAGAACAAAAACTGAAACTCCCAGCTCAAGACAGTATCAACTGCTAGAACCATTGTATATGTAGTATCTCCTTGAGTACCTACTTGAGGTGAGTGAATCTACGAATATACCTAGATGGATATTTGCGTTGTTTTCTGTAGAGTGGAAATTCAACTGCGTAGTAAAAGTAAAAGTGAGATATGATAACATAGATAAGTGCGGGCTTTTTGGTCCCCTCCTCGGCCTCCTTCAGCTGCCAAACAATTTTGGGCCAATCAACTTCGCCACAGTTCTGCTAACGCCCCCGTTATGCAGCTGTGTTACGTGCTAGAAGCATCATCATTAGGGCGGGCAGGGAAACCCCAATGGACCCAATGGACCTAATGACCGCCGCAGCTCCGGCTTGCCGGGAACAGCCGGGGTTTCCAAGCCGTCCCAAGAAAAAAAAAATTGAAATGCTGCTAGCTTCAATATCTAATCGGCAAGAACGATTTCTTTCTACTTCAACATATTGACCTTTACCACGATCACAAGCTCAATTGATTTGACGTTCCTTACTTAATCTGTATAATACTTCTCGACACTTGTTCATTAATACTTTTGCAGTTTCTACGCCGGATTTTCCAAGCTGTGCGTCGGATCTCTTTTGCTATTCTTGTACAAGCACGAGGGCATTATAGATTTGCATCACGAACATTGACGAAACMCCCTCTCTCCTAACCCCGTTCCCATTGGACCATAATGTCCGAGAAGCAAGATTCCTCTGGTATGCGAGACATCTGCACATATATATGAATCTCTTAATATAAAATATATAAATTAACGGTGATCTTGTGCAGCTCAACTTCCGGCCCAGGAAGCCGAAACCCTAAATGGCCAGCCCGAAGATACCAAGGTTGACTCTAACGATGAGCCAACCGAGGAGGATGCGGGAGAGGCTGGAGATGGTACGGCCAAAAATAAACCTCTTGGATACAACACGACGGCAGTCATACTAACGCCGGCGTATAGCACTATACCCTCTTACCATCCACTTMCCCCACGAGCCGAGCAAGATCCATGTGATGGTTAGCAGATACCCTTGCTACGTTTGTGGTTGCTCAGCGTGGTTAACTTTATGTAGGTCTCGCCTCAAGAGCAGGTCCATGAGCTGCGTCAGTCCATTATCGAGCTGCCGGCCGCATTCCAGTACTCTTGCTTCCACCTCGAGCACGCCGGCGAACGGATCAACGACTTCGTCCAGATCTCTGATGTCAAGGGTCTCGGTCCGGAAGCTGAGATTCGCTTGGTAGAAGATCCTTATAATGAGAAGGAAGCCAGAATACATGTCATCCGAATTCGGGATCTGGTTGGTGCCGCGGGAGATCGGACTGATACCCTGCAAGGAGTTTTACCTGGTGTCTCCCTCTTCGACTCAGTCACCACTAGTGCCAAGGACACGGACAATATCCAAGCTAGCGCCTATGAGTTCGATGCTCCTGCGAAGCCTTCAGTCCTCATACCGCAAGAGGAGGAACCCGCCCCTAAGACTGTAAAATCCATTGCTCTCTCGCCATGGAACCCCCCGCCCTACCACCTTAGACAGAAAGGGCACTTACTGTACCTGCTCATCACTACAAATGAAGGAGAGCAATATCAGGTCACCTCGCATGTTGGCGGGTTCTATGTCAACAAGTCGTCGAATAGCAAATTCGMCCCGCTTCCCCGAGCTGCTCCCAAGGGTCACTCTGCACACTCACTGTTGACATTGCTGACCCAAATCTCTCCCTCCTTCTCGAAATCCTTCGACGATCTATTGCAGTACAACAACCGCAAAGACCCCCTCGCCACATTCCAGATGACGAACGCTATCCCTGCAGCGCCATGGCTAGTTCCTTCGCCATCCTCGCCTCTGTGTGCCCATACCCCGGACATCACGAGGACTCAAGAAGGCTATCTCATCGCTGGAGTTGACAACACCGATACCTTGCGAGATTGGAATGAAGAATTCCAGTCTGCGCGGGAACTGCCCAAGGAGACAGTTCAAGACCGAGTATTCAGAGAACGATTCATTTCGAAGCTCTTTGCTGACTACTCCGATGCTGCCGCTAGAGGAGCCATTCTGGTTGCTCGCGGCGAAGTTACCCCACTCAACCCGACAGAAGGCCGTGATGCCCAGATTTTCGTCTACAACAATGTATTCTTCTCTTTCGGAGCTGACGGTGTAGGCACTTTCACATCGGAAGGTGGCGATGACGCTGCTAGAGTGGCTACTGGCAAAGACGTCAACGGAGTACGACTAGTTAACCAACTCGATATCGACGGATTATATAGTCCGGCGACCGTGGTGGTAGACTATCTCGGAAAGCGAATTGTTGGACAGACGGTCGTTCCAGGCATCTTCAAGCAGAGGGAGCCTGGCGAGAACTCGATCGAGTATGGTGCAGTGGAAGGCAAGGAGATCGTTGCAGCTGATGAACGATTTGCACCAACATTTGCGAAGCTCTCGAAGGCCCTGAAAGTTAAGAAGCATCCTGTATGGGATAAGGATGGCAAGCGGTTCGATTTGGAAGCCAGCGTTGAGACCAAGGGGTTGATGGGCACAGACGGTCGCAAATACGTTCTTGATTTGTACCGCATTACCCCTCTGGACGTATTATGGCTGGAAGAAAACAAGGTCACTGAGGGGGAGAAGAACGATCTTGAATATCCTCATCGTATGACCGTCTTACGACCGGAGCTGGTGGAATTGATCCGAAACCAGAAATGGACTGAGTGGGTTAACAAAGAGCTTGCGCGTTTAAAGGAAAAATCCAAAGCCAAGGCTCAAGAAGAGGAAGCCAGCAAAGAAAGCAAGGAAGAGACACCGTCCACAGAAGAGAAGAGCGCAGAGGAGGGAAAGCCTAATGAGTCCAGTGAGACCAGCGACAACGCCGCAACCGAGACTGAAGATCGCATTGATGCTTCCGAATTCCAATTCGCGCTTAACCCTGATGTATACAGTGGCCAGGAGCCACAGACTGAAGCCGAGAAGGAAGAGCTCGCTGCCGATGAAGAAGATGTTCGAAACGCTTGCAAATATCTGCGCGAGTCAGCCATACCTGACTTCGTTAACGATATTAAGGTCTCGGATTTACCGTTCCCCATGGACGGCCTGTCTCTCACTAAGATGATGCACAAGCGCGGAATCAACATGCGATACCTCGGCAAGGTCGTATCCCTTTGCGAAGGCCCTAGACTACTGCGCCTTCGTGATTTGTGCTTGCAGGAGATAATAACAAGAGCATTCAAGCATGTCGCGGGCAAGTATCTACGATACCTGCCTATTCCTCTCACCTCTGCTTGCATCGCCCATCTTCTCAACTGCCTCCTCGGATCTGGTCTCAACAGCAAGCCCACTGCTGAAATTGACGAGTCCCTGAAAGCACTTTACCCCGAGGCTGACCTTGCGTTTGCAAATGTCACTCCAGAAGGTCTTAGACAGGAGATTGAAGCAGAGGCAGTTCGTCGGTTCAAGTTCACATTGGACTCGGACTGGCACAACCAGCTTAAACACCTGCAACTACTACGCGAAATTTCTTTGAAGCTTGGTCTCCAATTACAAGCGAAGAACTTCCAATTCACTAGCGATTCGAGCGCTGGAGCTACCACAACTACGCCTACAAATGGCGTCAATGGCCACACGAACGGCGAGAACAAGGAAAGCAAGAAGAAAAAGAAGAAGACTAGGGATGGGTCCCCATCCTCGGTTGCTTCGTCTGTCAGCAGTCCGGTTACTTTTACTCCGGATGACGTTGTCAACGTTGTTCCTATTATCAAGGACTCGGCGCCGAAGAGCGCTATTTCCGAGGAGGCACTTGAAGGCGGTCGCCATTCTATTATGCAAAATAACAGGAAGATTGGCCAGGAGCTGTTATTGGAAAGTCTAACTCTCCACGAGCAAATTTACGGAATCCTCCACCCTGAAGTTGCACGAGCATACTCCAGTCTAGCGCAAATCTACTACCAGCTCGATGAGAAGGAGGCCGCTGTCGATTTGGCGAGAAAGGCCGTCATTGTATCAGAGCGAACCATTGGTGTTGACTCCGCAGAGACATTGCTTTACTACCTGAACCTTGGGCTCTATGTACATGGCTCTGGTGATAGCAAGACGGCTCTTGCATATGTCAAGCATGCTCTTGATTTATGGAAGATCATCTACGGACCCGATCACCCTGATTCGATCACGACTCTCAACAACGCTGCAGTCATGCTACAACACATGCAGGCATACCATGAATCTCGCATCTGGTTTGAGCAGGCTCTTGCTGTCTGCGAGCGTGTGATGGGCAAACAGTCCCTTCCCGCGGCCAGCCTTCTATTCCAGCTGGCCCAGGCACTCGCCTTGGACAACGAATCCAAGGCCGCCCTTGGTAAGATGCGCGAATGCTACAACATCTTCCTACACCAGCTCGGCCCGGAGAACAACAACACGAAGGAAGCCGAGACTTGGCTGGAGCAACTTACGCAGAACGCCGTTGCGATCGCCAAGCGGGATAAGGACGCCCAGGCGCGACGTCTGCGAGCTGGAATACGATTCCCGGCCCGCAACGTCGCCCTCGGTGGTGGAGGCGCCGGCGCTACAGCACAGCCTGCGGCACTGAACAACCCCAAGTCGGATAAGCCCGACGCTAGAAGCATCGATGACCTCATCAAGTTCATCGAGGGGAATACCGCCCAGAAGAAGAGCACTAAGAAGCGCACTGGTCGCAGCGGGCCCAAGACCCGAGTCGGCGCTACCGCCGCGTAGTCAGAGACGGAACACTTAGGAAACTTGGGAACATGACCGGATGCGGGTGACAGGGAATGAAGTTACGGTTCACAGGTACAGGGGGTTTCCCGGCTGATGACGACGACTAGGGATAGGGGCACAGTATGGAAAGGAAAGGGAAAGGGGAAGGGGAAGGATTTAAAAAAAAGAGTCTACCTCGGCATCGCATTTTCCGGGTTCGAGGCGTTCCTGGGAACGGAAATGGAGGCAAGATCTGTCTTCCTTTTTTTCTTTCGTTTCTACTCCCCTAAGACCGGCTGCATAGTTCTCAGGACGGGTTTTGCATTGTGTATATCTTTGATCATTCCACTCCCGGCTTTCTTCGGTTGGTGCGGCGGGRAAAACCTACCTACCTACGTACAGGGTGTCGGGGCTCAATACGGGGATACGAGGATGGACTGAGGACTTGTATATAAGATGGTTACCTACCTACCTAGATATGGGGCGGTGGTCCGGCGTCCAAAGTACTAAAGGCGGCATCTCGTCTCGGGGAATCCAAAACCACCCCTCTCTAGACGCACGACGGGCTTTCCCTCCTCGAGTGTGTGAATAGACATCTTCACTCTTGCCTCCGGTTGCGAACCCCCCATTTACGTGTACCTACCTACCCTTACCCATCCATCCATAACATGTCACATACACTCAGAAATATTTAAAAGGCTTCAGGTTTTATGCATGAAAATAGCTTCGCATTAACTCACTCGTGCCTGACTGAAACTTAGAAGTCATCGTTTCAAATAAACCATGGGGACTTCAAGTTGTTTTTCTTTTCTCGAAAACGACAGAAGGACTGTTGAAATCAAATGGCAGCAGTAACATAAAAGCAAAAATAATAGCAAAAACAACAACAACAAACCATGGGATCCATACCTTGTGAGGGCATTGCGAGCGTTCCTCCCCTCCCTCCTGCTTGCCTAGTATATATCCCGCCCTCCTTTCCATTCCTTTCCTTGCCTGTCCTTCGTGCCCTTTTCTTCCCGTCCTCCCCAGCAGTGATGCATGCAAAGTTCTTTCTTTCCCATTTTTTCGCCGAGAAACGCCAGACAGATTTTTGGTGTCCTGTGCCCCCTAAAMCCCCATGGTACAGCCAGCCTGTCTTCCCGCCTGTGTAGTGTACCTGCCTGCTTGTGTTTTTTCACCCCAGGCCTTCTTCGCATGAAAGTAAAAACCCCATCCCGGTAAAAGATGTAAGTAACCGCAAACTCCGCCGATGGGGCAGCGAGTAGAGCAGACTCATGGCCGCCCCAGCTGTCCATTAAATGCATATAACCGTAACGCCTGGAAATCATTTGGTCCTAGGTGAGGAGTAAAGAAGTCGGGAAGTCGCCGTTCTGTGAATTCATAATCTGGGCGCTTGTTTCAAACGATACCAACGACAGTGAGTGCTAGATAGAACAGACCGCTCTATTTACTTAGAATCTCCTTCAGTAATTTCATGCCCGGCTGCCGTTAGCTCGCTGGACGAGATTGCCGAGACCGACGGGAGCGTGGTAGGAACCGATGCTCTGGAAGCCCCTGTGTATTGTTAGAAAATGTCTTAGATTACATGAACACCTGTGAGACAGCGGGGGGTAACATACTTGGTAAGGTCAAAGCCACCTTCCTCTTCGTCCTCATCCACCGTATTCCTCTCCTGCGTCTCTGTGCGCGCGGATCTGGTCGACCTGGTGGGACTAGCTACAGGCGACCGGTCGCGTGCGGCAGGAGGGGGACTGCTGCTGTTCGGTAGACCCAGGGGCTTTGAGGGACTCAAGTCGTAGTGCGGCGGCTTCAGAGGCGTGCTGTTGATATCAGCGTACTTCCAGAAAGGCGCAGGCGAACTGGTCGGCATGTGCTGGCTGGGKCTTTGCGCGGTGCTAGGGGGCGCAAGTCGAGGATGAACTCGATGAGGCGCTGGAGTCACGAAAGAAGCGCCTTCATCTTGAAGGTACGACGACGAAAGAGTCGGAGGGGAGTGCGGCGGAAGAGTGTCAAATGAACCCGAGGCGTCCAGGGGTTTGCGGCGCGGAAGGGGGCTATCATCTTGGAAACTTGCTGGTCCGGGCGGCAGATATTTACGGTCCGGTGTGACCTGAGATAGGTGCATGGACGACCTTGGGGGTGGCGAGGCAATTGGTGAAGCCTTTCGCTTCCTTGTCGATGCAGGCTCCCGGGTTGAAACGTCTCGAGGGCCATGTGTAATGTAACTCAGCTGGTTAGGCTGACTGGGGGACGAAGGAGCGGAAGAACCCCGGTGTCCACCGCGGCCCCCTTTATAGGCAACTCGGATCATTTCCTCGCGGGCTTCCGGGAGAATTTCCCACTTCATGCCCTTTCCAGGCTCGTCGGTTGAGCGTGGAGCCTTCGTGAACGACTTGTTTAAGGACAAGTTATGCCTAATTGAATTCTATAATACAGTCAGTGCAACGATTCTCAATTTAACACCATGTACGGGGAGATGGGGAAACTCACCTGCCAGCCAGAAGGCGGCTGATGCCTATAGTACGCGTAATTCTTTGTGATGTACTGGTATATGCCGGCAAGATTCAATTTCTCCTCTGGGGTGCTCATGATGGCCTGCGTGATCATCTGGGCATAGCTAAAATGGGGTTTGATATGCTTATTTTCGTCTTTGCTCAAATCAACATCGCTCTGACTCATTATCACGGTCCCAGAGGAGCCATGTCCAGGCGTCTTCTGCTGAGAAGTCGTAGGACGGCTCTTGGCCGAGGGCGGCGTTCCCGGTCGCCTATAATCAGGGGGTGCAGGGGCAATTGGCTGCTGGAAGAGCTGGCTGCGAGACGACGAAGGTCTCGCGGTGGCTTGGGAAGACGAATGATCCGCGGAAGGGGCTGTTGGTAGAGCTGTTCTAGCAGCTTCACGTATAGGACTCGATTGCGGAACCTTGAGACCGGCTTGCTCCAGGTACATAGGATGTATGCGGAGGGGGCCGAGACTCGCTGGTAAGACGAACATCATTTCGATGCCGCCGATCTCAATCACCTCACCACTAGATAGAGGGTGTGGATCATCCGTTTTCTTCAGAGGGATATTGTCAACCTTGAGGCCATTGCGCCCCTTCGCCTGAAGGAACCATCGACCGGGATCCGAGTCGTAATAAATGACAGCAGCCTGGCGCGAAAATGTCTTGGAGGGGCCGAGGTCGATATGAACGAAGTCCTTGTCTTCCTGGCCCTGTGAAGGCTGGGCGTGAGCGGGCTCAGAGGTTCTACCGATATTGATGGATAAAGTCTTGATAAAATACGTCCAATCTTGGGCTGCTATCTTGGCGTATGCTTCGATATCCTCGGTCTTAGCTTCGTGTATGGCATTGGCGTGGTCCCTGCTGGCCTGGGTGTGAATGCTTCGCAGGCGCTGGGTTACTTGGGTAATCAACCGATCATCGTCGCTGGGGCCTTCGGCGGCAGAATTGTCGACAGTGAGGCTCGAGCCCTCATCTTCAACAAGCTCCGAGGGAGGTTCCTCGATCTTAATGCGCAATACGCGGTTAGCAGAGATATGAGCGAGGGGCAGAGGGGGGGTATGCACCTTTCTTCTGCGTTTAGCAGGGCGCGATGGAGAAGATTGGTCTAGCGGGGCAGGACTTGGACTAATTTCGCGCGGGCGGCGCGTCCGCTGTGATCGCTTGGATGAAGGCGGCATTCTAGATGCCCATTACAGGACGATTGGCGAAATAGATATGGCGTGACCGACCTAGCCAAGGATGCCGCGAAAGGAAAAGGTATGTTTGTCTCGGTATACCCGCGTGAGAGAGGGGTTGTGGATAGGTCAACCGCGCGGCGCAAGTTGAGAAACGAGGTTGGTAATGTCCCGCACTCCGCCCGTCCAGGTATTAAAAAGGTCGCGGTGCGATTTGAGTGAAGGGAGACGTAAGCGGGGTTGAGGTACGTCAAGGGTGCGTTGAGCCTCAAAGGCTAGGAGGAGTCGCGGTGACGGGAATGGTGGTATTGACGCGGGAAAAGGAAATGAAGCGCGCCAGTTGAGAGGCGAAGGTGGGAGGGTTCACACGCGGGAGAAGTGGAATTGCGGTTGGTGACCTAAGAGGGAAAAAAAAGTGAATTGGATGCGCAATGGAATAACTAGCTGTCCTGGGCTGTCCCGGTTCCTCAGGTATATGCGCTTGGACGGACCGGCAGCGTACAGTGCACTGGGTGGTTGTGCGGTGCGGTGCGATAGGATAGGATGTGATGCGATGGGTTTTCAAATATTGACTTGGTGATGTGGTTTGTTTAAAAAATGTCGATCGGTCGCGACTTCCGCCTTGTTACGCAACTTAAACGCATCCCTGTTACCACTTCCCACCGAGGCGCGTCACCTTCTTTTAAAACACCTCCGGGATTATTTTAAAAGTGCCCCAAGCTCCTCCCACCTTTCCTTTAGCCTCATCTTTTTTTTTCGCATGCACTGAAATACATACACAAACGGGCTTATCCACTGGGGCAATGCACAATGCAGCACTATTTTTGTTGTTGTTTTCTTATCTTACTCACCCCGTAGCCTGCGCACAATTGCTATTATCATCGATTATCAGCGTTTAACTTTTTATAGTAAAATGTTTACTACCGTCATTCCCCATTCATTCGTCGGCTTGCAGCTTCGCGACTCGAAATACTAACATCTAGCGCCCATACACGTTCGGTATGATGCGGAGGTCCCACAATTACATCGAGAAACTTCCAATTCGCTATAATTCAGATGACTTGGCCCTTCCCATTGGCCCAGGCTGAATTCGGTATCTGCGCATCATTGCAGAGATGGTCCTGCCACTCTAGCCCAGCAGCCCAGTAGCCCAGCCCTACTACATCTTCTATTCTTCCCTCCTGCACTTCCTGCAACCAATGCCAGAATGTACCTACGTATATTGGCTCACATCTTGGAAAATCATCGCGAGTCGGCCCATTAGGTACGTATACTTCATCGATATCGAGGTCACGAGACCGTCACCTACTTCGGGACGACTTTCGTTGTCTTTACGTCTCGACTTCTGTGGCCTCCTATTCGATATTCACAGTATGAGTGTACACTTGGGAGCATAGGTATTGTTTCTGCTTACTACAGACCAATCGAAGTCTGTATACGTAATACTTATCAGCTGCGTTGACTGCCTAAAAGGTGCCAATGGATTCCCGCATCGTATCTGGAGTTCCAGCCAGCCAATTCAACGCCCAGTTTCTACTATCTCTGCCGATAGTAAAGTGTCTATCGTCGACTTCTACAGCCGCAACTCCGCAACATTACTCTATCTTGTTTCCTATCAAGCGTCCGCCCGTTTTGTCACTTACACATTTCTTTCCGGACTTATCCACGGGAGAACCATGGTAAATACGTCATCGTAAGGACATTCTTTACAGACCAAGGACGTATGGTATTCTTGCTAGACATACAGCTTAGCCTAGCAATTATTTTGACTGTCAAGGTGAACCATCTATGGAAGCAATTTGTAGGTTTGCTAGTGCTCGTAGAGAGCTTACAACTGTAGCTGAACCAGCTCCGAAAAGAATTCTGGATTTGCTGACAAATTGTCGAACTGTGAATTACTTGGATATTCTAATAAGTTGAACTCGTTGCTCGAAATGCTTAGCCTCCTCGGTATTCAGAGTCGGAATATTTCGATATAAGTCACTGTCTAGTCCGTGGCAGCTGATGTTCATATTCACACATATGCGCTGCCAATCCATTGTTGCAGCTCCGGTGATCATGGTAATGAAGAATTCATGGCCTGACTATCGTCAGGGACCTGGAAGATCTTTACCTACGGCCGCATGAACAGCGGTGAGCGGATCACTCTATGTGTTCAACTTCATTAGTGTAATTCCCTAAACTAGGGAATATCTCACCGGGTTCCAGCTTGACATAAATGCCACCGGCTTCCCGTCTTAATCGCATGCACATTCCCGACCCCCGTGTGGCTTGTTCTTTGATTGAGTGATTTTGGTCACGCCAGCAATGTCTTCATCGGGGACTCATATATGATGCTTCTGTGCCGCTGTAAGATTGAGACATCCGAGGCTGCCGAGGTTTAGTAGCCCGAGGACAGTGGTTCGATATGAATTATTCTCGGACCTATCCGAAGAAACTGGGCGTCCACATCCGACTAGAGGAAACCGGCGCTAATAAGTTCTTCATGACAAGGAAAGAGACCCGGAGTATTCGTTACCGCCGATAATTTGTTCATACTAACAGATAGTTGACATATGCGTTTAGGATCAGTTCCCACAACGAATATATACTCTTCTTTTCTGTGCCGAGTTTTCACAATAATGAAGTCTAACCCCCGCGCTGGATTTGCCCCGAGGTGAATCGTAKCCTGCCGGTTCCATACATGTAGATTTGCACTGAAAATGCAACACTCTAGATATGTGTAGGACTCCAATGCAGTGAACCATGGGACGGGCTGCAGGCTCTGGCGGGAAGACACAGAGTTCTTCCGGAACGTGTATACATCGAGAAGGTAAAGAATAGGATTGAACTTTGGGGGATAGCAATCTTGCCTAGTCTTTAGAAATAACAACAAGTTGTCCTAATTCTGATTATATCTCATCGTGGCCATTACAGCGCTGAATTCTATTCCGATATAGTCAGCCGAACCGCGCGGGTCGTTGTCTTCGCCTTCCATAGCCGGGATGGTTCGAGCCACCGAAAAGTAGGGTACCATCTGCACTGCGAGACTGAGTGTAACATGAACATGCAGAAGATGTAGAAAGTATAGCATAGGCTTAGTGTGCATCAGCCTTGCTCTCGAGCAGAGCCGAGCCACGTATCTATGCTATGTATGTCGAGAGCCGTGACGCTAAGTGGAAGGTTGTAGCACATATCCCGCGCAGCAACCCAAGCCCACAGGATCTTGAAGGAGCATCCATGGATCCCCCACATTAGGTAACACACCTTGGGAGGATGGATGTATGTTTAGTAAGGAAAGTGCATCCAGCTATGCGTGAAGATACTAGATACCGAGGTAGTTTTGGTTCTTTCTATAAATGCGGTTGAGTGAGATCCTTCTTGCTGATTAATGCATCGTATACTCGACTTTTGCATGCATAAAAGGGATTACGAATATGGAATCCACCGAACCTAGCCTCCAGGAGGTCATCATGAGCGAAGTGGTACCGATTCCAGCATAATTCGATGACGCATGTGCGAGAACCTATTGGTTTGCGTCCTCTACTATCGGAGTGCCTGATTGGAGAAGTAGTCGCGCGAGGTCGCCAAGTATTGCAACGCGCTAAAATCGACCTCTCGCAATGGGTTTATATTCTCATGACCTTCGCGAAGGTTGGCGGTATAAGATTCAATGGACCCTATCAGGTGTTTTGACTGTTTTCTTTGTCATCCCGACGCGGTGACTACACGCGCTCTCTACATCGCAATTGGAACACCGGATCTGGATTTTCATTAGATACGCCGGACACCGCCACATGCTCTTAGGCGACGGAAGCCGAAGGTGGCTTGGTTTATTCATAGAATCGTGCGCAACCCTTCGCGTTCTTTCGAGCCCTGAACACTCTTGCAGCACGACGTAGCTCGTGCGAGCATTCCACGTTTAGGACCCAGCATATCAGTGGTAACACGCCTCTAGCATCAGCACTAGCTTAAGTTGCATGAAGCATGGCAAGCGCACTGCCGAGTAGCATATACATCAGAGCTTCCGACGGCACCGTGTCCATCGGGCCGTATGATACCCATGTCACTACCCGGAAGTCCTAGGACAAACTCTCGATAATCGAGCGGTCTCGGCCCGGTCTTTGATCTCTCATTTGCCCCATAAGATAGCCCAGATTGTGGGAACATGCTAATACCCATCCCATGGGGTTACGTTTAGCAATTGCTACTGACAGGGGATTGTTCCATTGTCCAATAGTCTCGTTCTCTAGTTAGTTATATGGCAACGCAAGACACCTATCAAGCACCCCAAGGATGCCCGCCCGAGCCGACTAGCAGACACTTTTCCTTAAAGTAGTGTTTCTTATGTGATAATTTGCTTCTTGATTCGCCGGATGTAGCTCCGGGTCTTGGCGAGGCCTTCTCATGAGAACTCCTAGGCATGCCATGCCGACGACGTTACCCTCACCCTCCTGATTTACTCCCTAGCAGGTGTAGAAATGCGAACGCTCAGCCTGCATATGTGCTGTGATTTCGAATTGCCTGCAACCACACATTCAAACCGCGTGTCGGACGGGTACTAGTTTCTTCAGCAACCATACCAGCCCCGTAGCCCTGTCGAGCAAGAACCTGGAAGCTCATGGAGTCATGCCTGCCCGCAGGAAGAGCGGATGTCCACGAGGGGCCTCATATACGCCGGTCAAGAATCTTTGATTACCCCTGGCAGTAACACTGACCACCCCTGCTACTACATTCCAGACAATCCCTGGGTGCCGTTCTCGGTCTTCGATAGGACAACTATCCCCCGGGAAATCCATGTCCGCTATGGAAGCACGAAGGCTACGATCTTACTTGCTGCTTACCTCCTGATTCGTATGGGCTATGTACTCCGGTTTATAGGATCTCCTCGGGTAGCCACTATATCCCTAATTCCGGCCACTGATCTCTCTTCTTCGTGCCTCATCATGCTGCTTAGTGGATACGGTTATACTTCATCGACTATATGACGATCTCTCCTGATGATTGGACACTGTTAGACTACTAGCGGCATAGTCTGGTGTGACTAAAACGTTGTTCTAGCAGCAGGGKGTTTATTAAATATAGATACACGACGCTCGACGAAACCAAGAGCATTTCTCTAAACAAAGGCGAACAACAAAGACGGGCCAAATCCCAAAACCAATTATATCTGACATCACTGACATCATGCTTGTCGAACCATCAGGAGTAAGTCCAGATACATACCTGGAGAAGAAGATGAATATAATGTGGCCGTCGCTATCAGCCGATGCTGTGAAACCAGTACCAAGTCATGATGACGGTTCTACATCTATTATGCTATCACCCCCCTCCACGCCCGAGGAAGACGAGTCTGATCCGAGACTTCTCGTCGTCGAAGGTCGGGGCAACTACTTGTATCTCGCAGACGGACGCAAGATACTGGATGCCTGTGGAGGAGCAGCTGTAGCAGTGAGTAGGATTTCTTGAGCTAGAAGTGCCCTCTAACATTCCATTGAGGAAGTGAATTTTCTTCAAGCGTGCCTCATCATTTACGGAACGTGAAGACATAATTCAATGGGCAGCTACTGACCTCGGGCCTTACAGTGTATTGGACACGGAGTCAAGGAGGTTTCCGATGCGATAATCGCTCAAACCGCCACCGTCTCCTACGTTCCCTGGGGCTTCCTTGATAGCCAAAGCCGGCGGGATCTTTCTAAATGGCTATCACAAAGTTCCGGTGGGCACTTTGCTAAGGCTTGGATTATGTCTTCCGGTACGTTACGGTCTCAACCCTCCATCGCTTGACTTCTGCTAAAACTCGTTCGGTTCATAGGCTCTGAGGCGATGGAGGGTGCAATAAAGCTTGCTCACGAGTATTTCGTGTGGACTGGGGAACCTCAGCGCATTAATTACATAGCTCGAGAAGAATCGTACCACGGGATTACTCTAGGTGCTCTGTCTGTGGGAGGCCACATAACCAGAAGATCACCATTTGAACAGCTCCTGCTACCCAATATCCACCGCATACCGGCTTGCAATCCTTACCGTCAAAAGCTACCGGGAGAGTCTGACGACGAGTTCGTCTCCCGCAAGGCTGAAGAATTGGAGCAGGCTTTCCTCCAAGTCGGTCCGAAGACCGTAGCAGCATTCGTCGCAGAGCCAGTTGTCGGGGCGGCCTCAGGCTGTATACCCTCCGTCACCGGCTATTTCAAGGCGATGAAGGCTGTGTGCGATAAATATGGTGCTCTATTCATCCTCGATGAAGTTATGTGTGGCATGGGAAGAACGGGGACCCTCCACGCCTGGGAGCAAGAGGGTGTCGTTCCGGACATACAGGCGATCGGCAAGGGCCTCGGCGGCGGTTACCAGCCCGTTTCCGCAGTATTGGCCAGTGGGAAGATTGTGCGGGCAATGGAAGCGAAGGGCGCAACTTTCACGCATGGACATACGTACATGAACCATCCCGTAACCTGCGCGGCCGCTCTAAAGGTGCAGCAGATTATCCAGCGCGATAACCTCTTATCCAACGTTCAGGCCCAAGGCCGATATTTAGAGAAGCTGCTTAGAGACAAGCTGCAGAGTCATCCTAACGTGGGTGACATCCGGGGCCGGGGCTTGTTCTGGGGTATTGAGCTCGTCAGGGATAAGACCACTAAAGAGCCATTCGATCCGGAGCTACAACTCGCGCACCGTGTCCATCAGACGGCTCTCGGCCCTCCTTATAACATGGCAGTCTACTACGGCCAGGGTTGTGCCGGTCAAGGCAGAGGCGACCATGTTATGATTATGCCTGCCTACAATATCACCCAAGACGTCGTGGAGACGATTGTCGACAAGTTCGTCCTCGTGGTTAACGAGGTTTTTAGCAAATTAGAGAAGGAGGCTTCTGCTGAGTCTAGAAAATAGGTACACGTAACTTCATGTACTATACAAGGAACGCCACATCCATCGTATGTCTCGCATCACTTCGGACACGGTGTGTGGCGGGKAGGKATATATCGGACATGGCTTCGACACGCTCTCTTCTGGCGCATTCGATTCGTCACGTATACCTCATTCTCTGCAGGCAACCACCGCCACTACTCTCGTTAAAGATAGCTTATTGAACTTCTTCGCTCAGCCCACGGACCGATCATTTCCTCTCCTAGATTTGGAGGCGTTTCGCACTCTTGGCATGTCTCAGCATTCCTTACCTATGAGGAAACTTGAGGTAACGTGGACAGTGCCATAGGTAGGAGGGACGTTGATTTTTGCAGCATCAAATAGTCACTTATCCGTTTTGCTACTCACAAATTCGATTCCCCAAGAAAGGGACAAGTAGGAAAGGAAATTCCCCTTATAAAATCACGAACGGGATTACATGATATTACTACATACCGCAGATTCCCCTTTCGATCTAGAGAGCCCTAGCTCTCCAGCCTCGGATCAGGAACTAGAAATTATTTAGTTTGTGTCAATTACCCAAAGATACACATAACCACGGCCTTGGACCGTTTCTCTGGACTGTCCTCTCAGATAGCCTGGAACATAGGAAATACAATCTAGTCCTGCTCCCACTACTGTTTCTATGATTCTCCACCTTGGAAGCCTGTCTGTAATTTTAGAGAAGGGACGTACTTAAAACTGTGTCTCGGTTATTTTCTCGAGTTTGAAACCATATTCTGGATATCCAGTACTATCACTTACAGAGCTACGAATCATACTCAACCAATATTACAACACAGTCGACATCAAAGGTACTATTCACAGTCTATATCGATAAATCAGATCAAAGCAGACTTATTAGGATATTAGGTACAACATTCTCTACCTACAATGCATGAAGTGTTGCTTTTATCTGCTTACGAAACATGCTGAGGCAACTTGGATACATCACGGCACGCTTTCTCTATTAACAAAAGGGATACGAAAGAGAATAAAATTAATAGAGTTTCCCAGTGGATAAGATTGCTGTATTTTGGGGAAACAAGTCTCTCCGAAGGATGAATTTTCAGATAGCCCTTTCTTTTGTTCAAAGCAGCACCTAGCTCTACCTGATCACAAATTACGAAAACCTTCCAAGAAACTAGATGTATACGCCCATTTGGTTACTATACCAGAGTTTGTCGAGATAGTATTGCCTTGCGTATATGAATGAATATCACGGTATCAGACATCATGTATATTGCTCCTAGCCTAGATAGCCCAAGAGTATAGCACCCTGATGATCTTACCCCTTTTCTCCATCCTTTCATCTTCTCCTACCCACTCCCTAATTACCTCTTGGTGTGCTTGTCGTACCATCTCGGCACCCGTCGGCATCAGTAATGGCTCGACCGGCGTAGCTCGGCGCCGCAGACGCGCAGGACAACGCGGACTTTTGCTCAAACCAGGTCTCCCCTCGTGACGACCCTATCTGCCGCTTACGCGTTGCATCGCATATGCTTGCATTGACACGTTGTGGGCCCTTGCGCAGCTGTGCCCCATGTGGTGACCGAGTGTTTGTCGATGGTATTGGAGCGGGTGTTCGGCCTTAAGGATGGCAGGAGGTAGTGTTGCTTGGACTAGTGGTAGTGGTGATGCTTGTGGTATGGGGGACAAAAGGGATGCCGACGATCGGGCCGTGACAGGATGTCACAACTCTCGGCCCGGATTTAGTGAGGTACCTATGTAAGGGCGCTAGACAGGGATGGTGATGAGATCCGTTGTTGAAGAAAACCGGCGTGACGGGAGCTGCAGCTATTGCGTTGGAATCGGGTGAGATCTTCCGAACGCTAGGGTTCTGAGAAACCGAAGCCGGTGAGAGTATAGGCCATAGGTGGGCACTGCGCCGTAGTCCTAATCCCATATCTACCTAGACCAGGTATTGGAGGCTAATTGGTAGCAGTACGAAGTGCTATGATAGTCTCCTAAATCCAGCGGTACTGGTCCTCTGCAAATGTGATGGCCCTTGAGTTGAGGTAACGAGAACCCGGAGTTTTGATGCTGACGGTGACTTCCTAGTACGTGACTCGAGGAGATCCTAGGCTCTAGTGGGTACAAACAAAAAGTAAATATGAGAAGGTCAAGCGGGCAGCGTCGTAAACCTAGACCGCTTTTCCAAAATATGCTTCTCGGATTTAGGAGATCGCTGCTCTACACGGAGTCCGGTTGCATTGTGGGATGAAGAAAGCTTAGCCGATTTGCTATGCTGTCTGTATGTCTATGATTTATAGACTCCTTCGCCGAGCTTGATTGGTGGCTGTAGAAGCAGGCTACGCCAGTAGTCACGGTGGAATATGCGTATGGATGAAAGATGTTCCCAAAGGTGGTAACCACCGCGATAGATTCAAACGTGATACCATGTGGTGACATTGCCGTTTTTGAGTGGCCGGGTTTCATTCATCATCGTCATCCGAGTCACTATCACTAGACCAGCCTTCCTTGTAGCTATCGGCAATCTCGGCAAGTTCGTTGCCTACCGTCTCGCGATCCTCGAGGCCAATGGAACGGACAACGGTGCTGCGTAAAGCTTTCACCTTATCCATAACGGTCGTGTCCGTGGACAATGCTGTTTGGATGGATACATTGTCTCTTATTGGATGTCCATAATGGTCTCGGAATATCTTGGGGTAGCTGTCAATGATCGGGAAAGCAACTCCTGATCGGTAGCTATAATTCGAGTCAGTCTTGATGAAATGCAGATGATAATAGAGAAACACAGTAATATTCCCTTGTACTCACTTGTGGACCTTCAAACGACGCATGCCATTAATACTCTGCTCCCTCTTCTCCAGGTCGCCCTCAATATCAGCCGCCTCCGGATCCTGCCCTCTGTCAGCTAGAACCTGGCTGAATATATGACGTCTCCGGCGTCTTCTTTCGCCTGGGTTAAGGTTGAGGTCCTGGGGAGACGATAAGTCGATGTCCAAGGTGGCAGCCCCTTTCTGCGAGCCGGTCTCGAATTCTTCGTCGACATCCATGGCGGTCTCGTATAAACTGCGCGCGTTTTCGCCACGTCCATTCAAGCCATTCGCGTTCCCGTTTGTGCCATTTGTACCATTCTGAGGAGGCTTGGGTGGCTCGGAAATACTCATTTCCAGGTTTGCGATGGCTTGCTTGCCAAAAACATTCAGGAGGTCTGTCATGCTACCAAGGTTACTCGAATAGACGCGGTCAGACGTCTTTAATCGGGTGTAAAGGGTCACACTCTCCAAAGCTGCGGCGAAAAGAGCCGATACATGCCAAGGCGACGAAGCGTCAAGCTGCACGGTTGGCGGTAGGGAGGTTTCGGGAAGCGCAAGTGGGATTACTAGAGATGCTTGTGAGTTTAGTTCCGCAAGAGCCCGAGCCTTGTTAACGAGCTTCAATAGTCTTTTCTCCTATTTCCTTATCAGCCATGAGCGTTAGTAACAAGATATAAGATGGGGGATGTACTCTCGGCAATCCTCTAGATGGCTCCTGCGCTCCGAAAACCCAAATAGGGGTTTTGCCATACTCGTCCCTGAGTCGCTCCATGTACTTGGATGCGAAACTACCCCAAGCGTCGTCAATACCGGCCATGACTTGGAGGCCTTGCATTTGGTCCGCCTCCTCGACGAAGGGACGTAAATCTCGGTCTAGGAGATCATGTTCCTTGTCTAGGGAGGCAAAGAGCTCTTCTCCCATATGCCACTTCTCGAAGGGCATGACGGTCGAGTTGAGTTCGTACTCGTTTAGTTGGATGATGGACTTCGGGTGGTAGTAAACACGATTAAAGTCAGACCAGTATCTAACGGTGCTTGTGGAAAGCTCTGGAGGTGCCTGGCCGGCATCCAGGCTTTCTTGATATGCGCTCGCCTCTATGGGCTGCTGCCTCTGCACTACCGTCTGGCCAGACCACAAGCTACTAGAGGATGGGTCGCCGTCTATTTCATACAGAGCATTGATCTTCCGCAAAGTGCCAAAACCACCTTTTAAATCGTAGATGACTGTCCTGGGCATGAAAGTCTCGGAGCCATCTGACCCGATACCCGGCCTGAAATGGACATCGTGATCGATAGGCGACTCCTCGTCAGCGCCATATGTGAAGTAAGACTCCTGGGCGTTCCAGAAATGGCTTGCGAGGKAATTGCTCTGCTGGCCGAGCTGCAAAGTGATGATTTCACGCATCGTAGACAGCGCAATGTGAGAACTTGTCAAGTTATCATGAGTTGAGCTGGAAGGCAAGATTTATATATGTTGGCTTCATGTTAGTCACGTTACGAAATATGCACCGAACTATGCGAGATTATGAAATTGCAGCTGCCGCCAGCTGCCACAACTATAAATTTACTAACGCCGACAATTGCCGATAAAGTTTCTCTTATCGCCAATGACGACTCAAACCGAAGTACAGCAAACAGCTTCGACAAACCACCAACTATATCTCCTCATTACATACCTACCTACCTATATATACCTCAAGACCCTATTGTATATCCTTTAAGAAGAGATTGTTGCAGTCCTATAAGAATAGACCGACATGTCCTCTCAAACGCAAGAGTTGGATTCCGCCAAGACGCCTCCCACCAAAGAGGTAGTACCACCAGCACCCCAGGTAGGAGCCAAAGCGCCGGTACATCCCAATCTAGCCTTTCCAACAGACAGGCCTACCGTCATCGTCTTCCTGCGCCATTGCGGCTGCCCATGTAAGTCCTCTATACTACTTCCCTAGCTATAACCCACCATCTAATAGCCACTCTTCTCGCAGTCGCAGAAAAGACCTTCAAGAACCTCACAGCCCTCTCGACGCAATACCACGAAGTGAACTTCATCGCCGTGTCGCACTCGTCGCCCGAGGCCACCGAGCGCTGGGTCGTCCAGGTCGGCGGCAACTGGGACGTCAATGTAGTCGTGGACTACGAGCGCGAGCTGTACATGCAGTGGGGGCTGGGCGTGTCCAACACGTGGCACGTATTCTCGCCGCTGACTCTGTACAAGACGCTTAAGCTGGCCAAGGACGAGCACATCTTCAACCGCAACAACGAGAGCGGCAGCAGGTGGCAGACCAGTGGCGCGTTCGCCGTCGACACGGACGGAGTCGTCAGGTGGGCCAAGGTTGCGGCCTCGGCGGATGATGTCCCCGATCTGGATGCTGCGTTGACGAGTTTGGGCATCAAGGTTAAGCCAAAGCCCCCGCCGGAGCCGAGAACGGATGGGTTCTTATGAGCGGAGGGCTGTCGTGGCGTTCAGTTAAAGCATATCAAGGTCATTTGGGCGGCTACGTGGCGTATATGGCGAGTCTTTTTTTGGTGCTATCGTCAGTCTTCGTTGGTTATACCCAGTTTCACGAGGTAGCGGGACAATTTGTACGACTTACGACGAACAATATTCTTATGGGTTACAGTAAAATTCAAATATTATAAATAAAGCATTAGCTACCTAATATTTGACTGGGTGATATGTCAAGTTATGTCAACTGTGGTCATGTCGTATCAAAGGTAAACGTCTAGCAATTCTCAAGCCAGCTCTAATAAGTATAACTCTATGCTTATTTTTCCATCAATGTCTTATCTATGACTACTCTATAGTAGATATATTAGGTACCTTATGGAAAATATTGCAGGTTTGAGCATACTAGTAGGCGTTGGAAAGGGAGAGAGCACGGTGACTATCGCGAAGAGCGAACGCTCCTCCTTCGATCAGGCATATCCTCAACTTCCCGTTGCCAAATCAACTAAACATTGGCGCATATTTCAACAATATCAGCGCTCTTACTCTCAGACGAGTACTTAACTTCGATGTTTTGATAGGCTGCTCTCCGTGCCGGAGTATATCTCGACGAGTAAACCCAAGATACAAGCTAGTGAAAGAAAACGGACATGTTAAGTTACTTATACTCATGTGATCGGCCCCCTATTCACACCCGCACCACCGGCGCGAACCAAATTGTTTAAACGCAGAAAGTCAAAATAGCCTCAGGTCCCGCTAAAGCAAGGCGTAAATTCACTAGTTTAGGCTCCCCTTTTAGATTTAATGCACGTTCTTGTCCCGTTGGCCTAGCTAGGAAAGTTTGCGGGCGTTCGAGCCTACGTCAATTCCACCGTTCTAGAAGCTCTGTCATGCCGAACCGTTATGTTTAAATCACAGACTTCATTGCGGCAATTAGTGACGTCCGCAAAGTTAAAGACAGGTGGAAAATAAAGTTAGGTATACATCTCGACCGAGCCTTCGGTTGCCTTCAACACACAAGCACGCTCGGTCAAATGTATGAGTTAACTCTTCTTTAACGACCACTCTTCAGCATACTAATATATAGTCACCGCTATGGCTATGAGTCTTCTACTAGTTAAACCAACTACGGAAATCAGTGTGAAAAAGGGGAGAAATCAATGTAGCTGTAGCATACATAGGTCATGTGATGACGAAAAAATTGGAACAAATTGGCCGTTAAAGGAAGCACGAGATGGGTGAACCATACCATACGTTATGAACATGTTACTGTAATCCCCCGAATGCCTTCACATGCCCCTCTCTCCCACGTCAACCTCCACGTCAGCAGTGTTTCTAGAGGAAAGCTATCTATACAATCAGAGAAAACTCTCATTATAGTCTATGGTCATAACGAAGTGGCAGCAGGTCCCAGCAGATGAGCTAAACATATCAGTGGCCGTGAATCTCGCTCTATGATATCAAAACAACGTAACATATGAACGAGCGTCTTAACACATGACCACTCTTAATCTCAGGTCCTATTCCCATACGCAAGTCGACATCATCGGAAAAGGTAGACGGACGAGCAAATACTGATATTCGGAATAGACATTTACCTTAACCAAGATCTCCCAACCAAGTTTCCAAAGTAAATTCCGTGTCACTTTCAAGTCTATGCGCTGTCCATCTAACCAGGGAATTAGCTACAGCCACTTTTCATGCGACAGTGCATGGACACAGGGACTCGGTGTTGGTTGTTGGTAGCCGAAGTCACGATTAAAGCTGCCACCATGACCCTTGACAGTCCACGCTGTGTTGGAAACACAATTGCGCGTAAATGACAAATCCAACATTGCACGAATCATAGCGAGGTCTCATTCAGCTACGTCCAAGGTATCGTATTGAGCCATAGAGAGAGCATAAAGGATTCCTAGCTGAGGGATAGGACTTTAGGGCTTCTGTGAAACCATCACTAGCACGACGTCGAGAAAGGGAAGGATGGATCTAACGAGAGCAGGGCATGACCTTGAAGGGTACTCAGCCCGGATTTAACGTTATGAGACCGTGGAAGCGGAGGCAAGATAAATCTATCATATGATATGTATTACGTCGACCCCGAGCTAACAATCTGTTACTCCTGAGGGAGCTCGATTTCTAACGCTCCACGCCACCATATTCCACAATAAATTCCAAATAGGCGGACGAGGTATTTCTCGCCTCAATGACATTACGACATCATTCCCTTGGCATCTGCGGTGTCTGCGTGAGCAGCAGTTCGTACACTAGGCAGGAAACTAACTCGGAGTGATTCTGATGTAGCGTGGCAGCTTTGATGCCCATACCAGATCATCTACAAGGGTCTTTAGTGGCTTCTATGACGTTATTTAGAAGCCTTGGTAGATGATCGAGTATCGTCACTAGTGTACACATTCCGTACATCGATAGCTGTTCGTCATAATACCCACGGGAGGCGAGTAGACCCTTAGTAAGTCTATGCCCAATGACTACATAGATATTGCCAGGCCATGGCAATCGTCCAGCTGCTTTCGACATCTGGTAGATTAGGCATAGGTATCTTGGTAACCTTCAGCCACCGATGTTCATGGCTTATCTCACTACTGGGTATCGTCCGGCTGTCGGCTGTTTCATGTATATCGAGCAGACGAATCCGTCTTCCACATCAGATGACATCCTGAAGCTGGCGAATTGGCAAGGAGACGTTACCTTTGACCTAATCGAACATTCATCTCGCGAGCAGCCAAGCTAGAGGTTAGTCTGATGTGGCTAAGCTTGTGCACTTCAAGAAGTTGTATGATGGCAATCTAGGTGCTCCGACCGGCCTAGACCCTGATTCGAGCCCGAAATAGCATCATCATAAATCCGGACGCCCGCTTACACGCATATACGGAGGCTGGTGATACCCAACTCGCTGGTCTGAGCTTACTACGGTAGGATTCCACCTATCCATACCTGCATTGCACATCAAGCAGCAATGCGGCGGGCCTATTGTGGCCTTGTGTTCTGTTCACGGGCCGAGTAGAATTCATGATCTGCGAAGCAATCGCCACTAGCTGTATATCGTCGAGCCCCGGTCCTCGTCAAGAATGCTTCTGGATGTTCAAAGTTTATGCCGTAACCCCGGCTGCCAAGTAGGGCGTTCAAGGCTCGTTCAACGAAAGCAGGTTGGAAGGTCAAGGAGCCCCCCGGCGGTTTCAGAAGACGATCTCTTTCCCCCGTCGGTGGGGCCGGTTGGCTTCCGGTTAGCCTTCTCAATGACTGGATCATAGATCGATCTGGGCTCAGAGAGGACCCTGAAATTCTCTGAGAGCATGTCTCTGTATTGTACACTTTAATGAATTAGAGCTATTGGTGAGTATAGAGAATATAGTCCCATTAGGTGTTGCAATGGCGCCTATGGAATATGCAAAGGGGGTCAGTAGTATAGCGGACGGTTAAAAGAAGTGTGAAAGTTGGCGATACTACAGGGTATGGCTTGAATCGACGACCTCCTATACGATGGGAATTTGCCGTCGGTCAGATGGGATTGCATCGTGGAATCTAGCGCCTATGCTTCAAGGTAGTCGGCGCCAGATTTTGAAGAACTTGACTTTTAAGAAGGCTGAAACACAAAGCACTTGTCTGCCATCGTTTCAGAATATGACCTTAGTAGGGGGAGCTTAAAGTCAAAGCTTCAAGGACCCACGAAGGATGGTGTAGTAGCTCTAGCAACGTCGTAATGGGGCGGGGGACCCGTAATTCAGAGCTTTCTGATTGCGGTTAATAATGCAGGGCTGTTAACGATTGTGGAAGGTGTAAATTGTCCGAGAGGATGAAACAAGCAGATCTCTGGGGAGCCAAGAGTATACCATGTCGTGTAAGTAGACGGCATCATGACCTTGAAGGAAAGAAATGCCGAATTTTGAAACAGAGGCAAACGGGCCAACAACGGAAGCCGTCATCGGGATGTGCACTCGACTTTAGGCCCCCATGAGGATCTGGGGGATACAGAGAGGTCATCTGGGAAATATGAGAAAGACGCCAAAATTCAAGGTAATACTTGCCTGTGCCTATGCTGCTAGTGGCTGTGGCCGTGCTTCAAGCTCATTACGACTCCGCAATGATTATTATGCCACTATGCGGCTTGCCGCCAGCATACCATCCAGACTCCGAAGGTCTCGCCGGATAGGCTAGACCAGCGACTATAGTCTGTACGCACGCGCCCAAAGTTCTCGCAACTGTGGAGACCCGCACAGGCGGGAGGATACCATGGTGGTGGGTATCGGCGGGTCGACGATTTAATTCGACCCGGCCCTGACTGTCGTGGCAGCGAGCAGAGAGATAGGATGCTGGAAATGGACGGCAGCGCGACTCCGGGCTGCCTGGGTCGTAAATTCATCGCATTTCGTAATTCGACGTCCTTTCTGGAAGAAGATGTGACGAGCCATGCCTGTTTCACGTACCTGGCTAAAGGAAGCGGAGGGACTACCCGCGGAAAACCCACATCGAAAGTTGATGGTTTCTGTTTCAGACTTTGGTGGGCTGGTCCTAGAGGGCTGACCGCCTACCGAGAGTGGATGCAAGGTTCCGGATGGCTAGGGCCCTTTGAAGGTTGACAGTTCCCGATTCAGTGAAGAGTAGGGGGAGGATTCGCTCGGTGCTTTGCCTGCCGCATGTTTATGCAGAATCCAGGCACACCAATCAGATGGTCTACCTTGTTTTGCACTTTTGCGATTCGGTAGAAGATCGAATATGACGGTCGATGCGGCCGGTAACGGCACCCTTGCGATGTTTCAATCACGCTCGTGATGTCGAGTCCATCATGTTTCAGAATGTTTATTGTAGCTTGCAGCATAGTAAGTCGGTATGTGGCGGCTCTTGATCACATCTCAATATTGAGATCGCTGATGCTCGAACTGTTGTGAGGCATCCGACGACTTGATCTGGAGCCACAGCCGAGACCAAAATTGGCTGTGCCCATTTTGTTAAATTACTGACTATCAATAGCCTGGTCTTTACCTATTGGGTTTTGGGGGATGGATTGAAGGTGGCAGCGGTGGCTTACGAAGCTTAGTCGAGGACGGCTCAATGAGGCTACTCCGTCGCATTAGCTAAGCAAGACTGCATACCTACCTCCTGCATAGAGACAAGTTCAAATTCAAATAGCAAGCAAGGCAAGCAAGGCAGGTAAGACCCCGAATTAAACTTCTAGGCTATGCTAAGCCAAAGTCGCAAATAAGAAGGTCCACGCACATCGAGACTCGTGGCGCTTGCCGCTCTCCATACTATGGCAGCTGCGTGGTAAAGCGGTAGCTTCATAACGGTCCGCGGCATGGCCTCTTTCGGGCTATTGGCTTGCATATCTTTTCTCGCGCGACCCAATCAATTATACAATCCCCTCCAATATTCTGACGTGCTCGCAGCTTTTTTCCCCGACGCGGACACTAAGAATAAACTTGGTGAGATCAACTCAAAAAATAGAGCCGCCGGTCTGCAAGAGCCTTCGCGCGATCTATTCGCTGGGTCCCCTCGACCTCGACCTACCCAAACAGCCCAAAATGTTACCACACCTGATCTCCCGCGGATACGGTGCCAAGAACTCAGACAACACGAGATCCATGGTCGGAACACAATGAGGATTTCTATTTCTGTCCTGGCCGAGACCAGAAACGACGGGTAGGTTGGTAAAGAATCTGAAGGAGCCAATCAGGAACCTGAGGAGCTTTGCTCACGCCCCCAACACTACAGGCGATACGCAATTCTAAGTCAGCTCTCCAGACCACGTCATTGGTCCACGGCCTAACTAGCTAGCCAGAAAGGCCACACCAATGCAGGAACAAGCCTAACGAGGTTTGAAACATAGTATCTGAGGAATGGATCTAGATTGAAGATATCACTTGTGTTTTAGATCACGGTAAACGCCGCCCATGTAGTGGTCCCGATGCCTAATGGTTGAAGAATTCGATGTCGTAGATTGCTAGCTATTTGGTCATGCGTCACCAGGCATAATGCCGATCACTTTTCGTGGGCAGCTACTGGTACTATCAGCCGCCGCAGTTACGCAATATAATACTAAATCAACAAGACGGGATTGCTGTGCATAATACAGAAACCGGGTAAGTTGTCAGGTATACTGCCAGATTAGTATTACTCTTACATGCTGGTACCATATGAGGCGGCTCTCATTGGTGATATTCTAACGAGGCGATATCTCCGAAGGAGACATCTCTGGTCGAAGGATTGCCTATCCCGCGTGGGAAATACCCAATGTAGTAAGCCTTTGCTTTTAGTTTCGATGTTTACCGATCGATAAGCCCCATGTTGTCTTAACCGTACTGCTCCTTTGGCGCACTTCCAAAATCCCACCGTTGCGTTGCAGGTTATGATGAAATTGCGGAGGAGTTCTGCAGTTTGCGGCGATGTCACCTGGGCGCTCGACTTGCAGATGGGATAGCTCAGCTGCTAGATTCGAGCACACAAAGCTGCCTTTTTACCCTATTCAGACTCATGAATACATATTTTCTGGTTCGCTTGAGCCCGTTGTAATCCTTATGTACGACGTTAGCTTGCGCCAGCCACGAGAGCCTAGGTCTGGGAGGACGGATAATTGCAATGCTGGATCGACACGAGGTGAGTGTAAGCTTTTAGCATCGCAAGGGTCTTCGGACGATCAAGCAAGGAGGAGATGTGTGGCCTGGTTATGTCGTCATGTGGCTGATGTGTAGGAGTATGGGACTGGTTGAATTCCTTAGGCTGTTCAACCTTCATCCATGTGGTTGTTTTTGAGTTTCGAATCATGTTAGCCACGACTATCAAACCAATCCTGCGTGTTGTTTCTAAGTTGTTTCCCATGCTTCATCGACTGGCTTGGAGGAATTGGTGAAGAATGAAGTCTGAGAATGTTCTATCGTTCTATATTTACACCAAATACTAGTGCTTCGGGATCACTAGGCCGGGGAATGGATTGGGAGTACACGTTGCCCTTTGCAAAACCCGACCTCAACATTCGCCATGGAAGGGAGATAAACTTAAAGTAGGGTCATTTCGAGGTAGTGGTTGTTCCAGGAAAAAAATTCAGCTAATATCGACTATATAACGGTGGGTTATTACAGTTTTTTAGCTCTTCAAGGATCTCCATAGCAGGTATAGGCCGGGGAATCCTTCCACGGAATATGGAAGCTGGCCGGCATGACCTATCAAGAAACCGAAATATCGTAGACAAGTGATGGGTCTTTTACCGGTAGAACGGGTGTAGACTTGCCTCGCACAGATGACGACCTCGGGAATCCGTCGGGCATCATAATGAGGGGATTGGCAACATGACGATTTGACAAAACATGATACTCTTCGTCGAAGAGCCTGAACTCAACGGCAGGAATGTGGTGGCTGTAGGTTATCGATCCTGTGTATGCGATTCTATGCATGAATGCGGAGGAATATGGTTCCTTGTAGTTTTATCAGAAAGCATCCCGTTTTTTCGCAAAGCCATTCTTAGCTCCCATTCGGCGGTTGAACGACAGGTTGGTGGTTGGTTGGTTGGAACCTGGATGATGATGCATTGTTGGACAGAGCCAACAAGAGCTGATTGGGTGGGACTGCTGCAATTGGACAAGACTAGAGGTGGGAGAATGGATGGATAAGATCCAAAGGAGAGGTTAGCGCCGATATCTTGCACCAGCTCTATTCTGAAGCAGTGCGCCAGGCGTGTTTCAGATTTACAGGGAGGTTAGAGAGAGGTTCACAGGGATTTTAAGGATCCGCGTGCCAATGGTACATACCATTCAGCGTCTTTTTGTCTTGGCACATCGACAGGGTTAGCTGCGCTCGCGTACTGGCGTACCTGCAGCAGGTAAAGCCCCTATTCCCCAATAGCCCCAACTAATTACCTACAAGTACCTCTCGAATGCAACTAGGAATGCTTATGCGCCAAGAGCGAATTAAAGCAAGCACCTGGGCAGTCAAGCAGGCAAGCGAGAAGAGATAATTGTACATACACCTGCCCCGCTTAAAGCAGCAATCATAAATTGTCAAATCCCGCTAGGAATTGACTTTCTTAGTGCGATGCATCGTCTAGGTAGGCACATGTAACTATTATTAGTACTTGACATTCAGGTACACGTACCCATCTACCCATCTACTACACGCATGTATAAGCCGTTGACTTTGCAGTTTGTCAGCGATTCCTAATTACCAAGAAAAAGGTACAGGCAGTTTGAGAATTCGATTATCGGTAACGAAGGGGTTCGGTACATACGGTTGGGTTGATAGCGTACGCGCACAGCCGAAGATTGCAATGAGCGGTGATCGATCCTGTTCGCTGTCTTCCCCTGCTGTCTACCTTGTTCTTGTCATCCGCGATGTACCAGCATACGGAGATTACACGTTGACCCATCGCCCCCAATTGGTCTCTGGTGGTGACTGTAAGCTGTCTAAGACTTAGACAGAGGACAAAAAGCTAGAGAAGCACATCAAAGATGACGAGCCAATTCAGAGACAATAACTGTCGAACAGGATCGGGCATGTCTTATACTATTATTTGTTGCATAACATACCTGCCTTCTGTGGCATGCGAGAGGCGTCCGACCAACAATCGTCCTTCCCCCCATGTACATACATGTAGATCTGGGATGAAGAAAAGCGCAACTTGATATTAAAAGCTGCACACGAATTGGCCAAGGTGCCGGAGTAAAGTAGTAGCCAATAAAGCACGGTAGGATGCCATGCCACTCTGCCAGAGTTGGAGCACACTTGTGATACTCGCTGCCTTAACTTMCCGAGCCCCTATTCACTTGGACCGTGTTAGTTCATAGTACACCAAGAATATTTTAAAAAAAGACGGGTGGTGTAATATATGTATGCCTTAAGGCGATCCCGCGTTCATGGTTGTTGAATAGACTCGATTCCACTGCCAAACCAACCCTACCTAGTAAAGTCAAATATATACCCCCTTCAACATAACAATCCACTCATATAATTAAGACGTGCGAAGACAATAGCGTACACTTGACATGCCTATCAATTCGATTTAACAACCCCCTAATCGTACAGTACATAGCAGATAACAGCAGGAAACCTGCTGGGTTCTTCACGTCAGTGCAAACCTGGCTGACTAGCGAATATGTGCATAGATCCAGTACTAGAACAATTGAGGAACTCCGAGCCTGGGATAGTGGGTAAAGAGAAGGACCGTGTGTCGACGTCCACGTAAATGACCCTTGCAACTTGATTCCAAGGTAGCACCCACCCGTCTATTCAGTTAAGCATCCCTGCTTTCTGTGGGTAATGAGAGATATCCCCCGAAAGACGATGTTGAGCGAGGCGAGCGAAGTCGCACGAGATCGTCGTGCTCTTATTCTTTAAGAGATGTTGCTGATGGGGAAATGCAGACGCTTGGTCCTCGGAAGTGTTGGTGCATACGTAGAATGACATGACGGCAAGGTCGACGCATAAAAATGGTGTTTAGGCAAGATATTTGGTTTTTATAATAAGACTCGCAGGATAGCATATGCCGAAAAAAAAGGGGGGGGGGGGGGGG
>JYCQ01000158.1:0-176458 GCA_000931505.1 Hypoxylon sp. E7406B | reverse complement strand
GGGGGGGGGGGGGGGGGGGAATCCTCCATCACCGACCTACTATGCAGTACATACATAGGGAATAAGGCTGGGTCGAGCTACTGCACCTGAGATTGCTTTCTCTCTAATGTAAAAAAGGGCGAAGGGCTGAATCTACATAGTGCTATGATGAGGAGTAGTGCAGTGTAGTGCGTATTGCGGATAGCGACTATCGGGTTCGCATTGCATCGTACATAGTAGATAGATTAGTCCGCTGCGCAGCAATTTACGATGACGGACCCGAAGAGGGACGGGTACTATGCGGTGGACTTGGCCGGGCTAGGCTCATCCAGTCTCCCTATCTAACTGGTCTGATTATCGCGGCCCTGCCTAGATCTTGTCACTTGCGCGACTTCCCTCCTGCGCATCTCGGCGTTGACCTTGGAATCGGGACGTCTGTAGAGAGGGAGAGTGAGAGACAGAGCCATCTTGCCACCTGTGAAGATGGATGTATTCCGGTCTTTTTCTGCAGCCACGTTTCTCTGGTGAGGGTGTGCGGACGGATTGGCTGATGGGATATGCAGTCGAGGACGGGGGCTGCAAAGGTCCATCCATGTCCCTCCATGTCCCTAGGAAAAGAGGAAAAGAGGAAAAGAACGCGCCATAGAGTACGAGTGTACAACCGCCGTCAAAATAAGTCGAGCTGGGCGCGGAATGTCGTGCCCAATCTCGCTCGCGGATTCCTTGCAGGCCTTGCAGAAAACTTGCAAGTACACTACTCGCAGTACTTGCAGTACTCGCAGAGAAAGATGCTTCCCCATCAGGGCAAGTGCAGGCTGCTCGCGCGAGTCCCTTGCTCCTTCGGGCTAGACCGGCACAAGCGGTTTATGTGCATTAGCCCGTTTTGAGCATACCTACCCATATTTCCCTTCTCCGCCCACTCCACTCTAAATCTCTTCTTCTCCTACCCGACCGCACCGGCCAGACCTGGGTCACTCTTGGGTCCCTCTTGGTCACTTCTTGTTCACTCTACCTAGAGCAGAGACACCCCAGCCAGCGGAAATCATTAAACCCCCCGAACTCCTCCCACCTCTCCCGTTTTTTTCTTGACCCTACCTACTTGAATCTTCTTCGTAAGATCACTTGTTCTATTCAGAACCCCTCTCTCTTTTTCCCTTCTCCTCCCTTTTCTCGCCTCGCCGTCTCTCGTGTTGCAGGCAATTACACTCAAATAACCCCTAATCCTCCTTGGAGATTCTTGCACACGAAGACCCTCATCTTCTCTCTTAACTCCGCGACCGCGAGACGTTTCTCTTCTCATTGACACGAGCGTAGACCCGACTGTCCGGCACAACCGCAGCCCATCACATCAGACTTAGTTCGTCGCACCTTAGACCTACTACCCACGTTCTGTCCATCTTGTTTGATCCTCGGGAGCATCTTGTTGATTATTTCCTCTGTTTCGTCTATTTGACATCTGAACAATTCTGTCATTGTTTCAATAAACAAGATTTAATCCAATTCGATCTGTCCAAGTGCCAACGTGGTCTTGGCGAACTATCATCGGCCACCAACCGGGCAAACCTGCAGAAGCGAGTCGACGTCTAATTCACCACGCACCGCACCGCACTTTCGTTCCTCGGTGCACGGTTCGCATACCACAGACCGTGGGGATCTGGATTGGAGCGTTCGCCCTTTTTTACTATCCAACTGTCACCTTGAAGGTTCACACCGACGACTACGCCTAACCATTCGCTTGAGGCAAATTGGGGCTTAATATCGTCTTCCCTCCCAAAAAATACGAAAACTGTACGGGCTGGACTCGGCATCAAAAATCAACGACACGGACCCCAGAACTATTATCGGCGGATCGCTCTTAGAGAAGGAAGAGGCAGTGCCTTGGAGATCTCCCGTGATATTGAAAGTCTGGAAACGACGATAGCGCAAACGAGCTAATACGAACGATCTTCTATTGTTATTCATAAATCCAATCTAATAGCCCAACTTCAATTATTGGTCATTGCAAGAGGCCGAGGCTACGGACCACAGTGCCATTTCGGAGGCGGTTGTGTAGTACATCATGTACTCTCAACAGGCAGCAATGGCGGCGTCAGCACCTCAAAAGCCTGAGACCTTCATGCTCAGCACGGAAGCTCAGCAAGCATTACCGCACGATGCGCAAGTAGCATTGCAGCAAGTCGATAATTGTAGGTTATGACGTTATGTAATCCCCTCTTACACGTAACCCCTTACTTACTATCGATTGCAGTGAAATATTTCCTTATCTCAGCACCTGTGGACTGGCAACCAGACCAATACATCCGACGGTTCCTGTTGCCCACAGGCGAATATGTCTCTTGCGTGTTATGGAATAACCTATTTCATATATCAGGCACTGACATTGTGCGATGTCTCTCTTTTCGATTCCAGGCATTTGGCCGACCCGTAAAAAATTCCAAGAAGTTCGAAGAGGGTATTTTCTCCGACCTTCGAAATCTCAAATCTGGCACGGATGCTTCGTTAGAAGAGCCCAAGAGCCCATTTTTAGACTTCCTGTATAAGAACAATTGCATTCGAACGCAAAAGAAGCAAAAGGTCTTCTACTGGTATAGCGTACCGCACGACCGTCTTTTCCTCGACGCTCTGGAAAGAGATCTGAAGAGGGAGAAGATGGGTCAGGAGGCTACCACCATGGCTGTTAGCGAGCCCGCTCTGTCGTTCCAGTATGACTCTTCGCAGTCTCTCTACGAGCAGCTAACGAAGGCCCAACAAGCCAACTCTTCATCATTCAACGCCCAGCAAGTTTCTTTTTCTCAGTCACAAGCCCCATCCCCGGTGATGAGGGCAATGGATCCCATGCCTCCCCCGCAAATGATGCCTCAGTCGATGGCCCCTTTAGCGGATGGGATGGACGCCATGGTACAATACAGCACGATGGCGACAATGGCCCCGGCTATGCCTCAGCAAGTCACCCAAGTGGTGAAGAGGGAGCCTGATTTCAACCGTGTCCAGTATAACCAGAATGGTGTGCCAATGGCACATAGCCACCAACGCCATGCCTCAATGCCAGCATATGGTCTTGAGTACTCGCCTGCCCCCTCGTTCGTCTCTTCTCACTACGAGGACTATAGCAACCGAGGCATGTCTTTCGAGCCAATCACACCCCCTCAACAAGCTTTGGCAATCGGGGCTGAGCCGGCCTACATTGCCAATGAGGAAACTGGTTTATACACGGCAATCCCCGACCACATTAGCGGTGTGAGCGGGTTGAACGGAATGATGCAGCTACCCCCTTCCAACCTGGCCGGGCCTCAGTTTTCGCGTGCGTATGGTGCTAACAATGTCTACTCTGTAATCGAAGGATCGCCGACATACAAACAGAGGAGACGGCGTTCATCCATTCCACCTTCAATGTCGGCGATCGCAGCAGCCACTGCGCAGGCTCAAGCGGCTGCCCACCGACCGTCGGATCTGAGAAGATCAGTCTCTGCCTCGGTCGGCCCGGTAGCTGAAGGCGATGAATCCCAAGGCAACTCGCCTCCTGGTCTCTCCTACAGCAACTCAACGATATCGCTTACCAACCAACAGCACCTGGAGATGTCAAGACACGGTACCCCCTTGTCGACAGTGGAGGGCAGCCCCGCCTTAAACCCCATGTCTCTCCAACGACAAGAGTTCCCTCAGTTCACTAACGAGGACTTGAACGGTGACGGCTCGATGAACGAGCAGCGAGTTATGCAAGCTGGACCGAGCGTGGTCCGCAGAGCTCGCTCGGCTACTGTCATGGAACTAGGTCCTTATCCTCAGAAATCTCACTCGTGCCCGATTCCCACGTGCGGTCGTCTCTTCAAGCGCCTCGAGCACCTGAAGCGGTAAGATCAATTGTTTTCTTTTGTAACCTGTGTGGTGCACCGTTGTGTATCTGACCAAATATCTAGACACGTGAGAACACATACCCAAGAAAGACCCTACATCTGCCCCTATTGTAGCAAGGCATTCTCTAGATCCGACAACCTAGCACAGTATGGCTCCAATTCTTTTCTAGTGTATTTCCTTTGTCGACTTGAAGATCCTGTGATGAGCAACGATGTTCGTGCTACATGCACTCAGACCGATATCAACCATTCCGAATCAAGCCACAACATGAGAAGCATTCAACAGTGCCTACATCAACTCATCATCAGGAGCGACAAGTTCAAGCGTTAAGACATTTGCTAACTTTGTTGCTTTAGGCACAAGCGTACACACGATCGCGGTGAGGGCGCTGATAACGGATTGACCTTGTCAGGCGAAGATGAGGAAGAATACTCGGGCGAAGACCAGCTTGGTTCGCTCGAGGAGGCTTCACCCAACTCAGAGTCAGGTTATGTCCCAAGCTCGCTGAGCTCTGTTGCCACATCGACGCCTGCGACCAACGGCCTTGCTACAGGCGGGATGAATCAGTCATCCTTCAACCCCCTTCAAACGCTGAGTATGCCCATGACAATGAGCACACCGGCCGGGGCTATGTAGTCGCAATTTCCTTTCTATTCTTGCGGAATGGGTTATGATGGGCATAACCGACTCTGGGCTGTTCTTAACTCGGGTTTAGCGGATTGATTTTGCATGGCATATTGTGGCTAGAATTGGGGACTTCATTTACAAGCGTGGGCTAGAATAGTCCTGTTCAAACATTGTTCGCGTTGCACGGCGATTGCGTTTCGCGCTTTTTATTTCAGCACGAGGGATACCAAAAACGATGCATTTGATAGACGGACGGCTGGTGCCCGACGGGAAATGGGCTGGTCGCTTCATGCGGAGGAGAGAAACAGACTTTCCGCCCATGGATGGCGAAGATATGGAAGCCGTCGGAGAGAGACCATTCGTGCATTTGTATATATATTTGCTTTCTCTTTTTTTCTTACCTCTTTTATTTGTCACTTGACATTTCGTGTGGGCCGGCTGTAGGGAGCTACGGGAGATGATACCAGGTTTTTAGGGTCGGCCTCGGCCCTTCAAAGTGTTGAAGATAAAGTCATAGGAAGGACTAGTCGTACAAACTTTGAAATTCAATAAATATTGATGTATAAATACACTACTACTTCTCGATCTCAGGAGTGTGAAAATGAATGGAGAGTCGTCATGATTAACCTAGTGCCTAGCGGAAGAGGCTACCTGAGGTAGGTGCCTGTTGTTTCACTCTTTCAAGGAGGCATCCTTATAAACGCCACTCATGTAATAAGGTGAGATATGTCTCAACTTACATGTAAGGTATTTATATAATGTGCAATCCCTAAATAGCATTACTCGGTTCTTGAATTCCCGTCCCGCGGGGGTCGGGGCACGTAGTTTGAGGCGTGGTCGGGAGTCGTGCTATCACAAGGAAGATCCCAGTCATACAGATGGAAGAGAGCGATGGTACTTTCAGTTGCTTGGAGAGGGCATGTTCTACGTGTAACTGTTACGCAAGTATAGGCGCGTTTTACTTTAGGCATATCCAAGATGGAGGTTGTCTGGGTGTGCTGTCTTGGTATTCTGCGTGAAGCTGGGCAAACGACGCTTTGTAGGGGATACGTTAGGTATGTGTGATAGTGTGTTGCCTTGGATGGCTATGATTTACTGAGCATCACGATGGGCAATCCTTACGCAATATCAACTGGTTGGTTACGAGGTAATTAGGTAGAAAAGTAGAGTGATGCCGAGTAGTGTATTGTGACTGAGTCTACAAACATAGGCCATGATGGCCACCCGTGTTAAGAATCCCCTTCATACCAGTGCCGATAACATATATAACGGTTAAACCTTCCATCCCTCTGAACATCCCTATTAAACCGGTGAATTTATTTCAATCGGAAAATGCAAAGCAAAAACCTCCTGTGCTGACCAACTGTAGGTGACTGGTGAAAAGGGGGACAGTGTAAGCAGTGCTATTTCGATCCTATGAGAACTTCTTTCCAGTCCTTTCTCTTAAGCCTGTAGTCCAAGCTGAGAGCTGCGTCGATTGCGCTTATCTCCCCTTAGGACTTGTGTCGACGTCGTTCCTAGGCGTTGTAGCGGCTAAGAATATCGAAGATCATAGTAGGGTTCCAGTACCTGGGATTCTGCTCCGGGTGGTGAGAGAGATCTCGGAGGACGATGTGTTGGAGGTAGCGAGAGAGGCGGGCGAAGACGTAGTGGAATTGGATATCGGGTCTCCCGATGGCCTTTCCATCGACCTTAAGTTTGTTAATCATAACAAACCGCCATAGAACTGGGCTCTCCCCTTGGGTGTAGAGGGGGGGATCCGGGAGAACAGGACGAGGTCGCCACTCGTGAGCGGCCGGCGTGTTGGGCTGCGGCTCCTGGGCATCCGGTGGAGTAGTAGCTGAGTCGGCGTGCGTGGCGTTGTTGCGCAGCTCCATGATTTCGCCGCGGAGCTCGTCGATTTTTGCTGCTGAGGCTTCTGCAAGAGTGACTAGGTAATTAACGCGTTCGCGAAGTGTCTCAAGTTCGCTAAGCACTGGGTCAACTTCGCTACGCACTGGGTCAGGTTCGGGCACGCGTTGTGGTTGTGGTTGTGGTTGTGGTTGGATACTGATGCGGAGGCTGGGAAGTAAGTGTGATTCAGACGCCATCTTGTCCTAGACTAGACGAGATGAGATGAGACGGCGATGGGTGAGATTGCGAGCGACGAGATGTTGATTGAAAAGACGGCGATTGATGAGGCGGTGATGAATAAGTCAGTGATGACAAGTCGGCGACGCACAAGATGGTGATGGATGAGACGGCGATGGGTGAGACAGTGACGGCGGTTGTAGTCTGGGGGAAGAGGATGGGGGATTATTTATGGCGCCGAAACAACAACAAATCCAGGCGGGTAGGTGCAAGAACTTGATGTTGACCGCCCAGGCTGTGGTATGTGTTCTGTACCGACGTTGAGAAGGAGGCACGCGTCACGTCATGTCGTCTCCCACCTTTCACCTCGCCTCTGTTACCAGTGACAACTGATACCCCTTACGCCTTCTCTTATCACCTCTGCTTTCTCTTCCTAACCCTTACAAGAGATTCCCCATTACCCCCCTGAAGGGGACGCGCCCTGAACGCCTGGTGGATATCCAAGCTGAACCAATCTTAACTTCTACGAACTCAAGTGTGCTTACTACGGAGTCCAGAACACACCAAGTAGGATAATGTCTACGTTTATAGTTAATCATTTACGTGCTTGAGTGATGTAGAGTTATCAAGAAAATGTGTAGCAATTGAAAGCTGATCCTATAGCATTATGTCCATTCGCAGAGTGATGGTTTGTACTGTGCAATTTGAGTCTGGGTTTGAATGGAAACAGCAAAATCTGAGGACATGTTATAATGTCCCGTAGCCTGTTCGACAAGAAAGCGAGGATGAGGGGAACATTGTTGTATTGTGTCGTGTGAATGCCATTTCCTTAAGAGCTTCGTGTGTAGGCGGATGCTCTAGAGGCGTCAAAGGCACAAGCTTTTACCTCGATCAGGTTCACCTTTTCTACAGTCAGATCCAAATCCTAGGAGGTTGATCAATGATGGTGAGAGAGCTTACCTAGTCTGTTCCCTTGCCGTACCTTGCCGCGGGACTAAACATCCGTGACGTAGTAGCACTTGAGGATGTCGAAGATCTCCTGATAGTCCCAGTGGTTGTGTGCCACAGCAAATTCCAGCTGCGGGATGATGAATGCTTGAACCTCCGGGTGTAGTCTGCTATAGACGTAACGGAAGCGAATCTCCTCTGTGGGCAGGTGAGCGTATCCGTCGACTAGGATCTTGCCCTTTATCTCGTGCATCCAAGCCTTAAAGTTGTGACGGCTATCCAGCACGGGCGGATCACGCAGCTTGGGGGGTTCCCGGGCAGCAGCACAGTTGCTATGATCAGGGCGCGATTGTAGGCGAATGGCGAGGTGGGCCTGAGCAATGTCTTTGGTGACGTCCGAAAGATCAGCTTCGAGCTTCTCTAATTTGTCCTTAATGTTGGTGGCCGTCTTCTCAGCCTCATTGTGCGCGTAGTTGGCGTCTTGGCGCATTGCGTTAATGTTGGTGCGTAGCTTATTGACTTCGGCGTCAACGCGGGCCATGAGTTGGTCAGATAGCTGGCCAACAGCAGCTTGGGCAACCGCGCCAGGTGTAGGGGTCTTAGTCATCTTGAGAGTGATCGTTGAGAGTCGGCGTGAATGTAGATGCAATTTCAATTGTAGCGTTACAAGAGAGAGGAAGTATTACTTGTGTGTTGGCGCAGCGGTTGAGGTGTGGCGATTGGGGGCGGCGGCGGTTTGTAGACGACAATCGGTTGCTTAGTGAATGGAATGTGGATGGTGGGAGAGAAAAGGAAGAAAAACGCCGATGTGGTGGACGAGAATTGTTTATGTACTGGAACGCCGCGAGAGATGCGTAGGTGCACTCTTTACTGATTAAGAGCAGCACCTCTTGCACACACTCCTCTTGCACACACCCTTCTTGCACACATTCACCTCCGTCTCCTTTTTCCATTGCCCTTACCCCCCGATCCCCTTTCACTCCCCTGAATCTCAACAATGTCCCTCTTGCTAAGCTTCAACAAGCCATTTCTCATCTTTCCTACTGCGGGCGCATCGACAGCTCTCTCCCTCCTTTTCGCTTGACTTTTCCCCTTTACAGATCCACTCGCAGGTCGCTCGAGGATAATGCCATTTTCACGCGCTTCCTTCCGCCTCTTCGCTTCGCGTGTAGCAGCCGCAGCATTAATTCCTTTACGGTGCGCCATTGGCATCTTGACTTGTTTATAGATGCTAGCCTTTGAACCAAGAGCTGAGAGCCGCAAATCTGTAGCTAGATGACGATTACGGCCTGCATGTTCTGTACTACCTTCGCTATGACCTGAACCTGAAAAGAGGTGTGATTCTGACAATAGGCGCTGAAGAGCTAGATCGTTTTTCAGAAGTGAAGGGGCATCCTCATCTGTCGTGGCTTTTCCCTTCTTCGCCGAAGTAGTCGAAGAAGAACTGGGATCTAGGGATGAAGAGGGGACGCGCGAGGACAGGTATGCCTTACTCTCGCGCTTGGAGAGGGGGTCGTTGGAAAGTGCTGGGAGGGAGCTCGTGTGCGAGACTACTTCGACAACTTCTACTGATGTAATAGGAGACGAGTCGTCCGCCTCGGACTCCGATTCAGAGCCGCATATGCCATCCCATGAACCCTCCGAGTCATCGTCCGAATCGGATCGCAGATCTTCGGGCTCGTCGGCTGGTGCAGTGTTTGAAATGGGATGTGACGGCTCTAACGGAGCGAACTGTGCTTCAAAGTGTCGCCTGAAGATTTCTTGTGCTTCTTCCTGCGATACAGATAGCTCTGCTTTCTGACCGCGCGACTTACGTTTTCCGAGCACTGTTGCCATAATTGCGTGGCTTGCGGATGTAAGATGTTGTGAGGATGATGTACGGCAGTCGACGTTTGAAGTTGGAATATCTAAACTTTTTAGTGGGTCGGCGATTGATAAAGATTTCTCATTGTAACTGTACTGAAACCCACCAATCATGAGGCGCAATTAGCTGAACCCCTGGCGCTAAACCACCCCGCCGTAGCCTGCCACACCTAACGATTTAGCAGTAAAAGCCCCCCGCTACAAAGTGTAGGTGCGTAATGATACTTTGATCACTTTTCGATTCATCAAGCAGGATGACGCGATTTAGACCATGTATAGACCTGCATGCAGGCCAGGTCAAGCAGATTGTGGGTGGGACTCTTGATAGCTCAACAGCTGAGCTCAAGACGAATTATGTTTCTCAGCACTCCGCGGGCTATTATGCTCGTCTGTACCGAGATCATGGTCTCGAGGGTGCGCATGTGATCATGTTGGGTCCTGGGAATGAAGATGCAGCGAAGGAGGCCCTGGCAGCGTGGCCAGGTCATCTTCAGGTTGGAGGCGGCATCAACGACCAGAATGCTGCTCTGTGGATGGAACGGGGTGCTAGCAAGGTAGGTCGTCATATTTGGTTTGATCAGTCAAAGGACGCTGCGGTTGTTCGAGTGATGTGTCATAATATACAGTACAGCTGATTAGATTGTCTAGTAGGTCATCATCACATCCTTCCTGTTTCCAGGAGGCAAATTCAGCCAGGAGCGTCTTGATGCCGTGCTGGCCGCGCTTGGTGGGAAGAAAGAGCATCTTGTCATCGATCTTAGCTGTAGGCGGCGGGGCGATGACAAGTGGTTCGTGGCCATGAATAAATGGCAAACCATTACAGATATGGAGGTTAACCAAGGTACTGCATATCTATCCTCTTCCAGTCGAGAAGTTTATCCCCGTGAGTTAAAGGGGTCTGTTTATTGACAGTCGTCCAGAGTCTATAAAATCTTTAGAGCCGTATTGCTCTGAGTTTCTCATCCATGCTGCCGACAACGAAGGTCTACAGAAGGGGATCGACGAGAAGCTTGTCCAAAAGCTTGCTGAGTGGTGTAGCATTCCAGTAACATATGCTGGCGGTGGGAGAAACATTGACGATCTAGAATTAGTGAAGAAGTTGAGCGATGGTAAAGTAGACCTTACCATCGGCAGTGCGCTGGACTGTTTTGGTGGCACAGGGGTCAAGTTTGATGATTGTGTCGCGTGGAATGCCAAACAAGCGGGGTGATGACGGGAAATGAAAGCAGTCATCGTAGCTATCAAATAAGTTGATCATCCGACGATGGTCGAGAGAAAGCTTGCTTCATCGTGATGAGAATAAACTACGCATACCCATACCGACCTTACCTATCCACACGAGTGAGAAGTTCGGGATGAACAGGTATAAATACAAACGCGGCTTGCCAAGAGACTTTCAGGAATGTCAATGTATCCCCCAGGTACGACATATTTTCGACTGACTGTTCGTACAACCGTCGTCAAGATCGTTATCCATCAACTACTCAACCTCAATTCGCCACCTCTATCTTCTCACGACACGTACCCCTACGCCATGGTATGGCATGGTTCCGCATCATGACCTCAGCTCCTCGAGCTCGAGTTCTAGTTGTCGGATACGTTCGCTCTGGTCCTGCGACCCAGACCCAACTCGCTTCTTCAGACTATCTACTTCATGTGTCAAGTGGCTGATCTGCTGGCCTTGAGCGCTGATCATCTTTGTTTGCGTCTCCAGTATATTCTTAATTTGTTCCAAGCTTGTCTCAACTCCTGAGCCGCCTGCCGTCGAAGTAGGAGCTGCAGGTGTCGAAGACGACGCATAAGTCGGTGACTTGATGGGCTCTGCCGCTTTCGGCGGCGGGGCTGACGTCGTCTTGGTTGGCGAAGCGGGCTTTGCATGCACCGCGCTGCGCTGAGTTGGCTTTGCAATCTCTTCAAAGCTTGAAGCGTCATCATCGTCGCTCTCATCCTTATCATCGTACTTCGAGGCCACAGCTGCCATAGAACGATTCTGCTCCTTCATCGTGGGAGGTGAAGACCGCGCGGCCGGTGCTGGCGCCGGTTCGGGGTCTTGCTTCGGAGCGGGCTTAGATACAGGGGCTGGCGCTGGAGCTGGTGCGGAAGTAGGAGGTTTGTAGTCAGCCGGGACTTCAACCGGCGCATTGCCCTCGTAGATACTCTCAAAGTCGATCTTCGGTGGCAGGGCAGTTTTGCCCGATAGCCATTCGCTGGCACTAACACCAGGTTTAAGGCCAGTAGCTGGCGGATAAATATCCGATTGGAATGTCTCAGCCCGTCGAGGTACAGTAAAGGAGATAGGTTCAATGTATGCATCGTTAACTGTCTTGTATGCCCTCATGACCTCATTTTCATGGACCTTCGAATGTCAGTCATGAAGTCCATAGTTTTATACATAGCGTGATAACTTACATTGACCCCACGCTTGGGAACAAATGCAATACCTCTCTGAGGGTCAACAGACTTATACTCAGAGAGGAACTCGAATTTGTCGTTCTCGTATTCAAAGTAGCGGATATTGCCATCACTATATATTGGTTTGATTAGATACTAGGTGTGTTGATTATTCCAAGGAGAAGGGAAGCACTTACCCTTTTCCGGCGAGATACAAGCAATTGCAGCCATCGTCTAAGTCAAGATTAGCTATGCTAGACGCCAACAGTGGATGTGATCTTACCCCAGAAAGGCATGCAAACACCAGAGATGCTATCAAGAGTCTTGAATCCGCCAATAGGCGTGTTGTTGCCAGGCTCCCAAAGAGCAAGTTGGCGATCACTCATCCTTGAGAAACCCGTTGTTGCGAATCTGTTCTGTTCTCCTAGCCAGACTGTTCGGCTGTTCTTGGCGCCTTCGTGCCCTGGTCCTTCATGCGCAGGGCGCTCTTGTCGCACATCCCACACGCGAAGCTTCTTGTCTCTCGAAGTTGTAACAAGCATTGAACCACTAGCGTTCCACGACAGACTTTGGACAATATCGGGGTGCTTTAGCGTGTGGACGGTAGAGCCGGCGCCTACATCCCATATTTTGATTGTAAGATCACCGGAGGCAGATGCAAGTATGTTCTCGGCGGCGGGATTGAACAGAACCTGACCGACTTTCCTCGAATGGCCGGTCAATTTGGCGACAGGGGAGACATCGGCTGGTTCTTCGGCGTCCGTAAATAGTGTAAAGCCCTGAGGGACTTGCCACAACATCACCTTGCCATCCTCGGAAGCTGATGCGATTAGACGGTCATTGAAAGGGTTCCTTGAGTAAGATTAGGTTAAGGTCATCGAAATAGGGGGGTCAGCCACTCGAAGGGTCGCGTGCGCACCAGTCGGTATCGAGAACGGCAGCAGTATGGCCACGGAATAGAGGGATGACGTCGGGAAGCTTGCCCTTTTCACCTAAGGGGATGACGGCGAAGGCACCTCCACCACTGGCCTCCCAATTGACGGAGAGATATTCTGGGTTGGCCTATTGCGACCAGCACGGTCAGCTCCAAGCTAAAAGCGCGGGAGGTAAATGGGGAATCAGACCTTAACCAAGTTGGTATCCCAAGCATTTCGACTTATACGTAGATTATCGTAACAGAATTCCTTCCGTGTAGATTTGCCGAAGACATGTCCTTCAGTCTTTGTTAGTTTGGGTATTCGCAGTCGCAAGCTTACGAGGCAGTGAGCGTGAGGAAGACGTACGGTATTTGGACGCTCGGACGAAGCGACCAGACATGATTGGCCGTGGGCAATGAGTAAATGATAAGATAGAGATAGAATGTGTGTATTCAGTGAGTTAACATGTAGGACTAGAGAAGACCTGGTGAGGAAGTCGGCGATAGGGGAGAGTGAAGCAATGGAGATATTATGTAAGGTTTATGTGCTGATCGAAGGACTGATGAAACTTGAGGCTATGTACCTAAGTACCCACATTAAATCTGCGCCGACTTGTTCTCTAGGGCTGTTTGCAACATAAGGTTTACCAACATGTACCACGAGGTGCACTGTGTCACCTCCTGAGCTGATACATTAGGTAATCCTAGCAAGGGCATCTAAGCTGGAAAGGCCAAGGGACGTTTAGGCAAGTGGGGTTTCTGTCCCGCCCTTTGAACATTTGAACTAAGCCGGCAGAATAAGTGTACTGTGCGTTACAGTATTATCCGCACATGGGACACTTTCTCCATGCACACTACATGTACGCTGGCGAAGTAAAAATCACGTGCTCAATTTACGCCAAAAAGTTAAGAGCTTACCTAAAGGTACCGCGTCGACGCGCCTCTCAACTTTTCTTCCCAAGAGGCGGGKTTCTACTTATCGCAACCTCGCAACCTCACAACCCACTTCACCAAAAGCCTCCCGATTCCACAACCTATCATCAAGATGGCGGCTTTGTAAGTAGGGCATTGCGCTGGGTTTGCGATCATTTTACTAATTCAAATGGCTAACAGTGAGAACTTCGACAATATCTTCCTGGACCTGTCCAAGGAGTCTGGAAAATGCCGATTCGCAGAAAACGGACTGGGCTGGAAACCATCAGGTGGCGGCAACACCTTTACTCTCGATCGCGGTGATATTGCTAGCGCGCAATGGAGTCGTGCGGCGAAAGGCTACGAGGTCAAGATTCTCAAGAGATCTTCCGAACTCGTTCACCTAGACGGTTTCCAACAGGAGGTACGGAACTCAATCGCCTAATATAGCTGTGCGAACCGTGCTAACCGCCGCTTCTGTCACTAGGACCTCGAACGCTTGAGCAAGATATTTAAGAACTGGTACAGCGTGAACCTGGATCCTAAGGAGCACGCGCTACGAGGCTGGAATTGGGGAAAGACTGAATTCAGCAAGGCAGAGCTCGTATTCAACGTCCAGAACAAACCTGCTTTCGAGATCCCCTACACCGAAATTTCCAACACCAATCTTGCGGGTCGCAATGAAGTCTCTGTCGAATTCGCCGCGTCGAACGAGGATGATACGGGCACAAACGGACATCTAGGTGGCGCGCGAGGACGTGGCAAGAAGTCCGGCGCCGGAAAAGACCAGCTTACGGAGATGCGCTTCTTTATTCCCGGCACCACGACTCGTAAGGAGACAGAAGGTGAGGAAGCTGGAAGTGGTGCCGAAGAGGAGAAGAACGCCGCAACCCTATTCTACGAGACTCTCATGGACAAGGCTGAGATCGGCGAGACCGCTGGAGACGCAATCGCTACTTTCTTGGAAGTCTTGCACCTCACGCCACGGTTCGTTCACCGACCTTCTATTCTGTGTTATATATTTTTTCTAACCATTCTGTAGTGGACGGTTCGATATCGACATGTACGAGGCGTCGTTCCGTCTTCGTGGCAAGACGTACGACTACAAGATTCAGTACGAGCACATCAAGAAGTTCATGGTTCTCCCTAAGCCAGACGATCTGCACTTCATGCTATGCATTGGGCTAGATCCACCTCTCCGCCAGGGACAGACGAGGTACCCGTTCATAGTCATGCAGGCCAAGAAGGATGAGGAGGTCACCATTGATCTCAACCTCACCGAGGAACAGTTGAATGAGCAGTACAAGGATCGTCTACAGCCACACTACGAGCAGCCGCTACACCAGGTCATCACTTACATTTTCAAAGGTCTTGCTAACAAAAAGATCACATCTCCGGCCAAGGATTTCATGACGCATAGAAATCAGTTCGGCATCAAGTGTTCGATCAAAGCGGCGGAAGGATTCTTGTACTGCCTCGAGAAAGCGTTCATGTTCGTGCCGAAGCCTGCCACCTACGTGTCGTACGACCAAACATCTTCCATCGTCTTCTCCCGTGTCAGCGGCGCGGTATCCGCCTTGTCAACCTTCGACATTGCTGTCCACATGAAGAGCGGCGGCCCGCCCCATTCATTCAGCAACATCAACCGGGAAGATCTCAAGGCGCTCGAAGGCTTCTTCAAACTTAAAGGTCTACGCGTTAAGAATGAGATAGACGAAGACGCCAATCTGCTCGCCGCCGCCCTACGCGAAGAAGCCATGGACGAGTCAGAGGAGGAAGTGGTCGGCGCTAGAGCGGAGCGCGGATCGGCTGATGAGGACGAGGAGAGTGTAGACGAAGACTTCCAGGCCGAAAGTGAAAGCGACGTTGCCGAGGAGTACGATTCGGCCCACGAGTCCTCAGGCTCCGGAAGCGCGGAGAGTGACGTTGACGGTGAGATGGATGAGGACGAGGATGAAGAGATGGCGGATGGGGAAGAGGAAGAGAAGCCCAAGGCAAAAAAGCAGAAAACCGGGAAATAAGGGCCATGTTCGCCCTTGCTATGTCTAATCGTTCCCCAGCATGGACTTGCGTTTTCATTGTTGAGTGGTTTAAGGGTAGGGTCCGGTGGCAATGGCGTTACGGTGACTTTGGTAGCCTTGTTCGATCCCAAGGATTGCACTTGCGTTCATCCGGCTTAAGGATTCAGGAGACAAGTACCTTGCCAATGTAAACCATCTGCATTTTGTATGGTAAACACGGAGAAGCACATCTACATACATACCCAGGCATACCCATGTAGTGCTTCCTTGGAGTAGCACGATTGATCTATAGTGGTGCGAAAAGGCTCAGCTTCTCCGGTACCTAGGTAGTTAATCCGCATACCAACAATCTTAATACCTATTTGTGTTTTGATGACCAGGGGTCTACATGCTAATGAGCATCCCGGAGCTACATGTGAAAAGGTTGACCTGGAGATGGGTGTTTCATACGTAATAAGCACCTGCATTAAAGACTTTCCTCCGAGCCCTCGGTGCAGCTAACCAGAGGCGGTTTGAGACATTGTAACTTCTAAGCTGACGCCGCCTGCAGTTGTTACCCCACCTTTGCTAGCGGACCACAAATCGTCGCCAAGGTACATAGTTTTCGGTTCGAAGGCCACCTAATAAACACTCCGGACAGCGTTTGAACGTTTCACTTGGTTCGCATGATCCAACTGGGTTGCAAAAAACGCATGTGAGTCTTCAACGGTATATTAGTTATATCTACAAGATGGCTCCTATTCGCTCGCGGAATGCTAGGCCAACTTCGCGCCGTTCCTATGACGTGCGGAAGCAGACAAAATTTTCTGGTCTGTACTAGTACTAGTACATATGTACTACCTAATTCGGTATTTCCCCAAGTAGGATTTGCCATCGGGGGTCCCCCCTTAGGCTTTTAATGCGTTATGGACACTGCCTATGTAGGTAGGTACCCAGCACAAGCGAAAGTATGTGGTTACAGCTAGTTCCCCCAAATAGCATAGTCTGTTTCTAAAATTTACCCGTCAGCTATCTGCGCCCTTGGACTGCCTTTAGACTGCCCTTGGACTGAGCCGTGGAGCGCGGATGAGCGTTGGATCTGCGTGGTGTTAATTGTATGTATTGTACCTTAAGTGGTACAGTGCCTAACCTTAATAAATACAGACAGCAATGTCGTCAGTTATCAAGGTAAGACTTGCCCAGTTTTCGGTCGTGGTTGAATTGATTTTTTATCTCGAGCTGAGCTGCTCCTGCTCGATCCCTTTCTTTTGTACAATACCTTTTTGTCCTGTTTTAATTCGAATGTTTCCTTCTGTCCCTTCCTTTTTCAACCTTTCGCATTGTTCGTCACATCCCGCCATCCACCATCGACAAGAACGACGAGAACGTTGCTTCTAGCAAGAGGATCAACATTGACTGCAAGCAACCACCCTGGGTCCCACGTCTGGCCTGGCCTAGATTCCATGGTAAAAGTCAATCAACTGACCACCCGACTCCGCATCGCGTCTTGCGAACATAAGACCGTCGAGGGACCGCAAACCCCCAAGTTTCCCCCACTGCGAGAGTCCCTTTTTAGATATCAATAGCCATTCTGCGTGCCTTGTGCTCGCTTTTTCTGTGCAAGGAAGAAAAAAGGGAAAAACGACCACTTTGGCCTCCACTCGAATTTGGTGTTAAGGCATCCATTATCATTCGTTATTGTACTAGTTAAAAATAACGGTCCGCTGTTCGTCAATCAAACCCAGAAGATTGGCGGATCATCCACCATAAACACCCCCGGATTCCCTTTCGCTGCATTCCCACATATCGTAATAAATGTTCACTGAACCTGCGCCGCCGCCATCTACGGGTTATTTCCCGACTCTCACTCCTTCCACAACCGCTCCACCAACATCAACGTCTCCGTCTACTTTGTCTCCAGGTCGAGGCAGCAGGTTACGGGGCTTGATCCATCTCCACCGTTTGTCGCGCGACATTTCCAGCCTCGCCCACAATTACAGAGCTAATCCGCACGACACAACTGCGCCTTCCATTTCACCCATTTCCCCCACCACATCCGGCCACGCCTCGACGCCCACGCCTGCCGCTCCCCATGAAGTCGATCCAGATCCACTCACCACCACAACAGACCTGAACAACGATTCGAGCAGGACTCACCGTCGCCGCACCAGTAAATATTCTGAGGCCGCTTCTGAAGCCCTGCTGAACTCGAGGTCGGATCCGAATACCCAAACGGAAACTCAGGACGGGTCAACCGACGCAGATATGACACGGACGCGGTCGGCCACAACGGGCGACCTAAGCCACGACATGTTGCCAACCATACGCTTCTCAGCCTTCTATGATGCACGTTCAAATCGGCCGTCGCTTTCATTCACGCCGATCTCCCGGACGTTACCTACCGGCAAAGAGACGATTAAGGTTGGGCGATATTCCGAGCGGGAGAACCATGCCCCTGTACCTATCAACACGCCTTCAGCTGCTCCAGTAGGCTTCAAGAGCAAGGTCGTAAGTCGTCGTCATTGCGAATTTTGGTTCGAGAAGGGGAAATGGTACATCAAGGATGTGAAAAGTTCTTCTGGAACATTTCTCAACCACATCCGCCTCAGTGCTCCTGGCACCGAGTCCAAACCGTTCCCGATCAACGATGGCGACATAGTTCAATTGGGCATAGACTTCAAAGGTGGGGAGGAGATGATCTATCGATGCGTTAAGATGCGCATCGAGTTGAATCGAGGCTGGCAAGCCAAGCCCAACACCTTTAAGTACGTTTTGCCTTTACTTCAAATTAACTTTCTAGATGACAGCCTCCCACAGTGTTCGAGTTGAGACCTTCTATCTGTCATATCCTCTACTTTGTCACTTCTATTCTACGTGGCTATAATGGCTAACAAGTTCACAGCATGGCAACGCACAAACGGTTACGAGATCTCACATCCACATCAGCTTCATCAGCCCATGCGCAAGATTGTTCTATTTGCCTGAATGCGATAGCTGTACGTCACATGATTCCAGGTGTTCTCATTATCCTTTTTTTTTGTTCATTACTAATATGTGGTTTACATCAACAGCCTTGCCAATCTCTCTTCGTTGCTCCCTGCTCCCACACCTGGCATTACAAATGCATCCGTGAGATGCTCACAGGACCATCGTGGCCGATTTTCATATGCCCGAATTGCCGAGCTACCGCCGACCTGGATGCTGAGGTAGATGAGCCGTCTGACGAGTGGCAGCAACTAGACTCCGGAATAGAGGATGTCCAAGAAGAAAAGCCAGCACGACCGGCGTCCCAAGCAAATGAAGAAGTGGAATCACCAGCGAGTTCACCGGTGAATGGCCACGACGACGCAGAGCAGCCGGCTATCGAAGGAGATGCAGGCGACATGACCATGCAAATAGACAGCGCCTCCATACAGCCGACGACTCTGTTAAGGCATGCCATAACGGAACCAGTCCCGATACCAAATGCGACGCCCCGCGTAAGTAGTGGTGATCGGTCAGCAACGAATCGAACCCCCTCACCAAATAGCCGCCCGTTGACCAATAATAACGAAGGTCCCATCACCCCCCGCAATGATGCAGGGCCATGGGTTTTCGATGGCAATCCCGCACGAGTAAGTCAGGAGAGTACGAGACGAAACGGCATGAGCAGTTTAGATGCTGCGGCACAGGCAGGAGTCGACAGATCGTAGAACGCCCGTCTGCCTTGCCCTGTCTCAATTCATCCACTGCCTGTGCCAATAACGGCCTTTCTCCTGGCAGACCCAAGCCGCAGTGCATGGCAGGGGTATTCTACGATGCTACTACCCTACTTGATTATGCATAGCCAGACAATTGGGACGCGAGGAACATATGGTGACCCTCGAGGAAACGTCCGTTCGTCTGTGTTTGATACGATTACCGGTAGTATGGTTACCGAGTTATATCTGACTCTAGAGGCAGTCGCGAATGGGAGAAGCGATATCTAAGGAGAGGAGCACAGATATTCACTCCCACATGACATTAAAGGGGTGTCCACGTTATCCTCTATATGTCTAACCCCTATGGACAAATAGCGAAGACGGATACTCAAGTTCAGGATTCCCCAGACCGGATCCGCTCTCCATCCCCAAATTCACTTGTCAGCCGAAGACATAGCGTTGAGCGATTTTGACGAAATAGGAGTTGACAAATTTTTTTTACAAGTTTGGGGCAAAGCGTGGCATACTGCTTACAGGTTCTTGGGCACCAGCGCCTTCCATCTGATTTATATGTCTTCTTTTGTTTTTAGGCGGCTATGGAGTCTACGAAAGCATGTGTCCATGGGCGGTGTACAGTATAGAATGCATTTCACGGCCAAGGGGGGGAAATCTGCCACGGTACAGGGAGTCTGGTATATGCTGAACGCATAATAATTTTTCATCATGATGAATCAGCCGAAAGAGCGAATGGAGTTGACTTTTCTATCTGGTGTTTAATTCATTCGAGAAGCAGGCTGCTGCATGGTTGAGCCTTCTATGTGGTGAGATGGCAATGGGATCGATCGTCAAGTGAAACTGTTTGAGTACACAGCCTTCCTCATCTAAGACAACATGAAGCCCGGACAATGCGTCAGCTTAGTCACGCCAATGTAGAATCCTTATGTACGTACATGTACCCCATACATCCTTATGTACCTCAATGCACAGCGGGAGAGGGAGAGGGTACATGCATTCGTTTATGTATGCATCTAATTGGCAGCTGGTCAATGCACACTCTCGAAGTCCGCTAATGAGAATTTAGGAAATTAGCTGGACTTTAGCATCTGCGAGCTCGGAGAATAGAGCGAATGGAACTCGGAGGTGGATTTCATTCAACCGCGTTGGTTTCTCTTGCCTTGCTTACAAGAGGCGTATGGCGTATTTTCGTTCAATGGACTTCATTGTTGGTCTTTTAGAAGAAACAGCCCTAACCTAATAAAATGGAGATGAATATATGACCTCTTTCCCTTTCTTCAACTACGTACATAAACGTATAACTTAATTCCAGTTCTTTTCCCTTCCAGTGGTAGCAGCAATTGGGGATTGAGCCGATTGTATGCGGTGACTTTTTTCCCAGTCGCGGAGATTTCTGCTAGAACCGGACTAATAAGAAAGAGAGCTTTATAACGCACCTTTAAGACTGGTCCGCCAAAAGAAAAAAAAATTATAGTGTTGCAAGTAGAGTGGTGAGCGGCAAGCTCAGAACGACGCAATGTCGACTACTGCCGGGTATGTTTGCTAGAAGCTCGCATTCTGCAGCGTCAACCGCTAATTCGCGAGCTGTAGGGCCTTCGTGGCGGGCGGTATAGCCGCCGTCGGCGCCGTCTGCGCTACGCATCCTTTCGAGACGGTCAAGATTCGGTATGCACGCTTTCTCTCCTCGTTCGCAACAAAGAGTTTCTAGAAGGACATAGGGAATATTCCAGTCTATCCGAGTTATACACATCATGGCAATTGGTTATTGGGATTATAGAACAGGGCTGACGTGTGACGCCGTTTGACACGCAACAGAATGCAGCTCCAAGGCGAGCTCCAGACGAAAGGCCACCAACCGCACCACTACCGCGGGCCGTTCCACGGCGTCGGCGTGATCGTGAGGAACGAGGGGCTCAAGGGCATATACCGCGGGATCGGGTGCGCGTCCGTGTACCAGGTGCTGCTCAACGGGTGCCGGCTGGGCTTCTACGAGCCGATGCGCCACGGGCTGGCCACCCTGCTCCTGCGCGACGGCTCCAAGCAGAACCTCGGCATCAACATGTTCTGCGGCGCCAGCTCCGGCATCATCGGCGCTGCCGCCGGCAGCCCCTTCTTCCTCGTCAAGACCCGCCTCCAGAGCTTCTCGCCCTTCCTGCCCGTCGGCACACAGCACAACTACAGGAACGCGATCGACGGCCTCACTCAGATTTACAAGGCGGAAGGGTTTGGCGGCTTGTATAGAGGCGTGGGCGCGGCTATGATAAGGACCGGGTTCGGCAGCTCCGTGCAGCTGCCCACGTACTTCTTCGCCAAGAGGAGGCTGGTGAGACATTTAGGCATGGAGGAGGGCGCGCCGCTGCATCTGGCGAGTAGTACGGTGTCCGGGTTTGTCGTGTGCTGCTTTATGCATCCGCCTGGTGAGTTTTGTCTGATCCTATATGTCTTGGCACACGACTTCATAGAGTCCACATTGCAAGAGTTTGAGTTTTGAGTTTGCTAATAAACGTTACGTCCCAGACACAATTATGTCCCGGTTATACAACCAGAACGGCAACCTGTACAAGGGCGTCTTCGACTGCCTGGGCAAGACGATCCGGACCGAGGGCTTCTTCGCTATATACAAGGGCTTCCTGCCCCATCTCGCACGCATATTACCGCACACCATCCTGACGCTGAGTCTGGCGGAGCAGACGAATAAGCTCGTGCGCAAGATCGAGCAGAAGATTTTGCCTGCCTCGGCTTTGGGCAAGGCGTGAATGCTAGGTTTGGACAGGGGAGCGAGCGGCGGTAGATGGGTATATCATGTGATACCTTAGGTAGGGAATTGCGAAACGCCAGGAAAGGGGCGATTTCATCCAAAGCCCAAAGCCAGCTCGAAGATCAGATCATGCCGGTCCGAGAGCAGCCACGGTATCTAAGAGAAGAGGAGACGATCTCCCGCGAGATATACACTTTATGATGATTTGAGTATCGGCAGCTATACGATACCGAGTTCGTTATAGAAGGAGCACGGATAGATAGATACCTACTACTACTACAACTCACACGTTAGGATACTCGTTTTCTAGACTCGGGAACTACAGAACTGGAACTGCCGTTCAGGAGTACGGGCATAGGTTAGGCTGTGCGTTTAAAAGGGGGGTTAGGCGGGAAAATTACTCATTACAAATACTCTTTTTCTTTACTTTTCTTATTCTTGGTGAATGCTACTTGATAAGCGCTCACTGCTATCCGTGTATCGACCTCTCGCACCCGTAGCATAGCTTCGACTTCCCTTGGCCGTTTGTTGTTTCTACTCTTTCGCCGATCTCGCCTCTCCAGCGCTCGTCACCCTGCTCGTCTAGCCCGGCACCACAGAGGCCACACATATTTACTTCACCATCACCACCACTTCTAGCAGCACTATTGCCATTTCCATTCTCTCCATGATCGTGATCCGAGGTATTCGGACGCCGCAACAGCTTCCCCGTCGTCCGCACCACATTCGCGACAACGGACGGATAGCTCGCCTCTACCTCGCCAAAGTACCGCGACAGCACATCGTCGATACTCAGATCCCGGTGCGACACCACAGCCCCACTGCCGCTCTTCTCCTTCGCGCCCACAGCCTCGGACGGCGGGAGGATATCCAAGAGTGGCGGCGACGTGTGCGACAGGTACAGCACGAGCTCCTTCCTGAAGAGCTCCCGGAGCGGGCTGTAGACGGGTAGCGAGGTCAGCGCGGCCTTGGCCTTGGCCCCGGCCTCAGACTCCGTGTTGACAGCTCCGTTGGAAGTGCCGTTTGAGTCGACATCCGGGGCCCGGGTTAAGCTGGACGGAACGGGCACGGCGCCGTCGTTGACGAGCCACGGCAAGGAGAACCCGCGGCCCTTGGCGGTCTCGGACAGCGTCAGCTCGGCGAGGGATGTGGTGCTGTGGCCCAGGAGCAGCGCGTCGCAGTTACGGGATGCGGCTGTCGCGAGCAGTAGATGTCGCACGAGTAACCGACGGACGTCGGCGCGCGAGGTGGTGGAGGGCAGGCGGTTGAATATGTCCAGTAGCTGCTGCGCGGGGGATAGCTCGGCGGAGGGGGGTGCGGGTCCGGGTGCGGAAGGGAGGGCGGTCCAGTCTATTGATGGGAGGGCCAGGGCGGAACTCAGGGGTACGGAGAGGAGTTCTGCTTCGGGGAAGTGCGTGCGGTAGGCCGCTAGCACCGCATCCTCGCCCTCCGCGGCATTCGATCCCGCTGCACCTAACGACGACGACGGTGGTGAAGCCGTTGATGGGGGAGGGAAGAAGGAGCCTGAGGTGTCATCGACGACATGCACGGCGACATATTCAAAGCGCGCAGTCTTCTGGCCCCGCGCCCGCTGCTGCCGCACGTTCTCCGTCAGGACGTGAAGCAAGGCCGTAGACGAGGCCCCGCACGACAGTCCGACCAGGTAGCGCTGCGGTTTCCTGTGTCCTCCGGCGCCCTTGCTCCGGGGCGTGGCCGGATCCCGCTGCAGCGCCTCGAGCCGCTTGACGGCTTTGCTGGAGACGTAGTATGCGAAGCAAGCCCTATGCGAAGTCGATTAGTCCGTGATTACATTGCATACTATGTAGGTACATAATGTAGTAGATAAGGGGGAGAGGAGGATGTATTCACGTACCTGCACACCGTCTCGGCGCCTCGGAGATCTATGGTTCCTTCCTGCTCCCTGCACCGGTTGCACGGCCGGGGAACCCCCACAGCCTCCGCCGGAGGTTCTGCCGCTGTCGTCGTCATCGGAGATAATCCGCCACCACCACCACCACGCGACAGTGTATTTCCGAGTTAAAATAGGAGCGGAAGGGATTTAGATACAGTTCTTTCTTTATGCGACTGTAGAAGTACTTTCGTTTTTTATCGAATTTATGTGTTGATAATTGCTGGGCTGAACTTGACTCATTGACAAATCTTTCTCGGGGATCACGTGGCAGAGTTTTCCCCGTACTATGTACGCTTGGTTAACTCCGCCCCCAGATGCCTAACCTTGCCTTGCTTTAAGTTTATACTCGAATACTAATGACAACAAGGGAGTTATGGGTACCTATTTTTACTTAACAGCGTAATTATAGGACTTGGTCATATTTTTTTCTTCTTTTTGGAAATCGGTTGGTAGATATGTTGCACAGATAGCTCATTCCGTCTTACTAAAGAGGCAAGCAAGATCATGCCCTTCAAACCAACGGCGGTCCTTCTTCCACGCATGAACAATGATCTCTTTTCCGGTGCGTGCGCAATTCTCCACCTGCTCCGGTGTTCCCCAGCCCGAGACCGATGTTCCAAAACTTATCAGATGAGTTCCGACTTGGATCGCTGTGCGAAAAGCAAAGTCTTCGCTCACTACGCCATAGCCATCCACGAAGCCTTGGACCATCCACAGACCACCTAATATGTCCTTATAGAGCTTCAACTCATATAACTCTGCGATCATCTGTCCCAAATCGAGATCGGGCTTTCCGATTTGTGACATCTCCCAGTCGATCACAAACATGGGCACGTCTACGCCTTCTTCAATTGGGTTCTTGGGCAAAAGAACGCTAGTCATGTTGTTAGTGCACAGTTCATCGAGCAGGAAACCGCGCCACTTACTTTCCTGACCAAAAGTCCCCATGGATAACTTGCAGTTTACTCTCATCATCTAATTCCGCCGCAGCCACGTTCTGGACCTCCTCGAAGATACCCTTAGCATCGCTAAGAATAGCTGGGAACTGCTTGACTCGGTCCAGAAGCCACGAGAAGTTGATGAAATGCTTCAGTTGTTGCAACTCCTTGTTTCCGGCAACGACAGTTCGTAGCGACGCCTGCTGCGAAGCCCAGTCGTGGAAACCTCGGAGCCATCTTCCTAGGGCCTTCCCGAGCTGGAGGCATTGGTGCTTCATTGCCTCGGAATTAGACTCGGCGTACGTCTTCAAGGCATACGTCTTCAAATCGATACCATTCTGTAGGTACTCCTGGATCTGACTGTTGTTCACCTCGTCAAAGTGAAAGAACTTTGGCGTCCTCACAGCAAAACTGTAAGGGTCGCTTTCATCTGCCTTGCCAATGATGGGGAAGGCCGATAACGCCTTGAGACATTCTTCTTCAATGCGCTATGGAACGTCAGCATCCGAAATGAACCTGTGTCCATCTATATTTCTTAGGACAAAGCATGCGTACACAGCGAGATAGAGTCAACTTGAAACTCGGACTGTTCGCAACGTAGTCCTCCGAGTGCTTAATGACGACCTGTTTCGTCCCATCTTGAAGGGGCTTTAAGAGGGTGGCACGGTATATGAAGTTAGCTGTGCCCCCTGATAGCACCTCAAGGGACGACGCTTCGTAAGGTGTCCCCTTGAGATTTTCGAGGACTTTTGCTGTGATCTCCTCACGCGTTGCTGATGCCATATTCAGAGTGTCAGCGTTGTCTCGTGGTTGTAAATAGGCTGCGGTTAGTCTGGGCGTAGTGTGGAAAATTGGAGACTAAGCTCAGGCGAAGATAAGTTACACAATATCATTATCGGAAACATCGCTAGGAAGTGTCTACCCAGTATTGACTTTATATATCTTCAGTTGGCATTTATAGATTCACCGATTATCTTCACTTCTCTCGAAGCTAAAAAAAAAATCTAGAAGAATGAATCATAGTAGTTGAAGCTCGGATTGGTCTAAGCTGCATCGGCCAATGACTCAAATGCGGTGTAATAGAAAAACCAAGAATACGAGCAATACGGGCTTGCAGGTTCTATGTACCAAGATGTACAATGTAAATTCACGCCGCCCTTTCTAATTAGCGTATATGTATCCTCTTGATCTTCGAGTGCCAGATTTCCCGAGCCTCGTCCTACATGTAAGTGAAGACAAGATACAAATGATATTGGTGTTGCGAGCAACGAAATTGTAACAAAGTGTCACACGGCGCAAGTGGATAGATCCGACTCTTCATCGGGAAGATCGGGATGGAGCAGCTGGCCATCAGGTGCCACTAAATAACCTTTCGGGTCTGCGAAATTCAGCTTCAGCCAATTAAACGCAGGGTAGGGGGTAGCTAGTCGGCACCTCAAACACCCAATTGTTTCGTTTCCTATCCGTTACATCATTTCCACCATTCGATTGGCTGATCTCGTCCAACTCCTTTCCTGTAGGGGCCAATTGCTACTCGACCACTCCAACGAATCGCGACAACCTCGCCTGTAGCTTATGACAGGTTGTGAAGTTATGAGGCAATGGCTACGAGTGCGAGACCCGGATCGCCGCTGGTGGATTGGTAGTGTATGTCATTGGCCCGCCCGCACTAGAGGTCCAGGGGTATAGCCTGCCTTGCCTGGGTGTTTGCCTGGGTGTAGCTGATGGCAGCCAAGGAAGTCTCGCGTGCCAGGGTCTCTGAATGGGCTCAAATGGTAAGCTGGATCTGAAATAGGTAGCGCTTTGACTCCCGAACCTTCTCTTTTTCGGAAGAAAACTCCCAAGTGTTTCTTTCTCGCAAAGTGTTTCTTGTGTCCCTTCTCCTTCCACTGCTTTGTCCCACTGCCTACATAGTTTTTGGACCTCGAGTGCCGTCATTGTTGCTGTCATGGCTTGAGTATCTCCTAGCGAATACTACATACCGAAAGTAGAGAAGCTGCGCTTCGTTCTATTCAATAATCTCTAGTTGCTTTTTTTCTTCGCATTGGTTACATTGTTGGATCGAGTCAGGTTGCTTTTTTTATTACATCTTCTCACGCCTTTTCCCATTTGTTATCTTGGTTTCGGGTGGTTTCTCCGGCCAATCTACGCGCCTCGTCCGTTTCTGGCCTGGTGCTTAAGCCTCTCATAAATTCGCGTCTCGCGCCATACTACGCTACTCAAACCAACGAAAACAAGGGGCTTCTATATGAAGAATAGCTCCCCCGCGGAATAACTTCAAGCAATTTCCGCCTTCTCGCTCTTGGATCTAGTGGCCATTGGTGTGTGACTCTGTCCTAAAGAGTCACTGTGACCAGACATTAGGATTCACTGCGCCACCTGATGTTACCGTCGGCATAAAGGATCCGTATTCATCAAAGTCTTGGAATCTTTGAGATTGCTGCTTTACCGTGGAGGAACCAGAAAGGTCAGGATATATAAAAGTATATCGAACAAAAATCGCACTGAATCTGACCACTACTATTCCCGGGACCTTGTCCGAGAACCCCATTGGATGAAGCCGAAGACCTTTCGTCATTCAGAGCTTCCTGACACAACTCGCGTTTGGGCGTGTTGAGTTTTCGATCAAGCTAGACCCAATCAGGTCGGGTCTGAACCATTCGACCCGGACGTCAGGCAACTTTGTGGATTCCATAGGGCTGTATTCTAAAAGAGCAAACATCGCTGTCAAAATTTTCTCCGCCGCAAGGATCGAACTTCCGGAAACGATATCACCAATTCGATATCCTAGTCGGCGACCATCTAGCGCCAGGAGACACAGCTATCGCGAAAAGGGTTGTCGCTGACGATGACGCATCGGCGGCAGCGGTCGCGACGGCGACTACTAAGTTTTATACCGCTGCTGGCTATGGCTTCGACGGCCTCGGCTTTCAATTTATCCCAGCTCCAGATCATCACGTCGAATCAAATACCACAACTTTGCATCCTCGCCTATCAGAACGATATAAAAGGTTGCACGGGGAATGACTTCACAGTCGGAAGACAGTGTTCGGCAAGTTGTGTGAAGGGACTGCAACAAGAGCAGGCCCTCATAGAAGCTGCTTGTGGGGATCTTAACGTTAGCCCACGGTCGTTGCTCGGGATCGTATTGTCGGGAGATTTGGTCAGTACCCTATGTCCTGGATATGAAACTACGACCGTAACCAAAACCGTACAACCTTCGACTTCGATAGATGGGTTCTCAACAGTAAAGTCGGTGCCAACTACCACATCGAAGGCCACCAAGGCATCGTCCACGACGTCCACGAAGGCGAAAACAACGCCTACCAGCGACTCATCGACGACGGAGCAATCGACAACAAATCAGGCAGCTCCTACGCCATTGAGCACGGCTAATGGTGGTGATACTTCAACGCCATCATCCGCCGACGCTACGCCTACACAAAATACGGCGCAATCCAGCGCGACAAGTGAACCAGCGCAGTCATCGTCATCGTCTGACGATGACACGCCAACTCCTTTTGTCGGCGGTAGCCCGTTCGACCCAGCGCCTATTGAGAACTTGGGTACTGTCGTACATCTAGGGTCTTGCATGGAAACCCTGATGGCCGTGATATCTGCTGCTATGCTTATATTGCGGTGACATCAGCGCACGGACTAGTCGATTTCAAAGTTGTATACCCGAGCATATACAAGCACTAGTAATGTTTAAAAAGAGCGGAATGATATGATAAATGATACCACCATGGAGCGGTTTGAAGCGGGTTGAACAGCGCCATAATGTTGAGTTGTTGCTTTAAAACTGGATGGGAGGGGCTGGGAAGGAGGGCTTAATGTGGAAATTATTTCGAGACTCACGTCAGGGTTGAGTGAGACTCATTGTATTAGTAGAGATACCATCGACCTCGAGAGGCTTCTGATAGAGCCTCGCAGCTTTGTACACGAGAAACTCAATACTCGACAGCTAGAAATGAGAAATGTCATGAGAACAATCGAACGAACTCGCCATCATTGATGTCATATTCCAATTATCTAGACCAATAAGGATGTACTGACGCTTAGTCATCTATACTCCAAGGCTCCGCAACTGTGTTAATATGGCGCAAATTGGAAGGCGGTGAGATTCTGCCAGTATGGCTAAACCTCCAATGGCTAAGCGTCATGCAGAGAGACGTGCCTGAACCGGAGTGCCGAGGTACGCAGGGAGAACAACTGCGCATTAATTAAAAGATTAATCTCAACCGGCGCCGGCGGCCTTTGGGCTAAAGTTGCATGAAAGTCGAGTTACCTAACCTCCAGCGATCTCACTTAGCGGGAATTGCTTTTTGTTCCTTGACTTCGCGTGTTCTCCTTGTCTGCTGTATCGAATAAGGCGTCATTGCGCTTTCTTTGTTTCTTACCTCTTTAGCTTCTATCGAATTGAGATTACTGATATCGTGTCGTATCGTATCGGCAATCGGTCTATCAGTCTATCTACATCACCCCCTTTTATCGATAGAGCCGCACCACATTGCATTGCATCGCATCGCATCGCGTGGCTTGTCTTGTCTTGACTTGTACTGGTCTTTATCTTTCGTCCATCCAGTGACAGATCTATAAACCAATCCATAATCCAACCGACAATGAGCACCACCGAAGTCGAAGTCGCCACCGCCGACCTGCCCTCAGGCGAGCCGATCCCGTCCTCGGCCCCGGCACCCGCGCCGACCCCCAAGCCGCTGCCCATCAAGGAGGTGCTCGTGGCCGCGCCCTCCAACATCGACGCCTTCCTCGCCCACGTCCAGCGGTGTCTGCAGACGCCCTCCGGCATCGACACCACCCTGCTGTTCCTGTGCTACACCTCGCGCCTGTCCGCCTCCGTCCTCGAGGCCCTCACCCGCCCCGCCATCCAGCGCTCCGCCAAGCAGCTCCTCGCCCTCGCCGCCAGCCTGCCCCCCTCCGCTACCCTCGTCTTCACCGCCCGCGCACTGCCCTCCCATGGCGTCGCCCGCATCCTCGAGCTGGCTAAGCGGTTGAGGGCCTTTAGCGCCATGCTGACGGACGCGCGGACCTTCCTGCGCCTCTGGGGCTTGTTGAATATGTACTTCTGGCTGCGGCGCCTGGTGCTCGCGCGGAAGCAGCGCGCAGCGGACGAGAAAGACGGAATCAAAGCCAAAAAGGAGGACAGAGTCGAAAACGCCATCTCCTGGCTGCAGCTCAGCTCGTGCATCGTGTTTCAAGCGCTCGAGAACGGGGCATACCTCTCGTCGAAGGGAGTTCTAGGGTGGTCAGCAGCGACGCAGCGCAAAGCGTCGCTATGGAGCGCGCGGTTCTGGGCCGCGTTCGTGGGGGTGGAGGTGGGGCGGCTGTTCTACGAGAGCCACAAGCGCGGGCTGCGGTCGCGCGAGGACAAGTTCGCGGGCGGCAAGACGGCGGCCCAGGTCCAGGCCGAGGAGATGGAGTGGAACGGCTCGTGGAAGAAGAGCGTCGCGCGCAACCTGGCCTGGGCCCCGCTCACCGTCCACTGGAGCCTGGAGCACGGCTTGCTCGGCGAGATGGCGGTTGGTGCGCTGGCGAGCATTCCCGGCGTCATACAGATGCGCGACCTGTGGAGGAGGACGGCGGAGTAGCGGGTGAATGGGAAGGGGATGCTGGTTTCGTGGTATGGTTAAGGGGGGGKATGCGTATTTGGGTGGATACCAGTGTTGAAAATAGGGGTGGGAATATGTCTTACAAGTTCCCTTAGTGCTTGGGCTGTCGAGATGGCTCTGTGGAACGTGAATGGCAGAGTGGACGAGTCAAGAAATGGGAATCCGCTAAGCGTGTAGTGGGAATTAATAGCCTTTCATTTCATGTTGATGTATGAAGGTTTCATAGCATGGATAGATTCACACATGCTCGAAGAAAGGTATTCTAATAGAGCCTTTACGGTCTTTTTTCCTCTTTACGACATCTTGGCTCCGTAGTTGTTGTATATCACTTAGTACCAGTAAAGATATCAATAGACGCTCAGCCACTTGATCTATGATACCCAAATAGAGGGAGACAGAGAGGTCTACAGTGTTGGGTGGTTGGATGGAACATACAACTCTCGAGAGAAAAGGAGAACAAGAGGAGTGATTACGGCTACTCAGGGAATCGAACCCCAGAGCCTAGTATACCTTAGGTACTGAGTAACAATACCAAATATACTAATTGACTATACTAGGCGCCTACTACTATCTCTCAGGCCGTCCTAGCCCAGCCCTTTTGGCTTCGTTCCTAAAAGCTCATCCAAGGACGTAGTTTAAATGCCGGAGTGTAGGATAGGTATAGCCTCATTGAAATTTTAACGACTACATAGTCGGTATACCTTATCTATGCCTTGGGGGCTTGGAAGCAATGGTCTTCATTCTAGGGGTAGACGATGTCGGCTGCATTTCTCAGTCGATTGCACTAGAGGGGCGATGGAATAGTAGCAAATATATTGCTATTAATTCTGCACATGCTATTTGGGCCTATATTAAACCTGCTACATCTGGTCCGACATGCTTTCTCATTTCCAAAGACGATATCTGGGTTTGGTGGTGTTTGCCAATGTGACAACCAGAGACTTCAATACGGAATACATATCAAACCAACTCCATACCATAGTTCATTGGGGGGGGGTAATGGTTATCTCAAATATCCACAAAGATCGCCGAACCTTCCTCTTGATAGTTCCTATACATAAATTGAAACATTGTAAAAATAATCCAAGCCCCCTCTTTTAAATGGTAAACGCATAAGTATGAATTATAGATGCCAGATATATGGTCTTAGGGTGTATCCTTCTAGATACGCACACCAAACTTATTGGAGCCTGTGTATCAAGACCTGAGGCAACTAGATTGATATTTGCCACAGTAAACAAGCCGTCTTGCCGTGGATGTTGATGAGGGCAATAAGCCGTCTCTGCCTATTTCTTGTCATTGTCTTTCAAGCATATGTTTCGACGTAAGACAACAATTGGAGTGGCGATTTCAGCTTGCGCGTTTCGTTTCCAGGTGTTTCCCCCTGATGGTTCCTAAAGAGCACGCATACATCGTGTCTCAATGTTATAAGTAAGTCGCTCTGTCAGCTATGCCACATCCTCTTTTCATTTCCATCTTCATCTTCCACTTTACCCCCATACTATCTCGCCCGATCAACAGAACTTCAACTATTACACATTATGGCCGAGCTCGTGTTACTCGTATCGGAACTCATTGGGCTGTGCGGTCAGGTCGGCGGCGGCTTCAAGGATTACCTGAGGAACGTGAAGGATGCTCCCAGACTAGTACAGAGTATCAACCAAGAAGTGAATACGTTGAAGGGCGTCTTGGAGAACCTCGGAACAACTCTTGAGAATGGGCAACTCTCTGCAACCAAGGCGTCGCTTTCAGAGTGCCTCAATAACTGCATTGGTACACTGGGCGAGCTGGAAAAGCTAGTAGCGCCGGAGGGAGTTGATGAAATAGACGCCTCAAGCCCGTCACGGCGGAAGGCTCGGGGTATCTACTCATTCGGATCAAGAACCGAAAATAGGCCGGCACTGCCTTTCCTCGAACCGCCTAGTAGCGTTAACACGAACATGTCGTCCCTCTTGCAGGCACAGTACAGCCAAGGGTATCTTGACGTACACCGCGGACAACATAGCTTGAACATAAACCAACAGGTCCCACAGAGGGTAGCCACTCCGTCTCCTAAGCGCCCGGCAATGTCCCTTGCGGCACGACTCAAGTGGCCGTTATTCCAGCAACACAAGGCAAAGGACTTGCTGGAACAGCTTCGGGAACGAAGAACTCAGCTGAACTTGGCTCTCGAAGTCGGCAACTCGTCAGTAGAAAACTGCCGGAATGAATGATTCACTGGCTGACTTCACAGGGTAGCATGAACCTCAACTCCATTAACCACAGTGTGAAGGAGATCGAAGCGACGTTGGGAGGTAATATCTACATATCCATCGTCCTTTTAAATGCAGATCTTGCTAATTATCTCTTCTGGGAGTAGACAGCGAAAAGAGAACGATCATAGGTTGGTTGAAGCCGCACATCGATATGTACGAGTTCCATAGAGAACAGCATGATAGACAGGAAGAAGAGACGTGCGAGTGGATAATCAATTCCAAAGGCTGGAAGCAGTGGCTTGATGGAGGCTCATCTGAACCCGGTAGCTACCAGCGCTTCATATGGATCTTTGGGATCCCGGGCGCTGGAAAGACAGTCCTTGCTTCGTTCCTCATCGACCATATTGCCGTGCATTGCCGAGCAACTGGCTACTCGTATTATTATTGCCACAATGAGCGAAACCAAGACGAGACAATTCCCTTCCTTCGTTGGATAGTCGCAGACCTAAGTAGACAGATCGAGCGTTTTATCCCACAGGAGCTGAAGCAGCTGCATGAGTTAGGAAAGTTTGATATCAAAGCTCTCCTAAATTGTTTCCTGGTTATCACTCGCCAGTTCCAGCGCATAGGAAAACGTGTTTACCTGGTGGTTGATGCAGTCGACGAGAGCCTGAAACCACGGGAAAGATTGCTCGAGGTGCTGATCAAAATTGGGACGGACCCGTCCTTCAAGCACGTCTCGCTGTTGATGACAAGTCGTGATGAGGAGGACATTCGAAGGGCAATGACCCATGACAAAAGTAATGGTGGTCTTCTCCCCATGATCGTGGGCCGAAATCCGGCTTACAGCACGGATTGTAGTGATATTTACACGGCTATCACGATGTCCAATGGCGATGTCATGCGAGCAATAGAGACGTACGTCAAGAAGCAGGTCAGAAGGAATGTCAGATTCAAAACGTGGGAGGCGAGTTTTAGAGAAGGAGTCGAGAATAAGTTGGCGAGGAATGCTAGAGGGATGTGAGTGTCCAGTTCCATAGTCTTTTAGAGCATTCGCTAAGACCTTTCTCAGGTTCCGCTGGGTCGCAGGTCAGATTGACATCCTTGAGCGTATATACCTAGACCGAGATCGAGTGATGGAGGCCCTCAATGATCTACCGGAAACTTTGTTCGACACGTACGCGAGGATCCTCCAAAGTATACCATCTGAGGAGCGCGCATTTGCTCGCACGGCTCTTGCACTAATATGCAGTAACACTTCAAACATCAAGAGCGCTGACGTGCTGGTGCTAGCATCGCTTCATGATGTTCGACATAGCGCAATACAGTACTACAACGTTAGTGTGTTAAAGGAAATCCTAGGCTGCTTGGTCAAGGTGACAGACTTGAAGAAGAAGCCGGTTTCAATATTTCGACGCGATGAAGAAGGCTTTGTCTTTCAGAAAGCTAGCCTCGCTCATTATACCGTCAGGGAGTTCCTCTTCGCGAAGTCAAAGAAAGACGGCGAACCAAGACCGGCCGGAGAATTCGCTCTATCTGACATCGACATACGCAAGTTGGAAATGCAGGTTGTCTTTAATGGCCTACAACAATGGGGAATCAGCCGTTACCAGAACCAGAGATGTCCGACTCGTTATGAAGAGCATTGTCTTGAGATGAGTGATTCGGCTCTAAGATCGGATCGGCGAAACCTCATCGTTAGATATCAGAACGTGCGGGATTCGGTAATTCCTTGCCTGTTTCCTGGCCGCGAGCATCTAAGATCTCTCACGAATGAGAAACTACGCAGGCGCTTCTCAAAATGGCGAAGACTATGTGCGTTCGATGAGCTGCCGCCAGGAGCTCAATCTAATAACACATCTTCCAGACGACCTCGAGAGGAGACTGGCGTTCTAGCTAGCCTCATCTTGCTTAGGTGGCCTGAATTTGCGCAAAAGTACTTACAGGACCCAAAGTTCGAGAATCTATCGCCCGAAATAAAACGTATCATATGGACGGATGAATTCTCGATTGATCCGCTCATTGACGAAAGCTTTCCGCGCACGTTCGTTAAAGGGGAGCCAATGACTCTTCTTCGATTGTGCGTGTTGTGGAAGCGTCTGGACTTCCTGGACCTATTCATAAACGCCGGGGCAACCTTCATCAGCGAACCTGATATCGTATTTATAGCCCTGAGTAATCCATACGGTGACGACGATAATGATGGGTCCATTACCGGTCGGCTGTTAAAGGTGCTCCTTGAGAGAGGTGCGGATCCGAACCCTGCTGGACATGTATACACTCCGCTTCAAGATGCAGTACATCATCTAGAAGAAAGCTGGGTTCAGAGCCTGCTCATTGAGTGTCGCGACCCCAATCTAATAGGAGACCCTAATGGGGAGCATCCATACGGAAGTGACACTGACTGGCCATGGCATAAGCAGCATCCGCTCCAGATTTGCCGTACAACGAAACCGGAGTGGCCAGACAGCGACACAATGGAGGACCAAATCAATAAAGCCAGAAGGCAGATAGAGTTGTTGTTGATTCAATACGGAGCACGTCTGCCAGCGACAACTTCGCGGCCTCCGTCTGAAGTCATCAGTATACCTGACTGATTCCTAGATTCGTCTCAGCTGGATGGTAGTCGGAATAAGCTAGGAGGCGTCGCATCGTAAGTTGGTCAATTTTCCCGTACCATGTAGATAGTTTCGTAGATAGAAAATCGACGTATGTCTACGGTCAGACTGTGCCATCCCTTCTAGAGAATATGAACGGTGCCGTCGAACAGTCTCTATGAGGGTGTGCTTATTGACATGATCACAAGATTTGACCGTTCGAGGGTACTGAAATGCTTACGATATGATGAAGCTTTATTCTTATGATCGCTTTTGACCCATCTCTTCCATGCCGATGTCGTCCCATTCCTCACTCCATTCGCCGATTTTCCCACCTAACCAGATCCCCCCTGCTGTGACCACGCTTGCTAGGAGGAACCAGMCCTCGAACCATCTATCTACGAAACCCGGTTCTAGGGCGCTTTCAAGCGCGTCGCCAACAGCACTGCCTACCTCCTTTGGAAGGTTGCTTCGTAGAAGTAGCGCGGCGGAAATCACGTAGATGGCGCTGATCTGCCCAATTAAGAGGGCCAAATTGGCCTGAGCCTGATATAGGAGCCCAGGTGTCCATTTGGCAAAGAAATGAAATGTCTGAAGCGCACTGTTTGCGCTCGCGGCGAGGATAACACCGGACAGTAGAAATGAGATCTGTCTGGCCCAGGCGATCTGATCAAGCTTCGGATCCCAATGCTTAGCCAAGAGGCCAAGAAACCGATTAATGGGATCTGACGATGAAAATGAGGCAGCCGGATAGTATAGGCGCCGTAAAGTAGTTAGAGTAGTCGCTACTATACGGTAAACGCAATAAACGCTGAATACGTAGGTGGGTACCAGGACAAGCTTTCCGGAAAATGTGGCGGCACGGGCAGAATTCGCTTGTCTAGAGCGTAGCATTGATAGAGATGAAGACAGATTTGCTTCCATAGCCTCCAAGCCAGCGATTTCGAGACGTAATGTGCGGATTTCTGCTGCGTCACCTCCGCCACGGATGGAACCGATAACCTTAGTGACAAACCCACGATTCTCAGTCGAAGAGCCATCAGCTGCCTTACGTAATAGGGTTTGTAGGCGATGCCGTTTAGTTATGAGCATTTCGTTCGTAGCATCAAGACCAGCCTGTTTACGGGCAATGTCTGCCTCCGTCACTGGACGTCGTGATGCACGGCTGCCGAACGTATGCCACGGCGAAGAGACCGAGGCGAATCCAGATAGCAGGGCCATGAGCGAGATGCCAATAACACCAATGCGCTCAAGACAGGCCCTCGCTAAACTACCAGAGAACCGGGATCCAACTCGGACATTTTCCATCTTGGCGCTGGGGCGTACCGCTTCATTTCCTACCGGGACAAGGTTTCCAAGCGACCAGAACACAAACAGCCAAAGGCTGAACATTGCCAACTGAAGTATCCAAGCGGCCCTAGGTATGGTGCCTTTAGATGTGCGCTGGAACGACCATCCCGACCCGGCGACTAAAGATTGAAGTTCGAGGAACGGGATGAGCACAATGAGGAGGAACAAGAGAGTAGGGACGGTGACTCGCAGAGCCAGCGCTCGAGCATAAGGATTGACCAGTTCTGATATTTCACACAGAATCAATTCGCCCAAGACAACCGCTAATCCTACTGTGGTGGAGAAAGCGCCTTCTGCTACTCGTCTGCGTAGGGATTTGGCGCCGTGCTCAGCATGCGCTTGCTGAAGGGATGGGGGCGCATCGGAGGGTAGGAAGTGGTCTTCGCCATCACGCGAATTTTGAACACGAGCGAGCTGAGGGAAAATCTTCTGCGAGACTAGGATAGAGACGACCAGGAAGGTGACTATGAAAGGTGCCAAAGACAGTGTCGTAGACACCGGTGACGGTGCAGCTGTACCCGGCGCCATACATAAATCATCTGAGCAATCGGAGGATCGCATTGGAAATATTCGAGGGTGGGCGACTACGAAAGACGGTATTGCGAGGGCATTCTAGCTCGAAGTAGGGCGTAATTTGATACTTATCAACGAGTGACGAACGCATTCGAAGGGGGTGGCAGTACGGGTTGCAAAGAGGATGACATGTTTAAACTTCAGCGATAGAGTTGAAACAAGACCCGAAGTTATGTTGGTGGTTTCCCCAGACAGATGACGACTGCCGCTGACGGCAGGCCCCACCTCGCAGTCCAGCCACCAGCAGGGTCCACTTAATTTTAGCAGCTTCTTCTTTAGGTACGTACCTGCGCATCTTCCCGACGGATCCGTACGTGTACATAGCTGTTTCATTCCAGCCACAGGTACCAAGTGGGACCCCGTTCTGTGGCTTGAGAGTAAGGCGCAGCTCCTCACTAACCAAGAGACAGGGGTCCTCGAAAAAAGTTCAATATCTATATCATCGCGATTCAAGCCCACCTCCAAGCAACCGCGGAACCTCTGCCATTGACAACGGGAGAGGCCCTGCAATTTATAATTCTTACTATGGCGGCCTCAAGTAGAAGCGGCGGTGCTGCCGCTGCTTTATTACGGAGTAAGTACACCTCAACAGGGTATAAAAAACCACATGTGCCGCTTTATACTAAAGATTTGTAGGAGGACAATCCAGTATATGCGCCAGCTGCAGAAACGCTCAATTCCGGCCGTATTCCGCCAGCGCTGAGGCCGCTGTGACAGCCGAAGCTCACCACCTCAAACCCACAGAATCAGAGCCTCATCCACCCTTCACGGCATCCCGCAAATCAGAATACCGCATAAAATCCGGTATCATTCTGACCCGAGCGCCTTTGCTCACCCGACCCCTCACTCCATTCGAGAATGCATTCTTCTTCTACCAGAAACGTCTGAACGAGCGATTGGTTCTGCCTTTCCGACATACCCTCTTCTTCAAGAAAGACACAGCGTCCGACCTAGATTGGCGGATCAAATTCGAGGAGCGGGGCGAGATAGCAGCGAAGGAACTAGGCAGATATTACGCTCAAGGCCGAAACGCCTGGAACGATGAGCTGTTAGTAGGGAGCACATTGAGCAACGAAGAAAGGATACGGGAGATCCTACTCAAGGATGCCGAAAACAGAGTAACCGAGGATGGTGAGGAGGCGCAGCCGGATGAAATCGTCCCCGTCGAACGACCGATGGACAGGATCACTGAGGCGGACAAGACGAATAATGTGAGGCGGTTAGATCGCAAGCTTGACAAGACCCTCTACCTGATCGTTCAAGGCCGCGACGGGAAATGGCAATTCCCTACTGAGGATGTGCCAACAGATGAGCACTTACACGAGGTTCGTCAGACCCTTGTAGATTTATCGTGATTTATTTTACTGTGCTTCGTTACTAACCATATCTACAGACCGCTGCTAGAGCCTTAGAGTCCGCTGCTGGTGTCAACATGAATACCTGGCTAGTGGGTCGCGTGCCGGTTGCTCATCTCGTTAGACATCCTCAATTCAACGACGACACGTCTCTTAAGCAAAGGGGTGAGAAAATATTCTTCCTGAAGGGAAGAATCATGGCTGGTCAGGCAGACCTGAAGGGCAACAAATTCGGACTTAAAGATTTCAACTGGCTTACGAAGGATGAGTTGAAAGAGAAACTGCCGTCTGATTATTTCCGCTCAGTACGAAACATGATGGCAGATCGGTAGAATAGGTGGAAATCATGGCATACAGCCACTTGTAATCTACGACACCATTGTAAAGACGATGTACCATATTTGCACTGCGCATGCAAATCTGTGGCTGTTTCGACCCCTTTTGGCAATAAGTGACTGAATTCCTGGTCCCTCGTCCCAGATTTATTTTACTACGCCTGGCAACTTGGATAATAGGATCAAGTCACATGCCCAACCCCTATTTCAATACTGGTGATTTTCAAGATTGTTTTATTATTCCTACAACGACCATACAGAAACGTCAAACAAAGGATACACTACCAGCTCCTGCGATAGAAGACTTGTTTCCGTACACCGTCCAGAAATCGTCCACCCACGGTGGGATAATATAAACTTCCTTTTCCGAGTAGTTCTCAGATGGAATCACGTCTCTTCCTTCCTGGAAAGACCCCTTCTTCTCCTCCTCCTGCTTGGCCTGCGGCCCATTCATGTCCCTAGTTGAGAGAGCTACATGCATCGAGGTAGAGTTGTCCGCGGTAAGCGGGCCCCAATTTTGTAGGGCTTCCAATGTGTCAGCCTCTTCTTGGTCCAGGAGGCTTCTGGCATTCATCCTGGGCGGTGAGGTCACACTAGAAATCACGATTAGCGGCATACAGGAGTTTCTGGTAATACTGGACATACCTGGCGCTACCCGGAGAAACCCTCTCTTTCTCCTTCTCGCCCTGGCGGTTTTGTCTCGCTGGCTTATAGCTCTCCTTGTTAATGGTGCTCTTGTGTTCCTTCATGACAAACAGATGGTACGTCTGTTTCAACAACAAAGTCGCTGTCATACAACCTAACTTGGTTAGGGAAGATGTTCGAGCAATTTGTAAGGGTGGGGAACTTACTGTCGTATCCCGCATTGTGAGGACCGGCTGTAGCGATGCCTGATTGAGGTACCTTACGAATGATAGGGAATTGTAATGTGGCGTAGAAGTCGTGAAGGTCCTGTAGTGATCTATCCGGCTCCATCATATGCTTACCCCTTGTGTGCATGAACTTCGTGTCCACAATTCGTGGAAAGAGCGTGTTGATTCTCTTCAGGAAGTCGTCGACTAGAGGTGGCAGAGGTTCAAAGAAGGTTTGGTAGATGAAGGCCAGGTCGAGGATTAAGTTGTGCCCGACTATGATTGGTTGGTTTCTCTTCAGGTTGTCTTCGCATTGTTGGAAGTTAAATGACTCGTTGAACTTGGTTCGCGAATCGACACCCGTATGTAGTCGGTTACTATGAATCCATCCTCGGTTTATTCTTGCGGCAAACGATCCGCCTGATAGTGCCTCGAATAAAATTTGTAGGCCTGGATATTAGAGCAGGAGGAAAATGTGCAGGTCATTGGGGGACATACCAGATAGTTTTTTCGCCTCGTCCATGTTCGGGCGTTTCCGAGACTCAATCTAATATAATGTATTGTATTAGTTGAGTTTTACGAGAATCATATTTTAGGTGAAAGGAAATTGACATACCTCGATCACCGTGGCTCTGTTAATGTAAGTGACAAGCATACACCCTGCCTCGGGGCCTCCTTGCACTCTCTTGGCTGTACATGTTGGGTATTCCTCACGTATGATCTGATGGACTAAACGAACTTGCAGATTGTTAAGCTTTTCTCCGAAAGGGTTCTCTATGTACGTTCTCATCTCCTAGAAATACGTCAGCTTCACGGCTAATTTCTTGAGAACAACCACTCACCGGTTCAAAGGGGGCGGCTGTGAATGCCGCAATGTGACGTCTAGCGGACTCATAAAACTGCTGGGACTCGTAGTCAAGAGTAGCAGGATCAATGGGTTCATGTTCGTTATCTCGGGATAAACAAAATTGCTGGGAGAGTCTTTGCTCTCTACGACTCAAGTAATGGATGCCCTTATCCAAAGTATGGTTAAGGTCAAACTTGTGCTGTCTCAAGAAGCCGTATGATTTTGCGGAGATGCCAATTGTTCTATCTAAATGTCGAGCTAGACCGTCAGAGAACGGGCCCCCAGGAAACAACGGTGAGACAGGACAGTTAAATGTGCGAATCCTGTATTCAGCTAGCGATTCACCTGTCAGCCATGGTCTTCTTCCCTGGGTTATACTAAACTTACAGTTCTCCTCATCGTAGTGGACAAAAGTGAATCCAACTTGTAGGACTTGGAACTCTTGTGCGGCTTCTTTGATCTTGGTATAGGCGCCTTGAACCGAGATGTCATGGTGAGCACGACCATTTCTGCTTGAAATGCCGCTCATTTCAAGGTCAATTGCCACAAAGCGTGCCTTTTGAGCCTCATCCAACAATGTTGGGAGCATCCAGAAGAAGTTGTCTTTATTCACCTCCATGATTTCAGATGATTGACCTCATTTCACGGATGGGTGGATAGCTTCACCTAGGTGTTAGTCAATCGATTGTCTCGGAAGATAGGAGAGGTGCTCGGATTCGGTATGTTGACGCAGCACTTCAAGGAGGTCGACGTTGTGGTAGAATGAAAAGAACTTACCACAATAAGAATGAGATGGCGTCAATATAAATGTTGGTATTGAGTTCACAGAAAAGAGCAATATCCTCAGAACAGTAATGGTAAGGCGGGCGGTTTGACACACAATCATCGAACTATGGCAAACTGCTTTATGTTCAATTCGTCCGAATGGAGGCAATTGCAAAGTAAGATTCACCGAGCACATGCCACTAGCAGGAGAATTTTAAGCATTCATCTGTACTCCATCGTCATAATTTAAACGGTGTGTTTATGTGTGTACGGCGACAAGCTCGATGTCTGTCTCTACTAGCTGTGGTGACGCTGGTAATATGAACACCGCCGAGATAGCCTCACATGCTTGATGCCGTATGAGCCTACGTAGAATTAGTCAACTGGCTAAATGATGATGATGAAATTGTTTACGTTCGTATGGCGTACCAAGCTATCTAGCTATTGTACACGGGGCCGCACAACCATGATGACGCATAGGGTGCATAGGACGGCCGGAGTACCGGTGAAGGCGGAGCTGGCGTATCGCATGTCAACAAGCCAGAATAGACTCGCTTGGGCCAAACTGGAGGTAGGTAACCTCAAAGATTCTTAGCACTAGCTCAACAGGGTATGTAGAACGTGCCTTTTGCCTTTTTCTATGATATGCTGGATGTATCTACTCCTTTCACATTTCCATTCGACACCAGACCAATCTGGCTATGACACTTCAGCACAATAATCTTCCAGACTGCCGTATGAAATCGTATTAAAGATCGTTGTCTACCAAGAACAAATGATTGTACAAACTCGAGCTCCAAGACTTAGAAAAGCGCAAGCCGAAGTGTAGTGATAGTATAACATAAAAAGCTTACCATGTACGGACAGCAGAGAACACCCCGACACCAGCAAGCATCTGACGATGCTCAGCGACGACGAGCAAATAAAGAAGCTCACCGCCAACGAAGGTTGGAATTAGCAACACGAGGACATGCTTTAATACTTCAATTCGCGTACCATGATTTTCCCGAAATGCCCAATATCACATACAAGATCCAAGCCGCATTTCAGCGCATTGGATTCGAAGTCACTGACTTTCGGATTCCCATGCGTGATTCTTCGTACCATCTGCAAAATAAATTAAAACAATTCTTAAAATCAGGCGACAGGAATACCGTGCTCATGATTTACTACGGCGGGCACGGATATGTCGATAACAATAGACGTGGGTTGATGTGGTTAAGGTGAGTACCCATATGCAGTAGCTTCAAACAGGTTCATTGACCGTTTCTTAGCCACAACGTGAGCTCCAAATACCCAGATGCTCCTGCGGAAGTAGCTTGGAATGATGTCAAGAAACGTATTCTTGCCGCCAAGCGACATGTTGGTATTGTTTTAGACTGCTGTAGTGCCGGGGCAGCTGCAATCCCTAGAACCACAGCACAGCATGCGAAGCCCCCCCAAGGCAGGCGTATTACGGCAGAAACCAGGGCATTGGAATACAATGAACTAGAGCCTCAGCCTCCTACGGGCTACCAAAAGGAAGTCATCGCCGCGGCGGGCTGGGGAGTAACGACGGCAGGTGATACGAGTACAGCTTTGTGGACCGTCTTAAATAACTGGGATCTAGACAAAGAGGACTCGTTATCCATGGAGACACTCCATGAGCGGATGGTTGACTTCATAGCACGAGAAGGTCGTGACTCACAGCCAGTTCGATGGCGGGAAATGAAAACTTCAGATGGAAGAGTGAGACTACCCCATATTCGCCGGCAGTGACATATGGTTAATAGTTGGGAAACCGGGAGAAATAAATACCTATCCTATAGGGTATATCAAGACTAGATACAATTTGGGGTAGATTTTGTTTTGTAGTCTCATAGATACTTCTTACCTAGATAGATATCTTCCGTTGGGCGGATAGAGAAAATATATGGAAGATATATTCTCAAGTGTTCGCATATTTCTAAAGTTGATCCTCGCAACGGTAGAAGGGGGCCTATAAATATTCGTCAAGATATGGAGGCGCCGAAGACTAAACACAATATTGACTGTCGATCCTCCCAACCTGCATGCCAAGAACCACGTAGAAAGGCAGAAACCTGACTATACATCGACGGGTAGCTGCGTGTTTCCAGAATAAATCATATTATTACGAGACTGATCCATAGCTGAGATATGGATACGGGAGACAATCACGACGTGTTATTGGTTTTCGACCCGATGGACGGAGGGTTAAGGTACGCCATGACGTTGATGGTACATCCCGAGCCAACGAAGATCGAATATATCAATAAACAAGGTGCCTCGTAGCTTCGTATAGGTGGTGGTGGATGGCAAGAAGAGACATGATGTTGAGTACATACCTAATGTATGTATAGGCAAGTTGTAAGTTGTAACTGCCTCTCTGCTATGACGAGATTCTAATAAAAGGCAGGGGCTAATGTTGCTTTGGACTAGGGTGGGCTAGCGTGCTAATTTGCTGTGGGGCCACCTAACGACTTTCACATCAGTGGCCGATATACCGAGGCACAGCGCTCCATAATCACCGAAAGGACGAAAGAACGGCGTGCGGTCCAACCTTCCCGCATGCCAGACAACGCGAGGTACTCGACCTCGTGAGGTCCCACATGCCACTGTTCCTGCGCCTGCATGTGCCAGCTCAAGCTCTATTCAACTGCAATGCCGTCTTGACATATTAACTTGCCTACTAATTCGTACTCTTTGTTGTCGGTATTTACCGTCGCGTCCATGCTAATATTGTCCTCAATTCCTGCCTGAAGCCTGAATTGTAAATATTCGCAAACATGTCGTTCGATGGGTCCTATACCGCAACTTTGAGCCCGACCGCTTCCGACAACTTCGGATCACACATGCTATCGAATTCGATAACATCGTTAGCATCGTCGACGTCCTCTCGCCCCTCGTCAAACAACATCTCCAAGACTTACCGCCAGGCATCACAATTGTTCCTGACGCGTCGATTACCCGAGGCCTTGTCAACAGTCCTACCCTTGATCMCTCCAGCTGCCGAGACTTCTGATGTAAATGGGTTGACTGAACCGGCACCTGTCGCTCAGGCTTCGAGATCCACGAGGATAAAGGTGTGGAGTTTATATCTGACAATTTTGAATGCCATACTAGAGCTGGACCCAGACGAAGGAAAAGATGCGTTCGGTACCCAGGAGTGGCGCTCTTTGTGCAAGAAGGTGCGGGATGGCGACGTATGGGAAGAGGTGGTGCAGTTCGGATATCATGGTGTTGAGGGGGAGGTCGATTCTGATGTCGTCATAAATTTGTAAGTTGGCCTCTGGGAGTCCGCGAGAAATTGTGTCTTTTGTCAGCCATAGCTGGGTTCGTCCAGCAGCTAACCTATGCATCGACTTCATGACTTCTTATTTCATGTTAACTACAGACAGACGCTAATTATTTCTCTAGGGCAACACTCCTGCTCGCACATGCCAAGACACAAGCAGTAAACCAGAAGCGACTAGAGAACTATCTAGCCGCATCAAGCACACCAAATCTTGATATATCTCAGAGGCTTGAAGCAAGCAAATCTCCACGGCTGTCATCGAGACACAGAAGATCGCCATCGAAGGGTGCTGCTAGTGGTGCTGATACTCCTCGAGATCTCAATGCTAGGGTTAAGATTCTAGAGTTATACACTCTACATGTCCTATTACGAAATAACCAATGGGACTATGCTAGGGAATTCATCAACGCTAGTGCAGTACTAGATGAAGAACGGAGAGAAGCTTTCTTGCAAGCTCTCCAAAGTCTACAAGAAGAGCAGCAGGAATCTGAACGGAGGGAACGTGAAGAACAGCAGAGACAAGAGGAGCAACTACAAAGAGATATTGAGGAAGCAAGGAGGCTGAGGGCAGAGAACGAAGCGAGAGAACGACGACGAATAGATGAAGAGCGGGCTAAACGAGAAGGTAGTGAGATCGATTATGGCATCGAAAACAGCCAGAGTGCGCCTAAATCTAAAGGCAAGGCTCGGACCCCTAATGGATCATCCGCATTATCAAAGTCAGCTAAGTCGTCTAACCCCAAAGGGAAGAAGGCTGTCGCACCCCGGGGTTTCGGTGCGCGAGCTGCAATGATCCTAACGAACCTCCGTAGCGTCATTGAGCAGATGGGAACTACATTCAAAGCGAACCCGATGTTGCTCATGAGATTGATGGCGTTCGTTATTAGTATAGTTGTTATGTTTGGGAGAAAGGGTGTTCGGGAGCGAGTTCAACGAATCCTCGGAGCAGGTTGGAATAAGGTCAAATCCACGGCTGGTATGGGKGTCAAGGTCAGCTACATTTAACTGATTAGGGGGGCTTATAATTTGGGCATTCTATATATCAAACTTTGCAGATAATTACCACTCAGGGGTAATCGGCGTCATTACGAAACATGCTACACAAGGCACAGAACTTTATAATAAAAAAAAGAAACTCAGGTTGGATATATGTAGTCTCATATCAATTCCACCCCAGTGATGACTGCCATAACCTAGAACGCCGGACATATGAATGTTGGTATCAAAATATGACTCCTTTTCCGCACAGGCATGTGCCTCTCAGACTCTTTTCCACTTGCCGCGCAAGCAGCTTATTCTAAGCTTCCACCGCCCAGACCCGGGCAACATCAGGGTTAGTACCCCGTCCGATTTGTTTTCTTCTGGTAGAATAGCTGGAAAGCGAGTTAGTATACCTGTATCGTAACGGAGAACCTTGAGGGAGGATTGGCAACGTACATCTGTTCTTGAACTGCCCAAATTTATGATCTTGGGACACCCGTCTCTGTCCTTCTCTAATCGTGTGCATTCAAAGCAGTAAAACGCGTCCGAGATGCCCTCGCCGCCACACACGACGCACTTGTTTTGGTAGTTGCCGAAGCTGCATTCGTCGCAGATGCGCACGAGGGTAGTTGGCCGCACGTAGGAGTCACAGACGGGGCATTTGCCATCGCATTTATCGCAGAGACGGCCGATGGCAATACCGGATTGCTTGCGGCACATAACGAGATCGCTGTTGAATGGAGGGTTAGCTTCTGTGAATAGGTACACGCTGATGTCACTGGGGAAAAGGGTCGTACTCACGGATGATGACGCGACATGTTGGTTGATTGTGGATGTCACAATTTCTGAATCTTCTGAAAAACGAGAGTTGTAGATGGAAAGAATCCAGAATAGTTCACAATTGATTATGTCGGTCGATGTTGTTGTTGATACAATAGCCTTCTGATGATTTCTCAGCCTTGCCACTTCTTTCTGGAGATTTCTTTGGCGCGAGGTTGGAGCCGACCAGCATAAGGGTCGCAGAGTGGGTCATTACCTGCACAATTGCATAAAATAGCGGCGATCTAGCATGAGTGGGGCGCTCCAAGATAAAGGTACCAAGGTACCCTTGCCGTTTTAGGTTAATTTTCAATGTCGCACTTCGGCGCTATGGCACCCGTCCCTCCCTCACGCAACCCTTCAGCCTCGCGACGTCCCAATCTCTAATCTTCACAAACTCGACGAGAATGGTCTAATTTATTGAATCGCCGACTGTGGCAGTCGTCCGTTTTACTTGCGCTCCCCATATGCCCTCGACTCTGCACTAACTGGGAAATTTGTCGCCATGTCGGCCAACGAAACGTAAGAGGCGACCCTTGCTTTGATTCTATTGGCCGCAATTGGTTAACTGGAGAGGCAGCTCCCCCAATGGTGAAAGCCCGGAGCGCGAGACGAGTACCGTCGAAATCGACCAAGAGCATGGCAATTCGCACAAGCGCAAGGCCTCGTCGCCTTCACCTGGTGACAACAAGCACAGTCAATCGCCGAAAAGAAGCAGATTAGATGAGGACTCGAAGGAACGCAATACCGCCGCTAAAGCATTACCCACTCCCAAGGAGCCAACCCCGGACCGTCGCGAAAGCGCACTGCAGGAAGAAAAAAGACGTGGAAAGCGGTTATTTGGTGGTTTGCTAAGCACACTAAGTCAAACCACTTCTAGCACGCAGCAAAAGAGGCGTCAAGAGATCGAGCGACGACAGCAGGCAAAAGTCCACCAACAGAAAATCGAGGATGATAAGCACAGAGAAGAGAAGCTAGCAAAGCTGAGAACTGTACGGAAGGTGGAACAACTCAAGTTCGACGAGCGAGTTGTAAGTTGGTCTTGTTATCTTGAATAAGTACTTCTTGAAATTAATGAGATATCTAGATGCAAACTAAGCATTCTAATATGCTGGCGACGGCGCGCTTCCTGGAGACCAAGAGCACCCCTAAAATAGTGAGTGCTACCTTACTGGCAGGTTGACATACCACCTAACCTTGATGGCAGTACTACTTGCCATGGGACCCCACAGTTGAACAGGAAGACATTATTAAGGACCAGGTCCGCGAGGCCGAGGATATCATCGAGAAGGAAGTCCTCGATTTCAAGCGGCACAGAGAACAGACGATGAAGGCACTAGGAATCGCAATCGAACCGCCTACGCTGGAATCCAAGGACACAGTGGGTAGTAAACCTGATGATGAGCGCCATACTGACATTCTACAATCTAATCCTACTAATCGCCCCCCATCGCATGCTGGTAAGGTTGGCCATGAGAAAGAGTCTGACCGGGCAGACGATGTAATGATAGAGGAGGTCGAAGACACAGTAATCTACTAAATTCTGTACGTCTTCCGGTCGGTTTTTCTATTTTTCCCGTTATGTTCTTGGTGGCCCCTGGGGATAGGAGAATGTACCGGCGTTGGGGGGTTGCGATACGGATCTACGAACTCGGGTCCTAGCTGTAAGTTTCGATTTCTCGGAACTAACTGAAGGTCAAAAGTGATAGTGGGTCTATACGCACATAGTACTTTGGCAATGCATTGACTTGAACTTGAGGTCTTCTTGTCTGCTCTAAAATGGCACATGATTTTAAAAGGTGTTATAGTACCACTGCATCGGTCTCTTGGTAGTTCGTCGAATAACCATCCATGAATGCCGGACATGTGCCCCCTCGCATCGGTGATTTCTTACCACACCATGAGATTCTGAGTCACACCTGTCGCCTACCTGTTGGACGAGTGCGTGTACAATGAAGTAGCAGAGTAGGCACTCTCTAGCATACTCTAGTTTTCCGAGACCACTAACCCATGTCGCTGTATGTCACTGTCGAATATCTACCTCCATGGTAATTGGTTAGCAGTCTAGTGCGTTGTTAAGGGCAATCCACGTTTCTTGATCGCTGTTTCGAGGCCATTTTGCAGATGTTCATGAATACATCTCTTTAATTTCACACAATACAAAGAGCAGGCCAGGACTTGTGTAGCTAGGTATGCAGCTATATGATGACTAGCATCCTCGCTGCCTCGGCTGCCTGGGATGCCCCCCTCTACATAGCTGCAATGGCATGGCCTTTGTCTCCGCTCTTAGCCTAGGTATGCAACTATAGATCCTATAAACATGCCGATTGGCTGACTAGCGATACCAAACCGCACATCTCACCCGACAGGAACCAATCATGGATAACATATCCAATATTTTCTGTATTAAATGTAGCCTTGGAAGTCTTGAGTTTGTAGACTTTGTCTACTTGAATGGAAGCTGTTTGATTCCCGGGCTCTTCATTCTAATCATATTAAATCGTTGAAGACTATCAAGGTCTTCGTCCTTATGACGTCCTACGAATGGTATTTGTTTAGGAGACTATGTCTACAATTCTATCGAGCGGCATGCTCGTTCCTGCTGGCGTCAAGCTGTGGATAGTATAGGTGGGACACCACGGGCGGTACCTACGAAGCTGTTCAATAACGGCTAGCTCCCGCATCTTCGGTTTCCTGTTTTAGAAATCCCCTAAGAATTAGGTGGGTTGAGCTATGCGGCCGAACCGGTAGGCTACCGGCCTTCCGAATTACGTATAAATAGGCAAACACCCATTCTCCAGACCGGATTCTCCCCACTCCCGCACTTGTCATCCGCTTGACACCCGAGTGCTAGTTTGGCATTAACAGAGGATCCCGTATCGCAGGTCAATATGCCCGTTGACGAGTTAGCTCCCAACGACCCTCGGGTCGAACACAAGTTCAAGTCCTTTGGGGACATCAAATACCACTACATTCTAGGGAAGCCGCAGGGCCAGCCGGCCGCGACTATTCTCCTCATTCATGGCTGGKGAATATACTCATGCCCTAGAAAAGCGTTCTGCTTTACTCATAAAAATGTTGATAGGCCAGATCTTGGTTTTGGATGGCGATGCCAGGTCCCTTACCTCTTGTCTCTAGGCTTGCAGGTCATCGTTCCCGATATGTTGGGATACGGACAGACGTCTGCTCCTGAGTCGCCCGAGGAATACACTATGAAGAAGATGTCCGCTCATATGGCGGCTATCGTCAAGGACCACACCGACCAGCCTATCATTCTCGGCGGTCACGACTGGGGCGGGKTTTTCGTTTGGTTAGTCTTTAGCCCCTGACATTCTCACTTGTTAGGCTATCAACCGCCCCTTACTCGGCCAGCATGAGCGCAAACCCCGCAATCGCCAATCCCTTACCTATTGTTTGGGGGAACACTCTGTCGTATTTGTTATGTGCTGACTTTTATCTACCCTAGGCGCATGACTGCATACTATCCGGAATTGATCCGTGCAGTCTTCAGCATATGCGTGCCTTACATGCCTCCATCGCCGGTCAAGCTTTCACTGGAGGACATCGTAAAGAAGATGCCCAACTTCACGTACCAGCTCCAGTTCGCGAGCGGAGAGGCTGAGAGGATTGTCGACAAGTCGCCGGAGCGCATTCGCGGGCTCATGAACGGCTTCTTCGGCGGCAGGACGCCAGACGGTCAAGGTCCAGTCAGGGTCGAAGTAGGTATCATCGAGGAGAACCTGGAGAAGATCGCCCCAGCAACGCTCGTCAGCAAGGAGGTCATCGACTTCTACGTCCAGGAGCACTCGCGCCACGGCTTCCACGGCCCGTGCAACTGGTATCGCACTCGCGATCTCAACGGCGACGACGACTTGGAGCTCGCGAAGAAGGACCCCAGGATTAAGGTCCCGGCTATGCTGGTCATGGGCGAGAAGGATGCTGCGCTCCCTCCTCATCTGGCGGACGGCCAGGAGAAGTTCTTCGAGGCTGGACTGAAGAAGGAATTTGTGCCTGGCGCTGGCCACTGGCTCATGGTTGAACGCCCTGACTTGATCAACAAGTATATCGGGGAGTTTGCCAAGAGCGTGTTGGGAGACGAGCTTAAGGCGTCGCTATGAGGGTTCAGATTAGCTAACAGTGATAAGCACTATAAAGTACTATCAATTTACCAGGGTAGTGGATGTGCACTTGCTTAGTGTCCACGATGGTGGCTGATTCCCTACGACGCGCAATCCCACTAGATCAGTCTTGCATGATTGTTACCTGTTACTATGCATAACGAGATATTGCTAGTGATATGAATGTTGCGTGAAATGAGAACCGTATAGACTCGCAGCGTGGAGGTAGGCTGAGTGAAGGTATCACGAAGGCACCAGCGCCGATCGAGGATAGACGGAGTGATTAGATACGAAGTTATTGGTGTACTGTACGGTGAGGAGACGCGGAGGGTTGCAACTGCGGCCAGCGACGCCACGAAGTGAAGCTCTCAGCCCCTGAAATTTGGGATACCTAAAATAGGTAAGATTACTTACCTAGGCAATGGGAAGACCAAGACTTTTATTCCTGCGCCTGTCCTCAGCTAGGGCTTGTTAGTGTGTGGTGTATGCATGCCCACCTCGGCTTGTCTGAATTTCATTTATTATGATTACCCCCTTAAAATCCCAAGAGTGTGAGACTCTTCAACTGGGGTGTTTCGCATTAACAACGATGAGGTAGGAGGCGCAAGAACACGTTATGTATCTGTATATGTACAATTTGAAATCGACAATCGCGGGATTCTTCCAAGTTACATACAAATAGGTACGTACCGATATGTACGTCAGCTGTTGGTAACATGTATGTACGTACTTTACGGAGTCAGTCCGTTAATGAGTCCCACCTATTAGCACCTAGCCTCGTTAGCCACGCTCGCATTCTCAAAAGCCTATCAATCCTTGACCAGTTATCCCTGTAGCGCCGCCATCTCAAAGAAACTTGACTGGTGCCTTGTGCCTAACTTGTGCTAAACTTGTGCTACCCACACCCCCTTGGACAACGGCTACTGGTCGGTGACGGAAGGCTGTGCAAAGAAGAACAGTCGCACACGAACACGGGATGCGGGCCCACTTATGCTGATGCTTGGGCTGCTTGTATTGTTCCTTGGATGCTACCCTTTTGCATTTCTGCGTTTCGACATACCGGTAGAATTGCCAAAGAATCCATTGCCTCGCTTCGTAGTCACGACGATAATCTCACTTGTCAGCATTCAACATCACAATTGCGACTTTTTCCTTTCCTTCTTCATCGCCGTTTAGACCTCGTCGGCCTGGTATCTTGACGCTTTCGATTCGTTCGCCGCCCTCCAGCTCAGCCATCTCGTATTTCACACGTTGGTGCATAACTACAACCGCCCTAGTCACGACTTGAAATATCATTCTTCTAGAATCAGCTGCGACATCATTCTCATGGAAACTGTGTAGGGATAGCAAACTTACGACTACCAAATACACATTTAACATTAAATTGACCCGCAAACATTCGTCTTCTTACCGCGTTCCGCATGCCTCGAATCTCGCTCCCTTTCTAACATTGAACCCTTCGCGACATGGCTGGCAGGGCGCCTCCCGGAGGCTCCTCCAGCTCTGGAAATGATTTATTACTCGACCTCGACGACTATGGTGGACAAAGGCGACCTGTGGACGATGAACATTCATTCCGACCTTCCGTATCCTATGATGATTTCGTTGGCGGCAGTCAAACCACCCATCCGGCCGTAAAAAATCCACCACCCGGCGCCGGCGCCTTGGGTCCTCGACCGCCATATCTCGTCGAAAATGACAGACAATACAGTCAATCCTCTGACCTCCACAACTACCAAAGATACGCAGACGACTTCGACGATTATCCCGAAGATGGCCAATCGTACTATCAGCATGGAGGAGGATCAAACATAGGGAGCGACTCAGCTCGTGCAAATGCGCGGAATCGCAACAGTGTTCTCGGATTAGGCGGTGGATTTCTGGGGAAAGCTAAGAACATGCTCGGGATGGGACAGAAAGGCTATTCGGAGATGGACCTGCCTCTGACGGAGCCGGGTCATGGACGAGGAGATTCGGGTCACGATCATCAGGCAAAGCAGAGTAAGAAATTCGAGCTAAAGAACTTCAGATTCGGCTTTGGCAGAGGTAAACCGGATCCGTCAACTCTCGGCCCCCGAATCATCCACTTGAACAACCCGCCAGCAAATGCTGTGAACAAATACGTTGACAACCACGTTTCGACCGCCAAATACAACTTCGCTACCTTCCTACCTAAATTCTTGATCGAGCAATTCTCCAAGTATGCCAACGTCTTCTTCTTGTTCACGGCGGCCCTACAACAAATTCCGAATCTGTCTCCGACCAATCAATATACAACCATAGGTCCTCTCGGTGTTGTATTGTTGATATCTGCGGGCAAGGAACTAGTCGAGGATTATAGACGGAAGCAAGCCGACAGTGCTCTCAATAACTCTAAGGCTAGAGTCTTGAGAGGATCGAGCTTTGAAGAGACGAAATGGATTAACGTGGCTGTAGGAGATATTGTGCGGGTGGAATCGGAGGAMCCCTTTCCTGCCGATATCGTCTTGCTTGCAAGCTCCGAACCAGAAGGCTTGTGTTATATCGAAACCGCGAACCTTGACGGTGAAACCAACTTAAAGATCAAGCAGGCGTTGCCGGAGACGTCCACCATGGTCAGCTCGGCGGAGTTGAGTAGATTAGGGGGCAAGATCCGTTCCGAGCAGCCAAATAGCAGCCTGTACACGTACGAGGCTACCCTAACCATGCAAGCTGGTGGTGGAGAGAAGGAGTTGGCTCTCAACCCCGAACAGTTGTTATTACGAGGTGCCACTCTTAGGAATACCCCTTGGGTCCACGGCATAGTTATCTTTACGGGACACGAGACGAAGCTTATGCGCAATGCCACCGCGGCTCCGATTAAGCGTACCAAGGTTGAACGACAACTCAACATGCTGGTACTTGCGTTGATCGGTATACTCCTCGTCCTCAGTGTCGTATGTACCGTAGGAGAACTGGTTTACCGATCTGTTCGATCAGACTCGATTTCTTACCTAATGCTGGACCCCCTTGGTGACGCTGGACAAGTAGTGCAGGCCATATTCAAGGACCTTGTCACTTACTGGGTCCTATTTTCTTCGCTGGTTCCTATCTCGCTGTTTGTGACTATCGAGATGGTCAAGTACTGGCACGGCATTCTGATCAACGACGACCTGGACATTTACTATGACAAAACAGATACACCAGCAAATTGCCGAACATCTAGTTTGGTTGAAGAGCTGGGCATGGTCGGCTTTGTCTTCTCGGATAAGACCGGCACTCTGACTTGCAATATGATGGAGTTCAAGCAATGTACCATCAGCGGGATACAATATGCGGACGAAGTGCCGGAGGACCGGAGGGCTACAGTTCAAGACGGCGTGGAGGTTGGAATTCACGACTTTAAGCGATTACGTGAGAACCTGAAATCACACGAGAGCGCCGAGGCGATGCACCACTTCTTGGCCCTTCTTTCAACCTGTCATACCGTTATCCCGGAGCGGGACGAAAAGAACGGCGGTATTAAGTACCAGGCCGCGTCGCCCGATGAGGGAGCGTTAGTCCAGGGCGCCATGACTTTAGGCTATAAGTTCGTTGCTCGTAAGCCACGTGCAGTAATCATCGAAGTCGAAGGCAAAGAATACGAATATGAGCTCCTGGCCGTCTGTGAGTTCAACTCAACGAGAAAACGAATGTCCACGATATACCGATGCCCCGATGGAAAGATCCGGTTGTACTGTAAGGGTGCGGATACCGTCATTCTGGAACGCTTAAACGAGGATAACCCCCATGTTGAGCAAACCCTGCTACATCTTGAAGAGTATGCATCTGAGGGTCTTAGGACTCTTTGCTTGGCAATGCGTGAGATATCCGACCAGGAATACCGAGAGTGGTATACGATCTTCGACAAGGCTCAGACTACCGTCGGTGGTAACCGATCTGAGGAGCTAGATAAAGCAGCTGAGCTTATCGAGCATGACTTCTACTTGCTAGGCGCAACTGCTATCGAGGACCGTCTTCAAGATGGTGTACCCGAGACTATTCACACGCTACAACAGGCGAACATTAAGGTCTGGGTCTTGACTGGAGATCGTCAGGAGACAGCCATCAACATCGGCATGAGTTCCAAGCTACTAAGTGAAGACATGATGCTCCTAATTGTCAACGAAGAGGACTCTAGAGCGACCCGCGATAACATCCAAAAGAAGCTAGATGCCATCCGTAATAACACGGACGGATCTGTTGAAATGGATACCCTGGCTCTTGTCATTGACGGCAAGTCCCTTACGTTCGCCCTGGAACCCGACATGGAGAGGATGTTCTATGATCTGGCTGTAATGTGCAAAGCTGTCATTTGCTGCCGTGTCTCGCCATTACAGAAAGCTTTGGTTGTGAAGATGGTCAAGAAATTCTCGCCCGAAATCCTCCTCGCTATTGGCGATGGAGCGAACGACGTGTCCATGATCCAGGCTGCCCACATCGGAGTTGGTATTTCAGGTGTCGAAGGTCTTCAAGCTGCTCGATCAGCCGATATTTCAATTGCTCAGTTCCGATTCCTTCGCAAACTCACACTCGTTCACGGCGCTTGGAGTTATCAACGTATCAGCAAGACTATTCTTTTCTCCTTCTACAAGAACATCACTCTATACATGACACAATTTTGGGTAAGCTTATCCCCTGGCTAATTGTTACCCCTATCTTTGTTTCAGGCATACTATTTCTGCAAAGTATAACTTCGAGTAGACCTCAGACTAATGTATTGGCAGTACACATTCCAAAACGTCTTCTCAGGAGCCATTATCTACGAATCTTGGACGTTATCCTTTTATAACGTCTTCTACACCGTACTTCCTCCCCTCGTTATGGGTATCCTAGATCAGTTCATTTCCGCCCGACTCCTTGACCGTTACCCCCAACTCTACACTCTCGGACAGCAGAACCAATTCTTCAAGATCAGCACGTTCGCCGCATGGATTGCCAGTGCTGTTTACCACTCTATCATCCTATACATCTTCTCCGAACTTATTTGGTACAGCGACTTGATTCTACACGACGGTACCACAGCCGGACATTGGGTTTGGGGTACGGCTTTGTATGCCGCCACCCTTGCTACTGTGCTCGGGAAAGCTGCTCTGGTCACAAACAACTGGACGAAGTATCACGTCATAGCTATCCCGGGCAGCATGATAATTTGGTATGTGTTCATTGCTGTATACGGAACCGTCGCCCCCATGATTGGATTCTCCAAGGAATACCACGGGTTAGTGCCGATACTGTTCGCCAATCCTGTCTTCTGGCTCCAAACGGTAGCTCTTCCCATCCTATGTCTGCTCCGAGATTTCTCCTGGAAATACGCCAAGAGGATGTACTATCCAGAGACATACCACCACATCCAGGAGATTCAGAAATACAACATCCAGGATTACCGTCCTAGGTAAGTTCTTGATCTACCCTCACCATCGAAGATTCGTAATAAGTAGCTAACGAGAGAAACAGGATGGAGCAATTCCAAAAAGCCATCAGGAAAGTGAGACAGGTGCAACGTATGAGAAAACAGCGCGGCTACGCTTTCTCGCAAGCGGACGAGAGTCAAACACGCGTGATCAACGCATACGATACGACAAGACACAGAGGAAGATACGGCGAGATGCCGGCATCCACGCCGGGAGCAAGGTAGTGAGGGGACACCTGGGCTGGCTCGGCTCGGCTCGGTTTGTGCTTTTTTGTTTGTATTATACAACATTGAAGGGTTATATAAGGTACTCCGGCTTAGCGGATCGGATACGAATTACTACGAATGGAAAGCTGAGGTTTGCGGTTGCGGTTGCGGTTGCGGCTTAGCTGGGGCCCCTGTGCCGGCGTAGAAAAAGAATAAAGAGATTAAGAATCAGACGATGGTCGATGAATGAGTAATGAGAATCGATGTTTGTGATGAGAGCATGTCTTTGAGGTGCCCTTGAACTAATGATGATACAATATGGATTGTGCTTCACAGCACTTGTGGCTCAGTTGAACGTCCGTACAGAAATTCGAAATTGGTCATTATGTGAGAGGAAATACAATACTAGTCCTCGTGATCCTTTTTAAAGAATAAACCACTTCTCCTACCCATCATATACTAAAGGTACCTAACCCTCTCCACTCGATTACAGATTCATCATGCGTGCTCAGTAGTTCTCCAACTTGATAACGTGGTACGCGGGCTCCTCGTACGGATGAGCTCTAGTACATGGCAGTAATTAGTAGGACGACCAGCGAGTAGCAACTTCTTCATACAGAATGGGGACGGCCTACTTCTTCAGCGCAGCAACAGCCCCCTTGACAGTGTCCTCGCCAATGCACAGGGTCTCGACGCGCACCTCGGGGGTCTCCTCGAGAGCGCCCACCGTCCCGATGTGCGGGTTCGCGGCGTCGCCCGGCCGGAACTGGCCCGTCCCGCTCGTCGACCAGCAGCACTCCGTGTAGTTCCCCGGTCCAGGGTACCGGCCGGCGCCTGCAGCGAAGATGGCTGCTTTGCACTGTGGAAGGCAATCATTAATACAGTGGCTAACCAGGTATGTACGTAAGAGATCGTCGAGATATGAGGTCGGTGCATGTGGGTAGTGGTAGGGGTAGGTGGTAGGGTGTCTAGATTAGCGGGCTCGGGCATGTCTCGGGAGCGCAGGAACTTCCATGATGGAGCAACCCCGAGTTCCCGAGTTAGGGCCAGAGCTTTGAAGGGGAGACGTGGATAATGAAAGGGATGAAAGAGATGAAAGGGGAAATGGGTAGTACGTACGGCCTGGACTGCAGAGGGCGGCGCGTAGAAGATTAGGGTGAAGGACTTTACTGCTGCGGACGCCATGGTCTGGTTGGGATTGGAGAAGAGTGGGCAGCTTCTAAGCTGATCTGACTTGGTACACAGATAAGATGTGAGGGAGACAAACTCCGGATCCGAGAGATCTGCTTCCTTTCGGGATTGGTTTTAGACACTAAACTAGCACTCGAAGCCGGATTACGTACAGTTTAGCAGAGTTGGTAATTAATGAGATGATAGTATTGATGATAATGATAGTGCTGGAGGAGGCTGAGGGCGGGGCAGATGAAGCTTAGCTCCCCCCCAAACATACCTCAATACATAATATAAGACCCCGCGGTTCAGCGATGTATGCGATATATGATTTGCAATCTAACAAGACAACTCTTGGGATCTCCTCATCTAATAAAGAGCGAGGCGATTTATAATATTTGMCTCCTCACTTCTATTTCGCGAGCCAAATTAGAAGGGGAGAAAGTACCTATATCATCAAAGGAGACCAGTGAGGACCTATTCCCGTTTTGCTAGTCGTCCATCAATATACATATATTCTCATTCGCAACTTGAGACTTGGTCAACTACGTTTGATTAAGAATTATGATATCCAGAACTTGATGAAAAAAATGTTTCTATTCCTGTTCATATTTTATGGCAAAGGGCTTATCGAAGGTAGATGGATGACTCTTGTTGAGGATGGGGATCGGCTTCAGGACATCCATCGGAAGTCCTATAATACGGACTTGCTAATATTTAGAATATTGACCGCAAGCCACAAGCTCATAGATATCACATGTGGATCTTGTTGGCCGAACCGAAGATTTGCTGTGCATATGCATGGTAATCATTATGTTCACCGTCTTGTGAATGCTCAGGAGTTGATGCTGCACAAATTCGAGAACTGGAACCTGAGGTAAGCTTGACAGGCATGTGTCACTTCCATCACGGCATTTCGAAGTACTTCTTCCCTGTGGTAGTCGTCTCGGGACAAATCGTAGAAGTTGAACCTAACCTTCCACTAGTAAATTCAGCTGAACGAATTCAATGGCAGGACGAAAGGAGATATTCCTATTCAGACAGTAGGTTGAGTCGAGTTATCCGAGGTAGCTATCTCGCCTTGCATATGTGTATCTGAAATCGATCCGGAACATTCCCGATGCCTGTTGCTGATTCAGACTAGCACATAGAAGGCTGCGCACCTTGTCGGTCTCAACAACTCAGGGTTTGAGAGCAGCCGATAGTTATAAATAAGACAAAAATAATGTCGCGCTATGTTCAATTGATAATAAGCACGTCCGTAATAAATTATGTTGAAATTTGAAGTTGCAACGGTCTTGCCCTACATGTATGTACAAACTTAAAATACCTCAGTTTTGCTTCTCATTAAAATAGGGCTGGATCCACTAATAGATTTAAGGTTAAGTCCTTCCTTATTTGTACTAGCTGACTTGGATAAAAAGGGAAATCCGAGCCCCTGGGTCGAATCGTCATGCTACTGCAGCAGTTGTCGACCCTTGTCGCGGACTTCACTGGCGACATCTTGGCCCTAGCGCCCAAGCTCCTTTCCTAGAAAAGTAACAAAGCAGAGGAGCGACGACCGATCCACCTAAAAATTCGTCTCGCTCCATATCATTTTCTTCTTAGTGCCAATTGGGCATGAGTCTTTGCTGACCATTTTCGCGCAGCACTTTTTTTTTATTGATCGTATAGATAAGATCCGCCTAACGAACCTTCTTTTTTTCTCCCCCATTATCTCCTACCTCCACCAAATATCCGCACGACCCCCTCCCCTGTCGCCAACACGGTGCCTTTGCCGTTGGCCACGATCCGATGGCGTCGTCCTCGAGGGCCTTGAGTCGACTGGCTGGTCCGGCTAGACAGTTGTCTGTTCATGCGAATGCGCCGGCCGTCAACTTCACTACGACGTCATCATCTATTGTCGCACGATCGCGAACAAGAACGGCAGCTCTTCCCCGCCAGTTCACTCGATCCTATGCCGACGCACCTCCTACCAAGAAGCCGCGCAGAATTCGTAATACCTTAAAGTGGACATGGCGCCTAACCTACCTATCCCTCCTCGGTGGCATTGGTGCCGTCATCTACGACGGCTACTTGGATCGTCATCCGGAAGAGCAATTTGTTCCTGATCCTGACAAGAAGACCTTGGTAATTCTTGGTAAGTCGCCAATGCTAAATGCTCCTTTCTATTACATATTCCTAACCACTTTCTCTCAAAGGTACTGGTTGGGGTTCGGTTGCTCTACTCAAGAAGCTAGACACTGCCAACTACAATGTCATTGTTATCTCGCCTAGAAATTACTTCCTCTTCACGCCTCTACTACCGTCATGTACTACTGGAAATATTGAGCACCGTTCGATTATGGAACCCGTCCGCCAAATTCTCCGCCACAAGAAGGCTGCTGTCAAGTTCTACGAAGCAGAGGCCACACACATTGATGTCGAGAAGAAGGTTGTCAAGATCACGGATAACAGTGACATCAAGGGCAAAGTCCACGAAACCGAAGTCCCGTATGACATGCTCGTTATTGGAGTGGGTGCCGAGAACGCTACTTTCGGTATTCCCGGTGTCCGTGAGCACAGCTGCTTCTTGAAGGAGATCCGAGATGCACAGGCTATCCGTACCAAGATCATGGACTGTGTCGAGACCGCTGCTTTCAAGGACCAGGCGCCGGAGGAGGTCGACCGTCTCCTCCACATGGTTGTCGTTGGTGGTGGCCCCACTGGTGTCGAGTTCGCTGGAGAGCTGCGAGATTTCTTTGACGAGGATATCCAGAAGCTTATCCCCGAAATTGCTCCGCGGTTCAAGGTTACTCTTATCGAGGCTCTTCCCAATGTGCTCCCCATGTTCAGCAAGCAGCTCATCGACTACACTGAGAGCACTTTCAAGGAGGAGCACATCAATATCATGACTAAGACTATGGTTAAGAAGGTGACCGATAGGACGGTCGAGGCTGAAGTCACTGGTCCTGATGGAAAGAAGTCAACGGTCACTATCCCCTATGGTCTTCTCGTCTGGGCTACCGGCAACACGATTCGCCCACTGGTTCGAGATCTCATGGCACAAATCCCTGCTCAGAAGGACTCGAGACGCGGTCTTGCTGTTAACGAGTACCTTGTTGTCCAAGGAGCGAGGGACATCTGGGCCGTTGGTGACTGCGCCGTTGCCGGATACGCGCCAACCGCCCAGGTCGCTTCCCAAGAAGGTGCTTTCCTTGCTAGGCTGTTCAACAACATGGCCAAGACCGAGTCGTTGGAGCAGAGGATCCGTGAGCTCAGCTCTAGCCTGAACCTACAGCCTGGCGACACAGCAGCCAAGACACAGGAGATCGAAGACCTCGAGAAGCAGCTGCGTCGTATCAAGGATGTTAAGCCCTTCCACTACTCGCACCAGGGAAGCTTGGCCTATATCGGCAGCGAAAAGGCTGTTGCTGACGTTGCTTGGTTAAACGGAAATGTCGCTACTGGTGGCAAGCTCACCTATCTCTTCTGGCGAAGCGCTTACTTGAGCATGTGCTTTAGCAGTAAGTCTACCCGCATTTTCATACCTCACAAGAAATGATGCTAACAACTTCCCAGCTCGCAACCGTGTTCTCGTCGCTCTTGATTGGATCAAGGCCAAGGTCTACGGACGGGATGTTTCCCGAGAGTAGATGCATTCTTTGCTTGATAACACCTAATGTTACTGGACGACTTTAGCTCGTCTCAAGACGTCCCTTGACATAGATCGGAGACAGTGAATTTCTCTACGCGATTCCGATTGCCTTGTATATTTCGCTTTAGCGGAGTTATAGAGAGAAGTGCTGGGTAGGCCCAATACTACAAGAACGGATAGGACAGAACAGGATTCTGAAAAGGGAGCACACAAATGGCACACGGCACACACACACATACAGACAAACATGCACAGCACGTATAGAGAGCGAGAGTTTTCCGCCTTGAAGAAAAATCCTAGGTCGGTAGAGTAGGATAGGATAGATCGCGGAACGCGAGGCTGGTGGGACGCGCTTCCGTTTTGTATTATGTATAATAATTCAGCATTACAAAAAATATTCCAGGTCATGAATATGTGTTTATTAATTGTACTATGTGAATGTCCAACACCATGACGATGTATGTTGCATAACTGTGTCGATTCGCCCTTGTATTAAGCTGCGTGCTAGTTTAATTCTATTGCACGTATTCATGGCACATGGTTCGCGTCTAAGAAGTAGATACATATGTCGTGTAAGCTCCCAGGAGGCTACGCTTGCAAAACATCTGGCTCGCCTTGATACTCTACCATCTCCAAACACATGCTTGGTACTGCTTTTCTGTGTACCTCGGCTATGGATGCACTACGGAGAGTAGAAACTTCGGAGGTGTAAACAATGAATTGAGTATAGGTTCCATGTGGGGGTAGAGAGACCGAGGAAGGCGGGAATCTCCTCTATATGTATAATATTCGCTTCACATCGATAGGTACGTGTAACTATAAGAGCGACATATCCCGAGCCTTCTCTAATGAGTAAAGCCCATTTCTGCCTGTGCATTAGCCATCCTAGGTGACCAACCTAGGGTAGTTCGTTATATGCACAAGCCGAGGATAGATGTCAGCTGGATGCATCTAAGAACTCGTTTAAAATTCTCATCTTCAGTTGTAGCAGTTAGGCCTAGCCTAGCACTGCTTCCATAGCCCAAGGAGCAAGACGGCCGAGGTCAATTCGTCTGCGGTTTTGAGATCGGTTCTCTAACCATTGTATAGAGATTGATGGCTGTGCCGTCGTCATTGCACTCTAGCTCTTTCACGAACTTGAAGCCAAAGCGACCGTAGATCTGCATATTGGGGACGTCCCGGCTGGACTCGAGGTAGCATTTCACGCCCTCAGCGTCGGCCTGCTTAGTAACGGCCTCCATCATCAACCGGCCTATTCCCTTGCCTTGGGCCTTGGGAAGCACGACCATGATATTGAGGAAATAGTAGCCTCGCGGGTCGGTCCAGACGGCTGACTGGGCCTTGGCCTGGGCCTCCTTCCAAATGTAATAACGCTAAATGTTCGTATTCAAGTCAGCGGCCTTTTGGAGTTCGAGTATGTAATGTCGAAATAGTCGTCGACCGTAACATTGAAATTTGGTTCTGATCGCTCGGCTGACACAGGCGCTGAAACAGGCCATGCGCATGCGAAGGCGAGGCGGGGCCCTCTCCAAGACAGAACCTCCTGTTCCGACTGGTGAACCATCGTCACCCTATCTTATTATACTATGTATAATTTGGAAGAACCAGCGAAACGCAACCAAGTCGGCAGATCAAAAGGCTTATTTTTGAACGGAGATTTTATCCGCTCTTGGGATCGATCAAACTCACCTTCACATTGAGACCCCCTCGGCCATAGTAGAGATTCATCCCGACTTGATTGAACCATAATCGCCAACTTTCAATCCAGTCGCGCCAGGTAGGCGGCTTGCCTATGGGCTGCGGCTTTAGCCAACAAGCGACACCGAGGACCTCGTCGCTACCCTCTTCTTTTGCGACGTGGAAGATGCCATTACGCATACCCCATCGACACCGAATGCCAAGAGATGCGGCGTTGCGTTGTGGATTGAACTGATGGGTAAAGTTAGTATATTTACGGCCCAGAAGCCAATCATGTTCGAAATTTGACCTCAGTCCAAAGGAGGCGAAACAATAAATTGACAATAAAAAGTAAAAAGCCGCGATTGCGTGACAACCGTGTCGTACGGTAACAGGCAAAATATGAAGATGTAGACTTGGCCGAGTGGCGTGGTCACCTCCACGCCTTTGAAACAAATTCTTGGCGTTGATGGAGGCCACCCATCTTGACTCTTGAGTCCGCGACGGGATACAACAGGAGAGGATATTCGGAGAAATATCCCATAGGGGGAAGAGACGGCCATACCGTAGATTTGTCAAATACCCAGTTGTTGTACGGATCATCGGCAAAAGCTTGTCTTTGGGGTTGTATGGTTGGTTAGCATGAATGGTAAGGAGCTGAAGAAACTTATCAGCCGCAGCGCCCCCTTTCTCCTTCAGGTCGCCTCCAGTACGGCCCAATCGTTACGTCGCCTCGGGTTGTTACTTGCCGGCGGCATGCAGGAGGAACGAGGTAACACTTACTGAATTGCAGATACGGCACCCGGAATGTCTGCTTCGGTTAGGAGAGAGACCTTGACTGGCATGATGATAGTAATCCGATTCGGTAGAATTTGCCGGTTTATGTCAAGAGGTAACGTCAGGTGATACAGTCGTATGTATACTCGGTATTAATTGACCCAGGTTTACGGGTTTCTTCTAAACCATCCCTGCCACGCAGCTGTTTCGAGATTTATAAATCTTAAAAGAGGGATTTGTACATGCAAACAATCTTAGGTTAGAGGCATACATGTGTATATCTAGTAAAACTGAGGCTAGCTATATGTAGCTGAGGGCGTGATAAGCCAAAGCATTAGATAAGGGAAAGCTTGATGTGACTGTGTGACTGTGACGAAGGCCTCCGGAAGGACTTTCCAGCTGCGGGAACCGTACCTACATGGCATCATAGTCTAGTCTAAAACGGGAGAACTTCGGGAAGGTTGGCTTAGTGTCGATCGCCTCGATAGGCGGCGGCGGCGGCGGCGGCGGCGGCGATGATTTCATCAACGATTCGATTGGTATAATCAATTGAGTACAAATGAAGAAATGATCTGGAGCTAGGAGCCGAGGCTGCGAGAGATTAGGCTCTGAGTAACGGTTTGATGCCCGGCAAGAGCTCCCGGCCTACACTAAGGACCTCATGCCTTCTCGGAAAGACCCTGACCCTGCTTTCTAGGAGAGTTTCGGGGAAAGGAGTATTTGACGAGCCGCTACTTTCGCCTATGCTTGCCAAGTCCATCCTTCTTCCCCCAAAACACGTCGAATATTCCATCTTGCTAATCTAACATGACATAGGTGGGATCAAATCGACAACGGGCTGTTCTAATCTGTTTAAGCTTTCTCATCATCGAAGGTCAGCTGGGGTGCATCCGATATTCCAAGACAAGATCAGCAAGTTCGAAAGCTTGACGAGTTACAAGCAAGATCCTCCTCCCTACGGAAAAGCTTGCGATGGCTTGGCTGGATTGGCGCCGAGGCTCTAGTATAGAGGCATCCATGTCCTGCGTGCAACATGCCTACCTCCTAACATCAACACCTCAGTGAAATCAAGTCGGCGGCGGGTCCTCGTCAGGTCTCGAAACGCCCGTCGCCTGCTTCGCCTTATTGGAAAGTATGTAGGCCGGGGCCGCTAGATGCAAATGAGCTGATTCTAATTATCTTGTTCACCCCCGCATCTCAATTGAGTAACCATCCTCTATGAGGCTGGTGAGACCGTCGCCATAAGAGTATACCCAGATTCATTTAGTGTTGCAATTATTCCTTAAGCTAGTGTGGGATTCTCGGAAGACTCCAGTCTCACGGTACCGAATACAGCTTGCTACACGGCTGAAATTGCGTGAACGCAAGACAGCCATCTGTATCAAGTTCGGCGTCGTTGGGTGAGACCCTGGTTGAAACCCGGCCCTCCCCGCAATCAGCCCCTGTCTGAGACAGGATACCCCGGTCATCTTGTTACAACTTCAACTTCATGTCTGTGCAATACCTACCATGGACGATCGACCATAGCCTAGGTCTTCTCGTCGTCCTACTCCCTACAGGCGTTTTTCGGCGGCGACGAGTTAGAGATGACCCTCACGTAGTTATACCTCCCCCTTACATGCTCTCTTTGCGCCTCGAAGTAGAGGCAGCTCGTCGGTTCCTATTAGCCGACCGACGTTTGTGCGCTTTCATTCGCCCATGATGGGTTTGAAAACTTACGTCCAGATACGGCAACTTTGAGGGCCAAAACATGGAGCGTTCATTTTGTCCAGGATAGCGTTAGTCTGGTACCCGACCAACCAAGGCAGTGCTCACGAGTCCGCGGGTCTCAATGGATTTTGTCTATGTAGGCGATATAGAGCATGGAATTATACTCCGTGTTGGTAGAATCCAGTGACAATGGCAACAAACTGGCAACGAACCGCAACGAACCGCAACGTCCCAGCTCGTAAAGGTCCAGCCGGCATTGCGAGCCTGGGTGACGGCGAGTCCCACATCGAAAAGCCGTGATGACCAGGGATGCTGTCCAGGGTCGTTGAAGGGGCTCCCACTGCATCCTTGAGACATGTTGCACTAGCTCAGCTTAAGTCTCCCGAGCCCCAAGTAGGGGACCTCCTCCTTAGATCTGATACGCCTTTGCATCTGCACTTTCTTCTCTCATTACTTGGTACTACCTACATTCTTGGCTGTTTTTCTTTCTTTCTTTTCTTCTTTTCCCTCTCTTTTCCCTTCAAGGCGGGCCTTCTTTTATTCCATTCGTCATATCCCCAGGCTTGGGTTCTTGGTATTCGATTCTTTTCCATCCTGTCGCTCCCGGTCTACGCAGCCAAATACATATTTTGACTGACTCTAATGATAATTAACATTCGTTTGTGCTGTCCACCTGCTGGTCATGTTATGAGGAAATCAAGACAGGTGCTTGGATGCAGAGCATTTCGGCGCACAGCGATAGATTAAAGTAATAACATGCCGCCATACAGCAATAGACGACAGCCACAGGACACCCGACTATGGAAAAAGTCACCAAATATGGATCGGCGGTCGACGCTTCAACCACGCGGTAGTCTGGGATATAGAAACATCGAGGGCGACTCTTTTCGCGGCAGAGGTTTGAGAACACGGCTGGTCGTTCCTAGAGACCGAGATGTAGGAAATGGTGGTCCCAACAGACACGGAGACAATGATGGAGGACATGATGGCAACCACGATGTTCACGAATTCGAGAGAGCCCCTGGATTTCCAGGCGGCGGAGGCCCACCCCATGGGTTTGGTTGGTCTGATCATGGACCTGGAGGCTCTAGCGACGACGACGACGACAGCGGCAGCGGCAGCGATAACGATAGTGATGATGATAGCGACAATATTCCGCAAGGAACACGGCCATCTACAACTGTGGCAAGCTCTTCAGGGTCTATCACTACTTTGACCCCCCTTGTTACAAGTCAACCTACTGTTCAGCCGACAATCACGACTATTCCCCTACCGGTCCCACCCGTTCAAGTACGCGCAGGCACCATTACAAGAAGAAGCAACATAGACTAATTAGCTACTAAACAGAATCCCGCATCTGGCCAACCAGGTTTGAACTCAGGGGTGTATCCCACCACTGGTAGGAAAGAGGAAAGCGATATGAATACTATACTACCGTCGTCCATTACTACATTCACCGAGTCAACCCCAACATCGATCTCTACACCGGAGACTACGGCAACAACCTCATCATTCGGAAAGTCGCAAGCTGATATGGATGGGGTTGGTAATGATGGGAACAAGCATAGATTTCACGGCGGGAATAATAAARACTCTTCTAGGGGTGGATTAGATTCTACGGCAGAGCACCTTCTCATCGCTGCAGGCGCCATAGGTAGGTAAAGCCCGCCTCTCCAATGAGATCGACAACTAATATATCTAAGGCGCTTTTATTCTGTTCTGCTTTATTGGTTGGATCATCTACAGAGTCTTGAAGAGGACAAAGGGCCAGGGTGTTGGCATTAGCGGCGGCATGGGATTCAAATTCAGCAAGAGACGAAAGGGGCCTATGGAAGGAACTTGGGATACCGGTACGATGTACATGGCTAACGAGGCACCTCCCCTCTATGAGAAGGGTGAATACGGCACTATGCAATCCGGCATTTTATATGGTCCAACCAAAGCGTATCCACCAGGCCCCGGAAGTATCGTCCACCCAGTTGCGTCGAACTCGGAGACAGGGACACTCAGACAACTACCAAACAACAATCTGGCACTCGCCAGCATCATAGACCAGTACCCACCAGGAAATGAAAACGGAACTCTGAGATCGCAAGTGCCCCAACCATATTACAACGAATCAGACCTTCCTCGCCAGCCGCCGGATGGGTACAMCCCGCCGCAACGGGTTGCCAATCGAGCTAGCGTTTTATCGTCGATATCTTCTGGTTTCGGAGACGGCGACATAATTATACCAACACATTTGGCAGCAAACAATACCATGCCTGCTAAAATTCCAGATGACCTAGCTAATAACCGGGTTGACAGCCGGGTCGCTAGAGAATCATGGATGGACCGTGAAGACGGTAGAAGGGAAACAGTATATACGACGACGAGCGAGGATCGTCCCGCACGATTTCGTTCCATAACCAGCTGGGTTAATCAGCAGGCAGGTCGGGCGAAGAGGGCGGGTTCGAGAGCGCGAGAACGTGGAGAGATACCGGTCATGCCGGCCATCCCAGGCGAAATAAGCACAATACGGCAGACAGCCTACCGGTGATGGATCATGCAATTTAATATCAAGTAGTCCAAAGCGATATTCTTGCCCAATTATAAAACCTACCCCGGTTCTCAGGGGATTTTCTTCATAATCTCGATCTACGAAGTTTATACGAATATGGCTCCTGCCATACGGTCATGACGGGCATTGCCATGATTTCAACATTTAAAGCGAACCGCAAGGTCCTTGTGCTCTTCCGTGTATATACCACATAAAGCGACCATCTCGTCACCAGCTTGATGAGGTGTGTATTCTATACTACCTAGGCTTTTGTATGGGTGGAGTTTATATCCCGTCTGGCGTTGGGGCTGATCTTCTCAGCATTTATACCATGTATTTTTCACGTCGGGAGTATTGGAAGGGAAGGGGGGAAAGTAAGCTAATATAGGATAGCGGATGATAACAATTATGTATCACATAAATTTGATTCAATTCMCTCCAAGCCTATACCGAGCCATTGAAAATTTGAAGAGCGACTAGGAAGACGACCAAGGCACCCATATATCGCTCACATCACTGGAGAATGGCAATACTTGCCTGGATGTTCCCTCTTACTTCGGAAGAGAGTCGGGATCGCTTAGACCAACCCCGGTTTTTGGTTTTCGTCTTACACAGAGCAAACTCGCAGTATAAGGCTATAACTAAAATGCCTCAATGAGCTTGAGGGTATTGGAAAAGCTGAAGTTGATCTGCTCATGTGGCTGTGGGTACGATGGACGGTCATGTGGAGAGTTCGCCGTCGGTGACCTTGTAACTTGACAAACCCACATTACTCATTAGTCTTGTAGGACAATGAAGTAGAAACGGGATTGTTGATCTAGAGGTGCCTACGTTAAGCACATATGTGTCATGGACAGCAATTTTCTTAACAGCAAATCAAACTGGACGCGTGTCGATTATGTTGAAGCTGAGTTGGCCGTGTGAAGCTTACCTCAAGACGTACATGCCAAGGAGGTGCTTACTAACCAGCGGAAAGCGGTTGGATTGGTGGCTGGTAGTGATTTTCGAGCTGAGACACACAGCCTCAAGCCTCGTGGCTCGGCGTTCCTTCAGTTCCGCTACCCGCTATTAGCAGCGGGGAGGTGCCCTGTAAATTGAACACTAATAGTAACAGGTCCACCGGGAAGTAACGGCCGACAGTAGCCCTGGAGAGTCGCAAACAAAAGGAAAGCACATGACGACAATGAGACACCGGGTCGCAAACTGACTTTCTTCGCGATGTCGCTTCCATAGTTCTGTCACCTGCTCCTGCGTATACATATACCTAATGAATGCCTAATTGTAGGCGTCTTCCCTCTTTGTTTCTGTCGTTCAATGCTCCTGGTCGCGGTCGCTTACTTGGAAATTGGAAGTACATCGTCATCATCTTGGCCCTTTTTTGGCGTGCCTCCATTCTTTTTGCGAACTCAGCCTCGATCATCGTCGCCATTGCCCATGGTGCAGACCCGCGCCTAGCTTTTTTGCTTTCGTCACCCCTACCTCCCCTATGTACCTTTACCCACCTACAAACCCTACAGAGTCCAGGTCACCTGCTCCCTTCGAGAGACATTTATTTAGAACCGAACCAACTTCTTTCTTTTTCTCGTCCAGGCACATTGCATTTCGTCCATCTTGAACAGCTTGTCCCTGTGTACCCAGTTGCGATCTTACATGTACATATAAATGAACAGATGAACCATTTCTAGGCGCAACATCTTCGAAAATGCTCGACGAGAACCTACCAACCTTCTTCATCAGGCGCTCGTCTGATAATGCGCTCCTGAGACTTCTTTATTTTACCCAAAACGGCTCCGAACCCGCGCCTGAATACTCCCTCCAGAAAATAGATCCGGACTTACCCCAATCCAAAAATAAGTATGCTGTGGCCTTAGGAGATGCCAATTTCCAGGACGTCATCTTTGGCGAGGTCTGTATCGAGCCCGAGTTCCAGCAACCTAATCTCTCCGCCGCCGAAGCCAGACAGGCAAATGGCTCTCCGCCGCTTCCCGTACCTCTAATCCCCGACGGTTTCACAATACAACTCTACAACCCGGAACAGCAGGTAGCTGTGAAGGGCGAGAAGAGCACCTGGACCGGGAAGGAGTCGTGGGATTTTGAGATACCCCAGCACAGCTTCCCCTTGCCATCCGCATCCAAAATCGATCGCGAACAGACAAACCCGGTCGCGAGTAGCCTCTCGCCCAAGATTTTGTTCAAGTGGAAGCGCGACAGCAAGTTCTCTAAGGATATGACATGTTACATGATAGGCACGTCAGTGGGTGGCAGGAAGAGCAAGGATCCAGATATCACCATAGCCATGTATAAGCCCGGTCGAGAACCTTACGTTACCATCTACGAGCCGAACCTACGGAGGCTGGATATAGAGGATCGCAAGGGTCTCGAGGTTGTGCTGTTGTTGAGCGCCGAGGTTATTCGCGAAATATACCTCTATCCCAGCCGGGACTCCTTCAACATCGCCGGCGCGCCAAACAGGCGCAAGAACTCACGCCCTTCTCCAACCGCATCCACGTCCCCAACACAAACGCATTACATGACTAGCGCACTTGGAAACATGCCTCCGGCAAAGGCCACCTCACCTATAACACAACAACCCACACCACCCCTCGACGCCGAGACCAAGCGTCTCCAGGCCTTAGTCCAACAAGAGGAGCGCGAACGCGAGAAGCGGGACCGCGAGGAGCAGAAGCGCATCAAGAGGATGCTCGAAGAAGAAGAGAAGGAGCGCCAGCGTCGAGATGCGGAAGTCGCGAAGGAGACGGAAAGACTGAGGAAACAGTTCGGCATGGAGGGGCAGGACTTTGGTCCGAGGCCGAACCTGCCTCCGAGGCCATATGCGGGGGCGGGTCCCGGCTCCCAACTGCAACTTCCGGTTCCMCCTCCGAGACCGCTGAGTGCCGAGCCGAGGCCGCATCATAGCGGCGGCGGATTTGGTGGTTGGTTTCATGGGTTGGGGACGAGTCCCGGTGCACCTATGGGGCCCGGGTACGGGTACGGAAACGGCAGTGCACAGGCCGGGCCCAGTTCGGGAAGGAGGAGGGTCGGCAGCGCGGATAGCGGGAAGCCGCAGAAGAAGAAGAGTACCTTCTTTTAAGGGAATGTGATAGGGGTGGGTGCGAAATAAAACGTGAAAGCTGTACAAATTTTGATGGCATTTGAGGTAGGCGCGCGGTGTGAGTTCCGGGATGTTAACACCGGAATAGAGAAGGAAGGGGAAGGGAAAGGCAAACTGTGTTAGACATGATTTCGATGATACCCATGAATGAAACGCTCATATTTATATTTTCTACTTTTTCCCTCAGATGTGTTTCTGCTTGACCAGAGTGGTGGTGCGTTATATTCTTAATTCTTATTTTAATTCTTGGTCATTATTGGACCATCTCACTGCAGTGTGAATATATCATATAGGGCCGTAACAACTTTGTTTTGTTCCGGCCCAGGACATCTCCCTACCCTTACCTCCTGGTCGTCTAGATTCTTTTCATAATTAAGAACATGAGAATTTTATCATGGGCTCGTTGAAAATTTCGTTTGTCACTACGACATTTTATGATGCTTGAACTTAGCACTACCTGTTCAACGGCTTCCTAGATTATGAGAATCTCACATCTTCACTTCCTCGTTGATATAGCAATTCTTCMCCCTATCAATTACTACCCATCGAGATTAGGAGTCTGATCACCTAGAATGAGACCTAGTTAACACAAAATTTTGACAATTCTGACAGTCAAGTAGTTCAGACTATATACTACGGACAACTCTACTCGTCGTCTATAGTCTCACGTTAACACAAATTTTCAAACTAGAATTGCTCCAGACGTATTAAATTGCTTATAACACAGTTTACTACCATCTGGATAAAAGTACGACTTATTGAGGACTGATTCTCGGGCATCACATTTTCAAGCAGAAGTTGGCAGCCGGCCATGTCCTGACCCCCTATTCCGTTACTCCGGTCAGTGCGATACCCCAAGTCTAGACTATCGTCGAACTATTCTACACCTTCTCAGTTGCGTCTCTAAGATCAATTTGTTCTCGGCACTGAAGTAGCAAGTATTGGGGTTTGTCCTTCTCCGTTGACACCGCCCCGTTCAGGATACTCGGCAGGCCAACACCAACCCATAGGGAAGGACTTGCTTCAAGCCTTCCCAACTTCAAGCCCAACCCATCTGAGATACAGCAATCACCGAGGTCCTTACACAGGTAACTTGACTGATCCGCAACGATTCTACTGCCAGCCCCTACCTATCTGCCTACAACATCTCATTTTCGTTGGCACTCGCCCAAGTTCCCGCCCAAGTTCCATATTGTTGATAGTAGAGTGACTACCCTTTACTTCTTGTTTCCTCTCAACATCATCCCCAGAGACTCTTCAGCCAGGAAAGTGCCCCAGATATTACCTACGTCTACGCGTCTCGAATAGAGAGTGGCCTTGAAACTTCATTAGGTGAGTAATTACTATCCTTCCCCATCCCACAAACTCCCATATCCTCGAAATCATTCTTGTTATCTACAATAGAAAATATTCAGAAGACCTCGGAAAGCTGACAATTCCCAAAGAACATTGAAGTAACTAGCTAGCGAGATGTCTCCCGGTAAGGATGGAAGGGTTGTTTCCCAAACATTTAAGGGCTGCGTCGTCACCATTGCGGGTAAGTTGGGTGACGACTGGAATGAGATTAATGTGTCGAGATGGACTACCCTGAACGGCGGTACGTTCAGCGGAGTCATGGATGACTCTGTTACGCATGTCCTAGCGACAGCCGAGGAATTCCAGAACAAGAGTTCCACTATCAAGAAGGCTCTCCAGTGCAAGGCACACATTGTGACTAAAGACTGGCTCGAAGACTCCATTAATAAGAGACACAAGCGTAAGTATACTCCAGTTTTGTTATGTTTACATCCTAAATATTCTCCTAGCTCCTTAGTTCGCTTATGTTATTTCCTTGTAAGCCTCAGGCTATTTGGTCAAGTCTGAATCTACAGTTCAGGGGTGATTCCGAAGATTTTATTATATATTGTAATGACCTGCCGTGCTAACACATTACCGCTATAGTCAAGGAGGCCGAGTACTCGCTTAATGAAGCTGAGAAACAGGCCGCCGCTAAGAAGAAGCTCCAGGAGATGGCTCAGAAGGGTCTCGAGCTGGCGGAGACGTTCATCAATACGAGTAAGTCCCCTCTATAGCATTCCCATATTCTGCTAGGAAATTCAAAAACTACCTGGATAGACATGACTAATGTTACTAGACGTCAACCATATTTATTATGACGAGTCGTTCTTCCGTTACGAAGTTACCTTGACTCGCGACGATGAGGAGACTGGCGAGGTTGGCCAGAAGTACGTGCTCTACGTAAGTTGACCATCGACTCCTATTTACCTCGTCATGTCACCCCTTTTCAATCACACCGTGTGAGATTATTTATCATGCTAATATCGCCCCTTAATCGATAGCTCTGGGAGTCGAACGCCAAACCTCACCTCTATCACTTCATGGCAAAATTCTATAAGAAACGTCATGATGGTCATCCTATTGTCTACCGTCCCAATGACACACCTGGCAGCCTCGCACGTGAGATGGGCCAGTTCCAGTACTTCTTCCGCAAGAAGTGTGGTATTGACTGGAACGATCGCGTCTCGAAGGCAGGTACTATGCCTAAGGACAAGTTCCAGTACCAGCCTCCCGTAAGTCTAACCCTATCCTCACAATGGCCTCAACGGAACTTACTAACAATTCTGCATAGACCGGCGGAAAGCCTGTGGGCGTCTTTCAGAACCCGGTTCTTGGGTTCGGCGGCGGCAACGCCGCAGCCCCCAGCGCTAGCCAGGCGTCGGCTTTGGATGCTACACAGAGCGGCATTCAGGAAGGCCTCTCCCTCAAGCGCAAGCACAAGGACGACCCGACCGACGCAGCTGGGGAGCAGAAGCGCCAGCGCAAGGAGGACACGGCCCCGGCCCCGGCCCACCCCACTCTAATTCCCTCCTCGAGCCTTTTCCAGCTTTTCCAGCAACACCTGAAGGACGCAGCCAGCGACTCCGGCGCCGTCCTGGACTCCGACTCCGACCCCGACTCCGACCTTCCTCACCAGAGCTTCGGCGCCGGCTCTGCCGAAAGCGCGCTGCTCTCGATCCAGCGCCCCGCCTCGGGCGAACGAACCGCGCGCATGTACTTGGGCCTGCAGGAACGCAACCGGGCGCTGAACAAGCGCCAGCTGACGGAGGAGTGGGTCACCTCTTCCGCGAAGGACATGCTTCATCCCGAGCGGGAGGAGGAGGAGGAAGAAGAGGACAAGGATGAGGCCATGCCGGACGCTGCTGAAGCCGCCGCCGACGACAACGTGGTGGCTCCCCCGCAACAGACCGCCGCCGCCGCCGCAGCAGCCAAGACCGAAGACGCGAAGCGTGTGTGAGCGACTATGCGCAGGATCATCGGGCTGGAGCCGGAGCCGGAGGATGATGCATAAGGAGGTTCTGCTGCTGCCGCTGCTACCGGCACAGAAGACGTCTGCGAACGGCTCAACCTATTTGGTTGACTAGTAACTACAACTTCCCCCCTTGCTGTTTTAATTACGGTTTTCCTTACACGATGGAATTATTTATTACCCAATACCCCTTTCGCCGCTTTTTTAGTCGCGCGGCGCATATTTCCAAATACCCTTACCCGTCACTAGTTTAGATACCTACATTACACAGGTTGTGCTCGGCAACGGGCCCTGGATTCATACCGCATTATTGTAGCTTTTACCGTGCTGATGTAGTTAGTTATCGACCTCTCGCTTCGGGAGGTATCAACGATGAACATGCTCTGTATTCCTGCAGCAACCTAACCTAACCTAGGTATCTAACGTAACGCCTAACTTGCCAAACGACCCGTCCCCGTAGCTATGCAAATGTGAGTTAACAGACAGCGCGGTTCGTAAAATCGTGGAGTCGTCGTATCTCGGGTCATCCCTAAGACCCTCCTCCCCCTTGGGATACAGCCCGTGAGAATCTATTTTTCTGCCACCTTACTCGTAACTCCCTTTTTCGTCTGCTCAAACCTAGGCTGCATTTTCTCTTCCCCCCTTCTCTTTCTCCTCATACGCGCTACACACCACGCACACTACACCCCCCATACTCCCATCCCCTCAGCTCCTCTCGCGCCCTTAAAACCTCAACTTAGGAAACACAAAAACCAACAACACCGCGAACACCGCGAGCCCCGCAATCCACGCATACAGCAGTATCCGGCCCCACCAGCCCTTGCCCTCAGTCGCGCGCCTCAGCAAACCCATACGCCCCGCTACGGCGCCCAGGCCGCGCTCGTTGCGCTCGAGGTTGGTGCCCGCCGCGCTTAGCACCTCTTGGTCCTCCTGCAGCGACGACGCGAAGCGGTGCGACGACTCCTTGAGCGCGCGCGCCATGGCCACCATGGATTCTGTGAGCTTGTCTTGCTCGGCGCGGTGGTGGTCCATTATGGCTTCTGCGGTGGCTGTGGCGGTGGATGGGGAAGCGGTGTCGGTGCGGTTGCCGAAGAGCTCGGTTCGCAGGGCTGTGGTTTCTGCTTTGTCTGTTGGGGCGGCGGGTTGCGAGGCGCCGGCGCGTGGGCGGAGGGTCTGGGACGTGGATGTTCCGGTGGCTGTGGGCTGTGGTGCTGGGTCTGTTGTCATGGTCGCCTTTTGTGGTGATAGTGCGCTCTCTGTACGGCGGAGATTATCTGATATTCGTGGCTCGGGAAGCACGGTCGATTCGTCAGCTTCCTCCTCCTGCTCTCTCTCGTTACCATCGTCTTCTCCTCGTCGATCCGCAACCTCACCCGATTCAACGCTCTCGCTCGGCGTCTCGATAATATCGCCCAGCAAGTCCTCTCCTTCGGAGCTATCCTCATCGCTATCCACGCCGACCTCGTCCAGCTCCTGGAACCGTTCCGTGACCTGCTCGAGGATCTCGCGTTTCTGGTTCAGGTCTGCCTGCAGCTCCTGGCGTCGGGAGTGGACTTTGACGGCGAGCGCATCCTGCTCCAGCTTCGTCAGGAGCGATCGGGCGTAATCGATGTTCTAATGATAAGACGATCTACAAGTTAGCTCTTCTAATCCTTGTTCGGCCGGGAAGAGCAGAAATATAAAGGTACGCAAGCACATACCACCCTAGCTTTGCTGCGTTCATACTCGCTCGTCCGCAGCCGTCTCTCGCGCTCGGCATCGGCGTGAAGTATATTCTCCTGCAAGCGGGCGAGCAGCCGGTTAAGGTCCGGCAGGGAATCTGGATTGGATATGGTGCGCCTCGGGGTCATAGGMGCCTGAGCCAGTCGCGCCATGTTTTAATATCGACAGTGGTTCTTCTTTACGTAGACAAGTAAGCAGTATTCGGCTAAAAGCGAGAAATGATTATCGTCAAAACAAGTCCAAATTGTTTGTTTTCATAAACTTCGCATTAAAGTTGCTAGGTTGGGAACACGGAGCACGCGTCTGGAGGCTACCTATGATGTATGACTATGTACCGTTGGTGGGGCACCGGAGTACATGTACCTGGTACTTCCCGTAGTGTACATGTATGCGTAACGGTCGTGTTTCACCTTCACCTAGGTACGTACCTCGCGCTCCTTCTCCCTCCTTATGTATGTAGCAGATCGAAGATGTAAGCAAGCAAACAATTTATATGAGCCTATCCTAATATATGTAGGTAACGAAGACTACGAGGTTAGAAAGCCGGTAGACAGGCTCATATCTGAAGAAAAGCAAGCTATATCACCGAGTGACCTAGGTGAAAATAAAGGAGGATCACTTGGCAATGCCTCTCAATGTGAAGCCCCAGGCTGAACTACATGTATGTACATAGTAAGATACAAGTGTCGGCCATCACAAAATCCCAAGCTATTGATGCTAACCCCTTGCATGGGGTAACTGTCTAGGTAAACAGACGAGCACATTCACACATCTCACGCAGAACTAGCAATACCTAAAAGCAACGGAATCAAGCAGTATTATGCGATGCAATCTCCTATGAGCATCGAGGGTATACTAGCAACTACCGCCCACCGCATCACTACCTAACCTAGGTATCCGCCCACCCATTATGCGTCTCCATTCCAACCAAAATCGTCTTCCTCTCCTCCTTCTGAACATTTGTAACACCGCTTCTGTGACCTGTCCTCCCCGTCTTCCCTTTCCTCTTAAGCCGTATATGTTTAACAACCCATCCTGGGTCCACATACATCATTAGCGCCTCACACCGCTAGACGTCTCTTGCAAGAAGTTCAACAGGAAGTTCCGGTCCGCAGGAGACAGAGGAGTCTGGCTCCCGCGTCTCGATGTGTTTCCTCGCATCGACTGTCTTCCTTCGCCTGCACTAGAAGCGACGGAAGGCAAACGAGATCGCGGAGTTGCGCCAGATGCGAATTGATCCGGCATGGCAACCTCCTTGCCCTTGTTTTGTTCGAAGTTACTCTTGGGCTTCCCGAAAAGAGATAATAGAGTATTTCTCTGCTCAGCAGTCGAGTCCTGGCGGAACTGGGCACTGCCTGGAACCGGTAGTGCTGAAGCAGAGGGAGGACTGGGGAATAATAGGGGATTGGGCTGGCTGCCCTGACTTGAACCGTAAGGATAAGATTGTGTCGAGGCCGCGTAAGTTCCGGGTGATAAGTGACCTAGCTGCTGGGTCTTTGGAGGTGGCATCTCGTGGTGGTGTCTTGGTGATGAATTCGTGTAGGAGGGTGAAGCCGTCTTGTACGAAGATCGGGGGCTAGCTTGCGATCCTACAGCCGAATATCGAGCCCCCTCCGTTGCAGTCCTTGCCGAGACAGCCGTGTTCTCGCTTGGAGACTGGCCGGGCTTAGGACGAGATAATATGCTGAGTGCACGGAAAGGAAGGTTTGCTTCGGGATGCACCTGCATTGGACGGCCGGTTTCCTGGGCGGCAGCTTGAAGAGCACTGGCCGTTGATGGGAATTGATTAGGCCATTGCTGCTTCTTCTCGCGGTCGCTTAATTGGGAAGGGTGATGGTTTACACCCTCCCCGTCGAGTTGATTCTCTGACATTGTCGGTTCCGTCCTCTTAAACATATCGAGCAAACCAGCGCGATGCTTGTCAGTCGGGCGTGGGGGCCGCACATCAGAGCTCAACGGGACTGCATGATTGCCGTTCACTGCTGTGGTGTTGAAAGTAGAAGGCATGGTTGGAGCACCGTACGTATTAACGAATCCGTTACCTTGTGGAGGAAACTGGTTTTGATGGTTGTGCTCGGCCGGCATGTTCATAGTCTGTCGTAATGGCTCTGGCCCGACGTGTTGACCTACACCCGTCTGTCCTACATTTCCCTTGAGAACATTCAACAAGTTTGAAGAATGGGCGGGTAGCTGAGGAGGTAATTGAGAAGGCAATTGCTTCTCAGGTTGGGCATTTTGCATGCCGTGATGATAGGCCCGCTGCTCTTGTGGGCCATACTGGTTGTCTTGTGACAATCCGGAAGGACCTTGTCGTTGAGTAGTAGATTGGTCTGCGATCTGGGGGGATGAAGCCATGCCACGTAAAAGCATCGCTTTTTGGACTTGAGGCGGTAGTGGCTGAGGATGTACAAGTTGGACCGGTTGGTTTCGGGACTGGCGAGGCTGCTCCGAGTACGCTGGTGGATTAGGGACCTCGGTGCTGACATTAACGTACGGTCGAGCTCGGTGTTGCGATGCGTAGTTCATGTTCGAGACCGCTTCCGTTGAGAACCGAGGTGGTACCACATAACTGGAGACAGGCACTTGTTGTTCGGGGTGACGATGTTGATGATTAATCAGTCGGGCGTTGGGAGTTTGGACATCATCTTCTGCTTGTACAGACGCCTCTTTATCGTTGGCTCTGCCGGTCTGCAAAAGAGACATGAGGGCCTGCCCTGCGTTCTCATCCGAGTTTTGGGATAGAATCTGTAAGCCCTGGGTCGGAGGCTTCACCTTAAGAAGCCGTCGTAGTTCCCTCGTTGCGCTGTCAATGAACTCAGGATGCGTGCCCAAAGGAGCTGGCTGCTGAACTGGTTCGTGGACGACGTTGTCATCCGTCAAGTTGTCGTCGTAGACCGGCTGAGGATGGTGGTGGGTAATCGAGTCGCTAACCTTCCGCTGGTCAAGCTTTCTCTGCTTCAGCACCCATTGACGTAATTGAACCATGAAAGGAGCGACCATGTAGAACTTGTCATGAGGAGGGCCACTAGCACCGTTGTTCTTTCCAGCACCTTTCTTCTTGCGATAAGCAGGGAGCTCCTCGACCTTGTACCATTTGATGCCTCCAATTTCCTTCCTTGTCCTCGTCTCGAAGACGGTATCCTCCGGTATGCCGCGGAACACGTAGAGTCGTACCTGTTGGTCATGCATAGTAACCTCGAGGGGGTGGACCGGTTCGTTCTTGTCTACAAGACCGGATTCGCGGAGGTCATAACCTGTCTCCTCATAAACTTCACGGATGGCACAATCGAGGTCGTCCTCATCCTTGTTGATCTTTCCTCGCGGAAAGCTCCAACTTGCTCCCTTTTTGTATCCCCTAACAAGAACCGCAGCATCCATATTATCGTTGAGCATGATTGCTCCTCTGACGGGAACTCTGGTCTTGTATTGCATAAACTCTTCAAAGGCCTTGATATGGCTTTCGGTGGAGAATGATGCGAGGAGTGGGCAGTGTTGGAACATCTTCAAGCTGAAGTTCCGAAGCGACATGGACGGCAAGGCTGGATCTAGAGGTCGAATGAAATCCTCGTAAAACCATTGTGCTTCTTCAATCTGGAAACAGATACGTGCTACGGACTCGAGGTCTTCACGAGGGAGGTTTATGATGAATCGGACGCAGAGGTCGTCCAACCCTAAAGAGGAGTGTCAGCTCCGATCACATCATGACGCGCCCAACCTTGCGCCGTATTTGACGCCCAAGCAGAAACTAGACGATGGTCGTCCCGGGAAGGAATTAATAGGCGATACTTACAATCTTCTAATGTCATTTTGTCTTGTGCCATACCGAAATCGACTGTCTTGCATGACCACAAGTATGTAGAATGGTGGAAGGTATTGAACTCGGAAGCCCGACCAATTACGGGGCCGCGCGACAAGTGAGCGACGAGTGAAGAGGGGTGGCGCCGATCAGCGGTTCTCGGAGCTCGTTAAGAGTCGTGACTGGGTTGAGAGGGGTTGTTTTTGATGTGGTGATGGGGTTTTCTATTGAAGGTGAGATCGTCGTTAGTACGGACGGTCGGGTGTTGTTGCGCATTAGAATGAATGAATGGTGAATTGGGAATGAATGGGAATGTACGGAGATAGAAGCTTTGGGTAGGTATTTGGAAGTTGACAGGTAGGATCTGCCGATGTGGGGATTTGTAGAACGATTATGAGGCGGCGTGGCTGATAAGCTTGCAGCTTTGGGCGGGCGAAGAACGTGGCCTGTGCTGATTTGCACTGCCAAGCAAACCAAGGTACCTCGGTACTTACCTATAGAGTAAGAGTCATAAGCTCCTTTTTAGGAAAAGACTGAAAAAATTCGACTCTTCTTACGGACTCATTCTGCACCGTCTTGGGCTTAAACTATTCCGTGTTTTATAGTATTTGCCTATTTTGTAAAACAACATCTGTTTTAGGTATAACCACCACATAACTTGCATAGCGTCGCAAACACTGTACCCGTCAGAACACGGTGCCCGTCTTCGCAAGGTGTCCGTTAGTCAGMACTGCAACCCACCCTCGGGCATAATTCTAGTGTCTTGCAAGGAGGCCAGGTAGCCATATAAGTAACCTGTAGCACGGTTCTAGAATTCCATGGAGCTACACATCGGCGTAACAAAGTGTAGAGTAACCCCCTCATTATTACACTTATTATCCATCAGCACCAAAAGAAATATACCGGATACTGTGAGAATTTTAATACGAGAAACGCCAATACAGTAATCTCCTGAAACGTCTAATCATCTCTTGAACTCTTGTTTGCCCTATGTTATTATTAATTACCTAGATAACCATCCAATAGCCCCTTTCCCTGCAGTCAGCTATGTGTGGATGAATCGAAGATCTAACATCACCTGCACTCCAGATTACGGTCCATTATTTCAAACAGCTAGATCTTCCAGAGCCCGAGCTTCTTCCCGCAATCTAATAATAGACTGCCGAAGTTAGCGCCTTTGTTTTTTAAGCGAGACCCAAGTCCGCGGCGCCGGACCCGATCGAGCGTGGGGGTTACAAATGCAGGGGTATTCTACAAGGATTGTCAATTCTAACCGTCGAGCTTGAGATACTAGCATGTGATGGAGAATGCCCCAAGGACTCACTGCAATAATACTTACGATATTGCAGTTCTACATGTGTCTAGTGCCTACGAATGAGTTTGACCAAAAATTGTCAATCAATTAGCTACCGGTGGGTATCATGAAGTGAAAAAAAAGCCGTTGCATATTTTCTACAATCAAAACAAAGGGGGGAAAGGGAAAACAACCGCAGAAAGGGTATCTTCAACTCCAACCAATGTCCTTTGGGAGAAATATCTTGTTGACGAAGGTCGACCTTAGGAAAAAAAAACCGATAACGGCGCGCAATTCATCTGCGACTTGTGTAAACATCCGAGCAAGGTTAACATAATACCTTGTCTAAGGGGAGAAGTGACGTGCGGTGGGTCTCCAACTAATGCAACACCGCATGCGTACAAAGAGAGGGGAGAATTTGTGGACCTCCAACAACTTTAGGTAGCAGGAGCCTTTTCGTCTTACATGTCACCCTCGTCGCTCTCGCTGAAGGCGAGCGAGGCGAATCGATTCTGCATGCTAAAGACGGGCTTCTTCGACAAGGCGGGCTGCTGACCGATCGGCTGCGCCACCCGCTTGACTTGCTTCTTCTGCGGAGCCTCAAGCGGTTGGTCACATTCATCAACGTCCCAGGTGATATGTGAATTCTTATACATACTATATAAAATCCGTTAGACCAAGACTTTAACCAAGGGTGCTAGGAGGGTAACTTACAGACGACTCTGCATGCATGATTTGGCGAACAAGGCATAGTAGACAGAGTTGGTCTTTATGTGGTAATCGGTGCCGTTGAGGTCGATTTTGGTGATGGAGAGACCGTAAATGTGTTCGAGGTCAGCTCGAATCACACTCTCAGACAGTCCCGCATGGCAGTTGCGGATGATGAGATTTCTGGTTGCGCCATCGGCAGCTCGTTGCGCAACATGTGGAGTAAGGGAGAACTGGCGTAGAGCCCAGCTGACGTAAATCTATTTTATGATGTCAGATAGGTCACTTGGAGTAAGAAGACGTCTGGATCAACCTACCTTCTGGCCCTTGATGCGGATCTCGTTCTTCTCCGCGTACTTGAGGAACGCCTCCGCAGCTTCCTCGCTGAGGAATGATACCATGGCATGGTGGTTCGTGTCTCGCATGAAGACATCTGCTAGTGGACCGCCACGAATGACACTAGTAACATCCCACAAAGTTACTCCAAGGGGCACATTCGCGAGGAAAAGGGTTCGCTTGGCATCCAGAGGATATTTCTTCTTCACTACGCGGCTACCAGGGACTTCAGGCCCTGAAGCACCAACTGAATGGCAGAAGGTTTCCGAGCCAGGCGAGTCGGGGCCGGCGAACTGGCCTGAACCACTGTTACGCGAGGCTCCGGGACCCATAGGAGAACCGCCAATGGCCTGAGTTGTGGGTTGTGGCAACGGATTACGCTGCGGAAGCCTGGGATTCGGGGTCCAGGGGGTTTGGTTCAATTTAGCTCCTCCGATTGTCTCCTTGCGCCGAGGAGTGATCATGTATCCTTCATTCCGGGAAGCGAACGCAGCCTGGCTGGGGGGAGGAGCATCATTGATAGTCGCTTTAGCTTGTGCCTCAGCGGTAATGTCTTCCTCACATAGAACCTATAACTAGTTAGCCACTGCTAATCTATGGGTCTTTAGATAAAATAATAGGTGAATATTCCCGTCAAAGGACCACGTTAACACTTACTGCAAAATCCTCGGGGGCCATGCCCGAGACCATCAGATTGCGTTTCAGGGTCTCTACAGAGGAGTTAGAACAGGCTCATGCCAAATCGAGAAAGTTATATGGAGCACCATACCATGTTGATTCTGACACTTGTTCAAGGCTTCGTAGTCGACCAAGGGAATACAGACCACAGATTCCACCATTGGGAAGAAGTTGACATATTCCTAGATGATTGAGTCAGAACATCCAATGTCTAGTTTGACCTGGACCAGCAGAACTTACAACATTGGCCCTGTTGAGAAATCGTGTTAGCTTGGCAATTCTGATACATGGATGGGCTTCTGGGCGATGATGTCCCTGATATAATAGATGGAAACGGCTTCTATCTTGACTTACCTTCGCACAAGGACTTCGAAGTGGTCTCGGTTGATAATAACTGAAGGACCTGAAGAACTCGCCATTTTTGCGACGGTACCAATGGATCAGCAAACTTGGTTGGTTGATTGATGGACTTAGCGGATCGACGGCTGTGGTAGATATATCGACGAACCGGGTAGGAATAATGGCGACCTTGGAACGGCTCAGCAACAAACCTGACGGAGGCAGCAATGAACCCTGGTGTGGGTCACGACAAACTTGGGATTTGCCTATGGCGAAGGAGGAAAAGAAAACATTGGGCCGACGAGGAATTGGAGATTAAGGTCGCAAATAGAAAACGTCGTGGTTACTACAGCGGTGGGTGCGGATTGTTATGGTAATCACAAACTTGCGCAGCAACCGCGCACACTCCACCGACAGCTGATAAATAAAGCGGCAATTACGGATCAGACACACGTCCAATAATTAGGCGACTGCATTTAATCGAACTGGATGTACCTGGGAAATCCCTAGGGATCGGTGAATTACTGCACCGGCAGCGCATTTCTGTGAGTTGCAAGTAGGTACACACTATATTGAAAGACGTCGGCGCCAAACTGCTATTTCTAAGGTGAACGCTACCTATGTTGGCACACTAAAATGTTAGCGCACCCAAGCAGCTGGAATTCAAGGACGCTCGCCGCTCACTGGTGGGTAAATTTAGAACAGCGTGGGGTATATTGTATCGGCGTACCTTGCTCCAAAACGCGCGTGGGTACGTCACTTCAATAGCTACATGTACGTCACAATCCTCAATCCTCACATTTGGAATGTATGTACCTACAATGGGTACCTCCTGAGAGGTGTTTGGAAGTTGGTACGGAAAAGATACATGTGCTAGAGGAACAGCATCTACATGTAGGTATCCCTCTTTATAGCTACACGTGTCGCTACATTAGGTACTTAAGTAGCTTGCAACTATGGTATTAAAAGCGTAACATATGAGGTATACAAGGCCTAGCCATAGGTACCCGTGGCTTCACCACAATAATCAAACGACCTAGAAAGCTGTGTTAAATAACCCGACATCAGATCTCTAGTTTGACTTTTAGCCAGCTATTCTAACCTCGTTTTGTCGACAATTCCAAAGTCATTCATTAATTGTTTATCAATGGATTGATCCATGTACTGATAGCTCCGGTAAAAAGCTGCTGAATCTGTCTATTTAAGGTTATGATCAAGGTCAGGATGATTAACATCAAGAGAGTTGGGTCGTGAATCGTGTAACACCTTGGTAAGATATCAGCTATCTTGAGATAAAGAGTTATGGAACTAGAGAAACGTATCTACTGCTGAAAGCACGTCATTTCGTCTCTATGTCGACCTAGACCAATATATCATAAAACTGTTCCTTCTACGTCAAGATGACTGGCTCTTTCACCTGTCAATACCCGATCGTGAACTAGAGTAAACCGTACCGGCGTGAGAAATGTGTATGCCAGTGGTTATATATCATATGTGATCTAAAATGAACTAAGAATGTAGAGGTCGATTTTGACCTGGTTAGTCTAATGGAGCAGGCTAGTGTAAGCTTAGGAAATTAGGACTAGATATTGCATGATTGAATATCTACCTAGGTAGATGCCCGCCTAGACCCATTTCCAATATCTTTTATGACAACCAGTATTGCATCTCTTAATAATAGAGGCTGACAGGTCTCAGACGAGCTGAAACCCCAAGCGGAAGTTCAATGTATCAGCCACCTAGTAGAGCCACCTAATTCGTAGTCGAGAGCATTTGTGCACAATTTTTGTCATGCAAAATGGTGGAGTTTAGTCCCAACTTAAGAAAGCGAGTAATGGCAGTCTCCCAAATGTTCCACAGAAGTAGTCGTACACATTCATAAGCTATCGAATTCTAGGCCTCTGAAAGTTGAGGCTGAGGCTGATGCTGATACCACCTTGGTCCTGGGGATCTGACCGATCCTAAACTGCGGAGGTTATGCCAATAGCTCGAAAGCGCCAAGGGTACACCAAAAATGTTGATTGGCTACCTGAACGCCTTCAAGTTCATGCAATTGTACATTTCCGAGTAGGTAGGTACCTTACCTACATACGTGTGCCTATGTGAGTTTCGGCGAACCTGCTGGATCAAGGTTCATCGTACATGTGTTCGGGGAAATGGTTCATGTGATCCTAGGTGTTGTGCCATCGCTTTCTACGCCCGGTTTGAGATAACATGGGGAATCTCAAGTAGATAACATGTGGGCTAATTGAAGGAGTTGTGAGGGCATATTGTTAATTGACAGTGCCTCTTCCCTCTCCTTCGCGGGTATTTAAGCAAGACAGAAAGCCGTCCTATTTTTAGGGTTGGTAGACAATTACGAAGTCGGCGAAAAAGCACATGCATTTAACGTTGCTTGTGGGTCATGGACTGGCGCTGGAGGTACGTACCTCATATATGGAGGATGTCATGTCACCCGATCTTGAATTTGACGGAGAAGTGAAAGGTGCTATGCACTCCCGCGATGGTAAATGTGTGTGTGTTTTACGGTTGCCGAAGACACCAATCGACGTTTAATTCCATCATGAGGTCCAATATAAATAAATAAACAGGGCTGGCATCGTCTAGATCTACGAGTGATCCTTAACAAAAAGAAAAAAGCAATGCCGTCAGCTTTCAGGGTACGACAGCGCTCGATTTGGGCATTGCAGCGGTAATCACCTCAGATTCAGGTTCTGGACCAGTTGCAGTTCCCGGGTACTTGCCCCCCTACAAGCCACCATTACGGATCTCACTGGCAACCGCTGATTGCCCACTGCAGGCGCTGAAATGTAACCCGATTMCCGCACCTGCCGAGCCCGCCAAACCCTTTCTGGCACAGCGTTCCGTAACATGGTGCACATCGCTGCTGCCAACACTTCGTGTTCACGGCTTACCCCTGGCCAATCGAATCTTCTACTCCAAGGCCTTAGCGGAAAGTGCCAAAGTACCCAAGTAGCGAGCCCATCATCCCATCTTTTCTTCGTAACTCTCTTCTTTCACCCCGTTCTCTTCCAACCATCTCCCTCCCCCGATGAATTGATAACACACGCATCGATTAATCTGTCATTCGCTTTAATACCACCGCCTACCAACTCACAACACTCGCTTGGTTCTGAAATAGCTGCCCTGTCTATTATCTAGTTGGGGGAGTCCGAGTTCAACTGCGTTTGGTTTTTGCTGCTTTTCTCGGTATCCACACGTCGCATCGACAAGAGGAGAAAATAGGGGAATCGAGTATACGAGACGAGAACGAGTCACCGAGCGACAACGCCGCGAACGGCCGTAATCAATCTGCGAAGAAGGAAATAATTGTTTTCGTCGTTGCCGTCGTTGGTCTTTGAGTGTTTATTTGTTGTTTGTGGCGTTGCGTTCCACTGCATCTACCCCAAGTCAATCGACCGTCAAACATCCTTCATCCGCATTCCATCATTTGAAACCGCAACGATGAAGGGAACACGGAGCCTTGGTCACGTCTTGACCGTTGCCCTCGCTTTAGCTCCTCTGGCATCTGCATGGCCAGGCTGGCTTCCAGATGTAGACACGCTCGTAGTCAGACAAGATGACAGCTCGTCATGTATGTGTTACAAATCCATGGGAAATACAGCTGTCGTTGTAAAAAGTTAGGATGAACAGTCAATGCTAACAGCGTTCGTAGCGCCCGAAGCCACACCAACACAGAGTGCCGCCCAGTCGTCAGAAACTCCGACGGATAACCAAGCTAGCAGCACCGCTGACAGCAACGAACCTCAGAGCACAAACCTTAATACAGGCAAGGTATCTGATCCAACGAATMCCTCGGGCGGGGGTAGCAGCACGCCTACCGGTAATAGCACCACCAAAGCCACGCATTCAACGTTTGACCCGCAAGATGGAGCCGGCGGTGTTGCTATGATTACACCGGCCACTACCGCGGGAACCACACTCTACAGAATCGGAGACCCGACCCCGATCACCTGGGTCTGGAACTACACGTCCCTGCAAGGAACACCGAGTGCTATTGACGTCTTAGTGTCGTGCTCCACGGCTACCGCGACTTGGACCCTGACTCAGAACATGACGTTTGAGCCGACCGCCACCTTCACCTGGGACACACTCAAGTACTCTGAAAGTGCCATAGCTAGCCCGCTGCTAGTCGCTCAGTACACCCTGCTGATCCATGATTCCGACTCTTCCGTCGATGCGACCGCCGAAGCCGGGTATCTCGCACCGTTCGATGGCTTCCAGTTCGGTCTGTACACGTCCAGGCCGTACCAGGATCTTGGTGAGTGGAAGTGCGCCACATGCAGCGGTGCCTTAGGAGCTGCCGACCGCCAAGCACTGGGTTTCGTCGTCTCGATGAGTATCATAACGATCCTCAGTTTCACGTGGTACGTGACGGGATTCGCTGCATTACTGTAGTCAACCCAGCTACTTCCATCCCGTAGATGAGGATAATGGACGAGGAGATGTTAATTTTTGACTGCACATATTCTGGAGATACGAGAGCAGCGCCATATTAATGCAGACCTTTTAAATACGGTAATCTGGGATTAGGATATATACATCATGTATTGGCGTTTATTTGAAATGTGCTTGCAAGGGCCGAGGGGGATACTTCTGGCAACGGATTGAAAATGGCGAGACATCTATTTAGAAATCTACGGCATCGGAAGGACTATTTATCATCAATTACATAGCTCTTAATGACACACCTAGTCAGGTTACTTCATGATCGTCCTTCAAGGCTTCATCGTAGTGTTCAGTATGGCTTTCATTTCTGTGATCATAGGGTATTATCAGATCATCCTCAGCGAGAAGCCACCGCCTCGCTCTTCCTTTTCTCTAGCAGCAAATATGCCGCTGAAATCTACCGTTCCTAGATCTGCTGCCTTCTGCCCTCTACCCGGAGCGTTAGGCGTCGACCTTCTCCGTCTCCGTTCTTGACCTGCCTTGCTAGGGAACGTAGGGAACATGGCCTCGTGCTTGGGCTTCGGATCTTGCTTGAAAAACTCATGCTGCAGCATCTCCTTAGCCGTAGGCCTCTGATCCGGATTCAACGATAGTAAACTAGTCAGCAGCGCGCAGCCCGCCGTCGTAAGCAGAGGAAATCGAGCGCGTATAACCGGCCCCGTGTTCGCAGTCGAGCTCTTCGGCAACCGCAAGTGTCGCGCATTAGGCAAGCGGCGGAAGCCGGGCCACGACTCATCCGTCGGGATGCCGCAGAGCTCGAAGATCTTGCTCAGCTCGTCGACCTCGGTCTTGCCCTGCAGCAGCGGCTCGCGCGTCAGCAGCTCCCCGAAGATGCACCCCACGCTCCACATGTCGATGGCGGCGCCGTACGTCTTGGCGCCGAGCAGCAGCTCGGGCGCGCGGTACCACAGCGTGACGACGAGCTGCGTGAGCTTGGGCGGCGGCGGGTCGCCCACGTACCGCGCCATGCCGAAGTCGGCGATCTTGAGCTGGCCGCGGTTGTTCAGGAGTAGGTTCGACGTCTTGAGGTCGCGGTGCAGGACCCAGTGGTCGTGCAGGTACGCCACGCCGCTCGCGAGCTGCAGGAGCAGCGTCTTGACCTCGGATGCGAGGAACGGCTCCGGCATGTCGCTGAGGATCGACATCAGGTCGTGCTCCAGGAACTCGAGCACCAGGAACACGTTCTCGATCCGCGACGTGTCGTCCCCGACTACTACCTCCCGCAGCTCCACGATGTTGCGGTGCGTGCAGTCTTTTAGGATCTGGATCTCGCGTAGCCCGGTCTCGGGTAGGCCTGCGGTGTCGGTCGGGTCGATCTTGAGTCGTTTGAGCGCGACCACTTTGCCCGTTTTGAGTTCTTTGGCTCGCGCTACCCACCCGTATGCCCCCTCCTCGATGTCGTTCAGCTTGTCGTAGTTCTCGACGCTGCGCGACTTGCCCCAGCCGCCGGCTTCGAAGCGTAGGAGTTTTGCGGTGCTTTCATTATCTGTTACTGCTGCTCCTCCTCTTTCTTGCTGGCCTGGTTCGGGCGTAAGTTTCCGTCGCTTGGCGGGTGGTCTGTCTTGCTGATTTTGTAGTTGCTGCTCTTGCGCGGCTCGTTGCCTGGCTGCTTCTGCTTCGGCTTGGGCGCGCCGCTCTTCTTCTGCTTTTCGTGCCTTCTCCGCTTTTAGGCGCTTCTTTTCTTCCTTCTCGCGCTTTATTTTCGCTTCGGCGGCGGCGTCCTCTTCGGTGTCCGCCCAGCGGGATTTGCTCGCCATGGTGGTTGTGGTTTCTCGAGGTAGGGGATCAATGCGGCGGTGCGATAACAGTAGGTTAGGTAGGCCACGATTCCATGCTCCTATAGATCTGGAGAAATAATACGGTAAAGACGAAAGGAAGAAATTGGGTATCTATAAGCTGAGAAGACCGAAACCCCTTTAATTTATCAACTGAACAAGATGGGTTGTTTAAGATAGTTGTCACAACATTGAACGGAAGAGGGTTGCAACTACGTAATTTGAATGGTCGGTGAATAGTCGGGGCTAAAATTTAGAGCTTCAGAGCTCCGGGACCCTCTATCTTAATTGGGGAAACAGTTTGGAACTCGATCCGGTCCTTCTCAGTGTTAGATATAGCATTTAGCTTATTACGATTACGAACCTTACATCTTTACACAATGCATTGACGATTTACTTTTATATCGACCTAGAATGAGGTCCTACGTGTTGAGGGCTGCCCAAGGCGGACTTAGAGGCCTTTCGCGGCGGCCATTATCTCATAGCTCGAAAGTTGCATATCAAAGTTGTAGAAGCTTTATAACAACACCGATATGCAGAGAGGAGGAAAGAAAATGGTCAACTCCTTTGGCGAAACAGTTGACTGAAGCCATAAATGTGAGCCCGCGAACACATTATAAGAAGAAAATTATACTCATGATATATAGACAACGGGGCCAATTCCCCTAGCCAGCTATATGCGCATGTGTCTTACATCGGACATTGGCGGTTACTACACAGGAGCTATCGAGGCGGGCCGTGATCAGTTTGGCCGAAAAGGAGATTTCATTACCTCTCCAGAGATATCACAGATTTTCGGTGAGCTTATCGGTATCTGGTTTGTGGCAGAATGGATGTCTCAAGGGCGGCCGAAACAAGGGGTAGAACTCATCGAAGTTGGCCCTGGGAGAGGGACGTTAATGGACGACATGTTACGAGTGAGTATATTGATTTATACTAATACATTGAAGTCCACGTCATGCTAAGTTCTTAATAGACTATGAGAAATTTCAAAGATATGGCTTCCAGTATAGAGACCGTCTATATGGTCGAAGCCAGCAACGAGTTGCGCACCGCCCAAAAGAACCTGCTCTGCGGAGAAGATGCCGTGATGACGGAGTCGAAAATAGGTTGGCATAGTACATCCAAGTACTCTGGCCTACCTATCGTCTGGACGGATTCCATCAAGGCCATTCCGCAGGACCCTAACAAGACGCCTTTCATCGTGGCACATGAGTTCTTCGACGCTCTGCCTATCCACGCCTTCCAAGTAGTTGAAGTGCCGCCAAACCAGCAACCTGCGGCGGCAAAGAGTACCACCAGCAGCCCTTCAAGCTCAGGCCCGTCCACTACCCCTTCACCCACATACCAATGGCGAGAAATGGTCGTCTCGCCCACACCACAAGGCACAACCCACGCTGACCTCGGGACGCCTAAATCACAACAGCACGACCCAGTCCCCGAGTTCCAACTAACCCTCAGCCCATCCCCAACGCGACACGCGCAATACCTCCCTGAATCATCGCCTCGCTACCGGGCCCTAAAATCCACTCCGGGGGCCCTCATCGAAGTCTGCCCGGACGCCTCGCTCTACGCCTCGGACTTCGCCTCACGCATCGGCGGGTCCGTCCCCTCTCCCAAAAACCCCCACGCCGTCCCGAAACGCCGTCCCTCCGGCGCAGCCCTGATCCTAGACTACGGGCCGGCCGACACCATCCCAGCGAACTCGCTGCGCGGGATCCGGCAGCACCGGCGGGTATCGCCGTTCAGCGCGCCAGGCCTGGTCGACCTGAGCGCGGACGTGGACTTCGGGGCCGTGGCCGAGGCGGCGCTGCTAGCGAGCCGCGGCGTCGAGGTCCACGGCCCCGTCGACCAGGCGTATTTCCTCGAGTCCATGGGGGTGCGGCAGCGGGCCGAGATGCTAGTCCAAAAACTGGGTTCCGGGGCTGGGAGCGAGGAGAAAAAGAGGGAGATCGAGCGCTCTTGGAAGAGGCTTGTTGATCGTGGGCCGGGCGGCATGGGTAAGGTGTATAAGGTCCTGGCTATCCTGCCGGAGAACGGAGGTAGGAGGAGGCCGGTTGGGTTTGGTGGGGATGTGAGTGCTTGATTGAAGCGTTTAAAAAGGTTGCGAAGGTCGTAGGTGGCGTGTACAGTAAAAGATGAGGATATTCTGGGAGATGTATGCTCTGAATCGCCAGTCTGTATCAAACGAAAAAAAAAGACCTTGCTTATACTCCATGGCATCAAAATCCTAAATGCCAGTTACAAGTCGCAGTTCTTTTCATACGTTACGCTACCTCGTAATATGCCGCAAATAAAAAAAAACAATACAGGACCGGCGCCTCTTTCAAACGAGCCTATTCATGCCGATCTATTCCCTAGTTACTTCGATAGGCCTTCCTTAGGTAGGATAGTTCAGCATCCAACGCCGTGCATAGAGCGTCTATAATAGTACAGTAACGAAAGCGTGTAGCCCAAATACAATTGATACCMCCCTCGCCTCGCCGCTTTTTTCAAGGTTCGACAGAGTTACAATTTTACTATTTTCTTTTGTTGACCAGCTTCGATCCCTCACCACGATCTGCCTCGTCGTCATCCTCATCCTCATCGTCGTCGCTATCGTCATCGCTGAGCTTATCGCCGTCTTCGCCGACGGCAAATATCGTCTCACCGTCAAATGAATCCCGCGGCGTCTCTGGTTTAGCTGGGGTTCTGCCTTGTGACGGTTGCGATGCTGCGGCAGCGCTCGACGTTGGCGCCGAGCGCGTGTTTGTGACCTTGGTGCCAATGTTTGCTTCCTCATCATCATCCGAGTCATCCGGAGCGCCGACGTCCGCAAATTCAAATCCGCCATCTTCATCCTGGGCGATTTCATCACTCATCGCGAACCGTCTGTTGTTCGCCGTAGGTCTCCACACATACGCAACCCAGGCTACGTCGGCCAAGTAGACCAAGTTCGGCCATCCGTCAATAACGAACCATCGCGACTTCCAGTGGAAAGGTACGTAATCCGGGTCAGATGCCGAGGCGAACGAGAAGGAGTTGAAAAAGAAGAAGCCGAAAGTGACAAGAATGCTGATCAAGATGCACCACCAGAGCTTTTTGTACATGGCCTCCTTAACAGACTGCTTGCGTTCGCGCAAGTCCTTGAGTGTAAAGTTGAGCGAGTTGAGCGTCCATACGTAGAAGGCAGTCAAGGTACCCGCCAACGGAAGTACGATGAGGAGGAGCCAGGGACCTAGGCACATAGGGTTAGTAAGACGAGATCTGAATCTCTGAATGGAAGGTTCATACTAGCTGTGTCCGGCGAGATAAGCAGACTGGTAATGGCATAGCCCAGTCCAAAAACGAAGTGAGCAATAGCCAGCCATCTGACATAAACCATTGTCTTGCCTAGAGAAGGCTTTACAACTCCGTAGCCCATACACACAATAAGCAGTAGGAAGAAGGAGAATGAGTTCCGGAAAGCATTGAGGATGGCGACCAGGACTAGGAGAACCTTCGCTCCGATGTTGGAACCGTTTCTATTGAGATAGTCTGTAACATGATGAGTAGCTGTATCATTACGAAAATACTGTAATTAACTTACCATAGAATCCCCAGGTCATCAACATTTCTACCACTAGAAAGACAAGAATAGCCGTGATGTAGTTCTGCACGGGTACTGCGGATGGGTCAGAATTAGGACAAGGAGGTCGCGCTGAAGCAGCTTACAGATGTCATATCTATGCTGATAGTAGAGGAAGCCCCAGAAACTGGTCATCATTAGCACGTAGCCGAACATAACAGATCCTTGCAACGTACACGGCAACTAACGCATAGACGATAGTGATTCCTCCGTAGAATGGAAGCTTCGGGATCTGGGTAGCGGGAAGCTCGCCGTAGGCCTCTCGGAACTCGACAACACCCATAAAATCCTTAGTATTGAATCCATAGGCTGCGACGCAGTAGTAACCTGTTTTCTTAATAGGGTATTTGATGGGCGCCGCGGATTTGAGGTGTATGGCTTCAGAGACGATCAAATTCTCGGATTTCTCTGTCGCATTAGGCGACAGAATCCATTTGCCGATATTCGTGTCATTACACAAGCCGCTCCGAACGTTTTCTTCGTCGCAGATCAACTCTTTCTGGAGCGCGTCGGGATTTGGGTAGACTCCGATCAAATCTTGGTCTTTCCATTCGAATATGATAAAACTAACGATCGGGTCCTCGTCACCTTCAACGGTCTTATTCGGGAATACAGTTTCGATGTAAGGCTCTACAGGGCCACCCCAGGCGCTTCTGCTATACATGCCTAAATAGGACGAATCAGTAAGGCTCGTGCGGGCGACTTGTATGATCATAGCCAGAACATACCAGCACATTTCTGCTGATTCTCTTCGGTAGCATCCTTCGCGAACAAGTATTAGCCCAGGACCACAGCGGATAGACGGCAGCAATCTCGTACTATCTTCTCTTCTAATGCCTGGACCGCCCTCAGGGACAGGCCCAGAAGAATCGAGGCAGATAACCAGCTCTTCATCTTCGGTTCGTTGGCTTGGGTTGTCGCCGCGCGAGGCAGCCTCGGCAAGTAGATCTGTCCTCGCTATTCCGAATGCTGGATGCGTTACGACACGCACGCAAACGCAAATAGGGCCGGATGTCAAGGCTTGGATAAAGCAAGTAGAAAGTTCAACGAAGCATTAGGAGGATCGTGAGCAAGGCTGAACGTGGTTGAAGACAATTCGTAGATAGAAACTGAGTTGCCCCCAAGGAACCTTAAAAGCTATGGGTGTTTGTTCCCTAAGAACCGAGCCACTTTTCGATTGCGCAGCTAATGTTAGGCGCATAGAGGTAAGTAGGCTGACACGGAGTATCGGGAAATGCGGTGGACCAGGATTACGATAAGATAAGAACAGCGAGCAACCTATCACCTATTCCGTACAGCTTCGAACCTTGCCAATTCCATCATTTGAAGCTTCGCTCTTCCGTTTTACCTTTTATCTCCCTAGTCGCATCACGAATTGCAGATGAGCCATGGGGAAAGGCACGGATAAGCTATACATCACACATTCCGAGTGGTCTTCGTCAGACGCCTACTCAGCAAGCACAGGATCGCGAACCGGTCCAAACGGTGCATCTTTCAAGCGACTACCCTTCAACTTTTGCGCCGCAAGTCTCCAGCCCTTCAAGAACCCCGTTTGCACTCCAGATGGGACCATATTTGATATTGAGGTCATTTCGAAATGGCTCGAAAACCACAAGACGAACCCCGTGAATGGGGAACCATTGTCGGCACGCGATCTCATCAAGCTCAACTTTGCGCGCAATGCGGACGTCGATACGAAGGGCGCAGATGGGCTGGGTAGCGATGGTAAAGGGGACTTAATCGACCCTGTCACCTTCAAGGTGTTAACCGACAATACCCATATCGTCGCGATCCGACACGGGACCTATGCGAATGTTTTCGCTTGGGAGACGGTCGAGAGAATGAACATTAAAGCAAAGATGTGGCGAGACCTAGTGGACGATGTAGAGTTTAGTCGCTCGGACATCATTACGCTCCAAGACCCACAGAATGCCGCGAGTAGAGATTTAAGTCAGTTCCAGCACTTAAAAGATGGCGGGGATGCGCTCTTAACAAAGGAGCAGGAGGAAGAGAGGAAAGAAGGCAATGTCAATATTAACGCCCTAGGTAGGGTGGGCGACAAAGTCCTGAGAGCGAAGGAGGCCGTTGAGAAGGCAAGGAGAGAACGGGAGGCTAACGGCAACATCAACCGCTCATCAAAAGCTGTCACAAAGGCAGCGGGTGGCAACAATGTCCGACCTTCCATGATTCAGGACAAGAAACAAGCCTACAATGCAGCAGCATATACCACAGGCAGAGCTGCGGCCAGTTTCACGAGTACAGGATTGACCCCTGAAACCAGCGGGGAACGAGCCACTCTCACAGACGAAGAGTACATGTTAAAGCCGAAGAGGGTGAAGATAAAAGGCTACGCACGGATTGAAACAAATCTAGGCGACTTAAATATTGAATTACAGACCGAGTATGCGCCAAAGGCAGTCTGGAATTTCACTCGGTTGGCTCAGAAGGGCTACTACAAGGGCGTCGCTTTTCACCGCAACATCAAGAATTTCATGATTCAGGGAGGCGACCCATCAGGCACAGGGCGAGGCGGCACGAGTATATGGGGCAAGAACTTCCAGGACGAATTCGACGGGCCGCTGACGCACGACGCGCGAGGCATACTCAGCATGGCCAACAAAGGGAAGAACACGAATTCCAGCCAGTTTTTCATCACGTACCGGCCCGTCAAGCACCTCGACAGGAAGCACACCATCTTCGGGAAGGTTGTTGGCGGCGCGGACGTGTTGAGCAAGATGGAGGCCGTGCCTACGGATGGCTCAGACAGGCCCCTGAATAATATTTTCATCAAGGACGTTGTCGTCTACCTCGACCCATTCGAGGAATTCCTGAAGCAGAAAGCCGAGCGCGACAAGGTCGCCGAGGCAAAGGCGGAGATCGAGAGAAGCGGCGGGACGGAAGACGACCGGATGACGTGGACCGGAAAGCGGGTCAGGCAAGACGGTACCGTCGACCAGGGCAGTGGCGGTGGGAGCGTAGGCAAGTACCTCCAGGCCGCGATGAAGCAGCAGAGTGCCGAAGATGAGATCATCGAGGAGGATGTCGATACGTGGGAAGAGCCAGTCAAGAAGAAAGCAAAGGTTGGCGGGTTCGGTAACTTTGATAATTGGTAAAAGGGATTGCATTGCGTGGCGTTTGGCGATACCCAGAAAGGCTATAGGGTTCTATTTGGCACCGTCTCTTATAAAAAAACGCATGAGAGCTATCTAGTCCGCTCGAAAGTTATAGGCAGCAGTGTATTTGTGATATTACTCTTTACCTCCTTAGTACTGTTGTTGATGACTTGCTGAGCGGATTCCAAAAGCTAGTGGAAAGCCTATGCTAGTCAACCTCAAATAGGTAGCCAGTTAACTTCGAGTTGACACTGGTGCGATTGGGGACTAAGAGTCATAAATCTACTGTAGTCATGTCTACTGAAGGAAAGGGAGGTGTACAACGGAATACCATCGCTGGGGTACGGGTAATATTTATCCCCTTTAGTTGAGATGCGATCCTTAGAGACAGAATGGAAGGATAACGGTCTTAAGAGCTGTATATCAATAAAGTGGGACTATATAATATCGAAATATGTCAAGTCAACGCCATGCTCCCGCAATATCTCCGGTTCCACGTATATCTTAGCACCGGGGTCTTGTGATAAACGCCGGCGAAAGTCAGTAAGGTCCACTGGTAATGATTTCAACCGCGGATCTTCGTAAGAGGTCTGGCCTGAGAGGATATCCTTATAACCAAAAAGTTCACCGTTTTCTTGAACAATTTTGGTTACTCGAATGTTCTCAGGGAGAGGACCGAGAAGAGCCTTGCCATACTTAAGGCTGGATACAATACATGGGCCCACCAGCCTGAATTTATTGTTGCCTAACGGACGCAGCAATAGGGGTACCTCACAGCCAAGGATAACACAAACCATATCGCCAGGCTCAGTTGATGGTGGAGCAATTCCCGGATAACCATCAGTGGTAAGAACGAGTCGTGTCCCGCCTATTATCCTAAGTTGCTTCATGACGATGCTGTAGGCCGGGGATATGCGAAAGTCGTCCAGAGTGAATTGATAGTCAGACATCATTAATTCCACGACTTGCTTTACTGCATCTATATCTGGCCATGTGTAGTCGGGTGGATCATATAAATCAGCGAAATTACCGAGCGTGATTATCCTAGCATAGTCTTCCACCGTGTACCGCTTCTCTGAGTGCATATTCAATAGCACCCGGCGTATCTCTTCAAACCCAACTTTCATACTGGAATTGTCGAAATGCGGAAATTGGTAATACTTCTCAACTTTGGTTTCGAACACTGCCATGACCGCTAACGCTCCACGCTCTGGAAAATCATACCAGGCACCAAGTCGGGAAGAAGCTAACTGTGATCTGACTCTATGTGCAAGAGTGGTAGGTTTTGACCAATCGGGAACCCAGCTTGGACAGGACGTACTATCCTGAAGCTCGCACTGGTATAAGATATTTAGGTCGTCATAACACTTGATATTCTGAATTGTGACTTGTTCGTAGAGATCACTATAGGGGCGACTATAGTCTGGCCGTGGAATGAAAGCCTTTTCCCACTCTGGCAGCAAAGACAAAATCGCATAGATCCGGTCCCGTGGGTCTGCGCAGTGTGAATGTCCATAGCATATTCGTAGTTCAAGCAGTCTAGCAGTTCTATGCTGGAAAACGAGTCCATTAAGAGCTTCCCGTCTACCATGGTAGTGGGAGCCTATTGGTCTAGCTGGTTGGACATAGGTCTTCCTATTTAGACAAGCTAACCCTCGTCGAAAGCTTGTCCATTTAACTTGATGGAAGCCGCACATAATGATCGCTTCCGAGTTGGCTAAATATATTTCTTGTCGAATCCACAATCTGTCAAACCAATATCGTGATATCAAGTCGACGATCGAAGAATAATCTTCTTGATCGAAAGGGGGGCGAGTTTTCTCGTCGCTCCAGCTAGGATCTGTGCACCCCTCTGCGGGACTCAGAGAACCTGTTGCAAAATCGACATTAACCTCAGCTCCAATATGGTCCACCAGTTCCATAGCATGAGTACTCCCATGTTCCTCAGGCCCAAGCCAAGCCACTACCCGGTGAGCGAGCCGGAAGATCTCGCCCATCATGGCGACCTGCGGGCCTCTCTCAGCATCGTCTGCTTGGTTAATGCAGAGCGCATCAACCCATATACGACGCGACCTGTCGACATAACGCAAGTGTCTTAGAGCGATTATTAGATTTTGCGTGACTGAGAGTTGCGGAAGCGTGGCTTGGCAAGAGGTTTGCAACGCTGTAGTTGTAGCAACATCTTGCGTGCTGACATAGACTGGCAGAGGATCCCTCTTTGAGCCCCATACATATGACAGAGCCTCGTAGCGGAGTGAACCATCCCCTGGGAATGGCGAAGTTTCGAACGAGACAACGATGTCGTCGTCGAATGCCCCAGGATAGAGAGTAGCGACCCTGATATAATTCCGCCCCGGAAGAGCGGAGTACCCGTACGGCACCATGAGACAAGGCTGTGACTAGGTATGAGGTAGAGCTGCGAGTTTCTTGGCTTTGGAAATAGGCAAGACGCGAATATATCAGTTTAGCGTTCCCTTTCACGTCCCAGAAGGTATTTGTAGATACCCGTCGACCAGACTATTCTGACGAGATAGCTTTGATATCTCGTAATGGGGGGAGACTGGGGCGAAAGCTCAAACTGGTGGCTGCCTGGGGAGGATAAGATTCGAATCGGCTTACCCGGGATAGTTGGAAGTTACACAAAACCTGCCAAGCCACGCCCGAGTCTGGCCTGCCTAGGTAAAGATGGTATTATTTTTGTGTGGCGTTTCCCCTCCGTATCGAACGGTAGTGTTTTCCATCCACAGCTCCGTGGCTCGGTAACACAACGACTTCCTAGGAAGTCATTCTTACTAGCCCACTGCATCATCCCCTTTCAACTCCCAGAATCCAGGCTCTATCTCGGGGCTTATGAATTGTGGCATTAGCGCTGCGACAATTATATGTATGCTGAACTTCTACTCGGTAGCCAGAATGTACTGCGTCGGGGAAGTTGGCACGGCATTCGTTGTATTTGCCGTCGGATCCTACCTCGTACTGGGGGCCGTGGTGCTAGAACCGATGTTATAATATGGATCAACGTCGGCTTTTGATCTACCGTAGAAAGTCTTGAAAAGCGACTGGATGGATTATCACGATGACAGAAGTGTTGTGATGTATCATTTAGCTGGGGACTTGATTCAAAGGATTCATCATTTTAGGTACCTTCCATGCTATGAGAGGCACTTTATGGCAGCCCAAAAGTGAAGTACCAACAACCGTCGCTTTGCAGCAGTCGAAGTTGTGCTTCGCATATTCATCGCCTGTATCCTACGGTACCCCTTTGCGTTATCCAAGCCGAGGCATCTTCGATCGCGGCTAGCCACCGAGGTGCAGATGTGGCTCATATAACTTCTGCCTTTTACCGTAGCCTCGCTTGTATAGTTGGCCGTAGGTCTGCACCAACAGATTCGTATATCTACGACACGAAGGAGTGTGTGAAAGAGAGCACTGCCATCAATGTCAACACCATTACGCCAAACCAACAGTACAATGCCGCACCTGACCGTCCCTTTTTACGACTCCGTGGCACTTCGGTGATCACGCATCCTGATCATTCGCCTTTGTCTTTTCAACTGACTCTTGGGCTCCGGCCTCTTCGTGCACGTCAGGACGGAGTATGTAGCCGAGGACCTGTGCCGTCACTCGGCCAGTTTGTGCCGCATAAAGCCAGGCCGGGCAGCACTGGAGGATTCGGGACAAATTGTTGCGGATAGCCGAGGGCGAACGTCGAGTTCTCAATGTTGCTCGATCCTAGTCTAAGAGCGAATTAAGGACCTATCGATGCGACGGTGCTATTCATTGATTCCGTAGACATGTAAGGGCATGTTTACCTGATTGAAGATATAAAACTCCATACCAAATAACTAATAATCCACGCTTACCACACTGCACTAGTCAGTCTCGCCGTTTTCTCCTTTGGGATCTATTTTCTTTGCATACAGTCAGGTAACTTGCATAGAGGTCACACAGCTATAATGCACCGAGCAAAAGCGGTGAGGTCGATTTGAATCATTCGACCACATCGGGACCCTGACCACAGCCATTGGGTGACCGATAGATGCAGCAATCAAACCGAGAACGAAGCAGCCAAGTTACAGCCACTTAAAGCCTAGATAAGCATTGAAGCAGCTTCGGCAGTCCCTTGGCGACGTAAGCTCCGGTCTCGACTCATCGCTAGGGAACCAGTTATATTACTTCGGATCCGGAGAGGCTGAAGCAATATGTGACAGTGGAGACCCTTATACCAAGCCAGCACAAAATCTATAGATCTACGACGTGGTTGAATGAAGTAATCCCATTTCCCAATTAGGAATAGGAAAAAGCCACTACTACTTCGAGGCAATAACCTGAGATGAACGAACCTAAGGCATTTCTCAAGGCTGACAAGAGTTTCTCTGATTATCCTTTCCAAAGCTATAGCAAATACTACCTGAGTACCTAAATACACCTACTGAGTGACGATCGGGTCCATTTGAGCCATTCTAATATTATTCCCACGTTTTAGGAACTCCAACCTCGGTTCAGCCCCCCAGGACTCGCAGCCAACTAGTACCGGCTTGGCAAAGCTTGTCGACCCCCGTCGGGGGCTTAGTCGAATAGCTGAGAGTAACAGGCCAATCAAAACACAGTATACGTCACAATCTTTTCTGTGGCACCTCGCTTTCGCATTCGTTAGAAGTTGTCTCTAAGCCGGAGGGTTTCAACAAGAGCGCCATACATATTCCTACGTGATGAGGCTTCGCCTCAATGCAACTGAAGCTCTTATATATAGGTAAGCAACGAGCCAAGAAATGGCGACTAGAAATAGAGAGAGAATACTTGTAGCACATCGACAAGAAGCCAAGACACTACTTTGCAATAACCTGTCAGCCTGTCTTGTCTTACATATTCACTTCCGCATTTGTTCGCCCGCTATTTCCCTGCAAGATGGCTTTGAACGAGCGAGACGACATCTCCATCGTACAGATTATCGTCTATGTCCCAACATTATTCCTAGCCCTATGGCTTKCCCTACGCCATGGCTTCGGCCGTAACGCAGGATGGTATTATCTTATTGTCTTCTCGCTCGCCCGTATCATCGGAGCATCGTTACAACTAGCCACCATCTCGGACCCCACAAACACTAGTCTTCACATCGGCTCGATAACACTGCAAACGATCGGCTTGTCACCCTTGATCATGGTCCAGATCGCTCTAATCGGCCGCGCCCTTGGAAGCATCCGAAAGGCAACGACGTCGTTCGTGACCGAGAAACGATTGCGCCTCGTCCAACTGGTTGCGCTCATCGGCCTGATCCTAGGTATCACCGGCGGTACCCAGTCTGGACAAGACTACAGCAAGAACGGCACATACACTATTTCGGATCTGTCCAAGTACGGCATGGGCCTCACAATCGCCGCTTACATCCTCTTGGTCTTCACCACTATCATCGTCGCAACGCAACGAGCACACATTGAACCAGGCGAGACGCGGTTGCTTCTAATCGTCAGTCTCTGTCTTCCCTTCATTCTCGTCCGATTGATCTACTCGGTGGAGTCGGTGTTTGGAAACAACCCGTCCTTCAACCAATTGACTGGTGATGTCAACATCCAACTTGGCATGGCCGTCATCATCGAGATGATTGTCGTCTTCATCGTCGAGGGCATCGGCATGACATTGAAGAAACTCCCGAAGGCTAAGGCTGCTCCTCAAGTGGACAGCTACCCCCAAAGGAATGGTTATCAACAACAATCCTGGCAACAGGTGGACTCTGACCATGAAATGGGTGGATACAATGGATACAATGGGTACAAATAAACCCTGTACCACGTTGTTTCAGGAGGATGTACATATGTAAAATAGAATTTAGACGCGGGCGACTTTCATATATCCAGGGTTTGCTTTCAATATCAAGAAGATCAACATCAACATAGTACGGAAGCTGGTGCCGAGGTGACTAAATATCGAATAAAAGAACTTTAAATGGAACTCTAAAATCCCCTGGTAGCAGGGATTCCATGGCCCTGGATCCCGCCAAGACCCCTGCGCCATACCACTAAAGTAGCGTACCATATCTTTTCTACAGCCCTGTAGCGATGTGGGGTATCCATCCATATGCCTACCCAAGAGGTGCCTAAGTGATAGCGGGCAGCTGCGCGGGGTATGTATTTCGCAGTATCAAGAAATTTTGCCCGACTAGAAGTTGCGCTTCGTCATAATCCAACTTCGCCTTTCCCTCTTCCCTCCCAAGCATAAAACATGCCGGTAAGCCCCCCAAGAACAGCTCACTGCAGAATCATACTAACGAAAAATACCAGCTGATAATAATCACGGGCCTCCCCACGTCCGGCAAGACCACGCGCGCAAAGCAGCTGCACAGCTATCTCTCAGAGCGCATACGAGAGTCATCCTCCTCCTCGACCCCGCCAAAGTACCGCCTGCACCTGATATCGGACCAGACGCTGTCGATCCCGCGCTCCGTGTACGACCTCTCCGCCACGCCGGCGCACGTCCGGTCCGCCAACGCATCGGAGAAGGATGCGCGCGCCAGTATATATGGCGCCGTCAAGCGCGTGCTGAGCGATCGCGACATCGTCATCCTCGACGGCCTGAATTATATCAAGGGCTGGCGGTACCAGCTCTTCTGCGAGTCCAAGGCCGTGCGTACGCCTAGCTGTGTTTTGCAGATTGGGTGCTCGAAGGAGAAGGCGAAGGAGGTGAATGAGGAGAGGCTAAGGCGGCGGCGGGAAAGGCAAGATTCTGGTGCTGATAGTGCTGTTGCGGAAGCTGAAAATGGAACGGGTAAAGAAGAGAAGCCGGAAGAGAAGGAGGGGGAGGAGGAAGGACCCTACGAGCCTGAGAACTGGGAGAACCTCGTCTTCCGCTACGAGGAGCCGAATCCCATGACGAGGTGGGATAGCCCGCTTTTCACGCTCATCTGGGAGGACGATGAGCAACAAGCGAAACAGGTTTTCGACAGCATGTGGGACACGATTGCAGGAGAGGCCAGGAAACTGGTGAGACCGAACCAGGCAACTGTGCAGCGGAGTAGAGATGCTGGTGGTGATTACCTCTATGTCCTTGACCGGGAGACACAGGAGATCGTCAAGAAGATCTTAGACCAGCAAAGCGACGAGGGCGGTGATGAGATAAGGATCTCTAACGGCAGCGGCAACGATGGAGACGAATTGATAGTGGAACTACCGGCTGGAAAGAAAGTCGGGTTGCCGCAACTGCAGCGTCTACGAAGGGCCTATATGGGCTTACATAGGGGTGGAATTGGTCTAGAAGGAGTAGGGAGTATGGGACCAGAGAGGATACGAGAGACTTTTGTTGGTTATCTTAACGACGCTTTTGAAAAGGACGGCTGATGTGCCTCCTTCTTAAGCCATTTTATAGGTCTCTTCTATATCGTGATACCCCTAGAATTTTAAGACAATCTTGAATACATGTTTGGAACCGCGATGCTGGTGCCACGGTTTTAAAATCACAGGTCCGCAAGGGGGTGCGATTTGTACGACTAGTCTTACATGTTGATCTTTACCCAGCTAGTGCAAAATATCCCTCTAAAACGTAATATAACCTCGATATCTACATGCTCAGCCCACTACTGACTAGATCCTTAGCTCATCCAACATAAGATAATCTTACCCGTCCACGACTAATCCATGATCGTTCGAACACAGGTACTAACCCGGCTTAGGAGGGCCCTATCAATATTGCATCGCCCATCAGAGATGGAGGAGCTATTCCAGAAAGCCGTGAAGCGTAATGCGGAGATGAAGAAGTCGCCGGATTCCGTTCCGTGGAAACCAGACCAACCGCATCCGCAGCCGTACTACACGTATAACGGCTCCAAGCAGGCGTGGGACTGGGCTGAACCCAAGCCGCTGCAGCAGGAAACTAAAGCACCGGGAATTGCCCGGCTTGCGCTTTTTAGCTGGAACATCGATTTCATGCTGCCGTTTGCAAGAGAGCGGATGAGCGCAGCTCTGGATCATCTAGATGGTCTGACGAGCAAGCTGCCGTCATCGACCGCCGCAGTCATCCTCCTGCAAGAATGTCTGGTAGAAGATCTCGCCACAATTCGCCAGAAGGGGTGGGTTAGAGATAAGTTCAATGTAACGGACGTCGATGACTCGAATTGGGCGTCCGGGTACTACGGTACGACCACGCTGGTCGATCGCAGACTGGACATCACGTCTTGCTTCCGCGTCCACTACGAGAAGACGGGCATGGAGCGAGATGGCTTGTTTGTCGATGTGTTACTCGGCGGTAGCCAGCCTAAGACTATTAGGCTGTGCAATACGCATCTCGAGTCCCTTGCCCTCGAGCCCCCTTTTCGCCCGGCTCAGATGCAGGTAGTAGCCAAGTATCTGCATGCAGATGATGTCGACGGCGCTCTAGTCGCAGGGGACTTCAATGCCATACAGCCGTTCGATAGGACGCTGCACTCAGACAACAATCTCAAAGATGCGTATCTCGAGCTAGGTGGTAAGGAGGACAGCGACGAGGGGTATACGTGGGGTCAGCAGGCGGCGACTAGCTTGAGGCGTAGGTTCGGATGCTCGAGGATGGACAAGGTATACTTTACCGGAAACTTGAAGCTTCATAGCTTTGAGAGGTTCGGTGCAGATATCCAGGTTACTGGAAAGAAAGAGGTAGATGAGATCATCGCTCTTGGTTTTGAGAAGCCTTGGGTTACGGATCATCTAGGGATTGTGGCGGAGGTCGAGGTTGATTAGGTAATGTTAAACATTTTGAGGCGTGCTATGTAGAGAATGACTGCTTTAGAGATGTTATGCCTTCTATTTCAGAGTAGAAATTTGGATAGTTCGATGGGGATGGATGATGATTAAATAGCCCCCTATTCCGTAGGTGCCTCCTATACAGTTTACGGTATATGCTTTCATCCCGTTAATGTGGATTATACCCCCGTATTCTCGATCATATCTTTTAGAGTACAAATGACAATGGCGGCAGTTCGATAGAGCATCTTCATTACGATAATACCTATGAACTCCAAATCACAAGTCACACGCAGGCAATGTGGACAGACACTAAGTCTGCTTCAATGCATCGAATATTAATCTTTGGCCGTAAGGACTTCACTGTCTCTTAGACCGGGTATCTGACCACAACTTATCCACAATCTGAAAAACGGCCGTGACATCACGCATGACGGCCTGATCAACCTTCCCGCCAAGCTTCTGCTGGATCTTGTCCGGGTGCCACCTAACCCGCTCTTCCTTCAGCTTTGCCAGGAACTCCGCCTCGCCTACTTCCTCGGGATCAATGCCCATGACAAAGAAGTCCCTCACAGCGTCCGCATCCACATCCTCTCTCCGCCCGCTCCTCACCGGCCACGCCATACCCTCTAACCCACCATCCCACTCACTCCAAGTCCTCACATACTCCTCAAACCTCTCCCTCCAACTCTTCCTGCGTCTCCTCTCCTCGCCTCTCCGTAGACTCCTCTCCATCTCTCTCGTTAACCGTCTAGCCTCATCCTCTTCAAGCTCCTTCCTCTTCTTCCTTTCTTCCCGACGCGCGCGCTCTTCAAGCAAGCCCTGGTGCGTCTTCTCCCACATCTTCTGGCGCACGAAAGCGGCGTACTCATCGTCGTTCATGCGCTCTAGCTCGCCGTCTGGCCCTGATTTTTCCTGGCTGTATACGTGGATCGGCTGTCCGTACACATTCTCCCAGTACGCGGCCCCTTCGTCGTCGGCCATGGCGTCGAAGAGCGACTCTCGGAACGCGGCTTCGGTATCTAGGGGCGGCGGTTCGAAGGGGTTTGGCGGTGTGGGGGAGCGGGAGCGGGAGCGGGAGCGTCGCCGCTTGTGTCGGTGGTGGTAGTGGTGGTGATGTCTGTGTCTGTGGCTGCGGTGCCGATGGGAGGATGAGTCTGCGCCTTCGCCATCTAGGTCATAGTCGCGGTCGCGACCCCTGTCGCGGGAAGGGKGGCGAAGAGATCGCGAGCTCTTCTTCTTGAAGCGGAACTTGGACGTCTTCTTTCTTTCCGCAGGCTCCTCGGAAGCCCTCTCCGGCGCCGCCTGTTCTAAGTCCGGTTGCGGCTCATGGGGTGGGATATCCTCCGGAGGCATACTGGTTCTTTCCATCTGAGGTGACACTGAACGGTGATCGGGGTTGATGGAAGAAAGGATGTGTCGCCTCTTCGGCGACGCTGGTGCTGTGGTCATCGTGGGTGCATGTTGCGCAGCGATTCCCTTCTTCTAGAAGATAGGAAAGCTGGTATCGGATCCAGTAGGATAGATGATGTATGGATGTTAAACGATGGATGGAAGTGGGAGGGTCTGGAAATGTGATAAGATCTGAGCTCGATCTTATCAGTTAGTTGATTTTAGTGGGGTGCCTACACCATTTCCAGGTGACAGCCTGACAGCGAGCATCATCTTAAGAACGACTCAAACCTATTAGAATAGAGGCAGCAGATAATTCTGGATGCTACACGAACAGGTAGATTTTATCGACATTGATGGTTTAAAATTTGGGCTGTGCTGATTGAACATCGTAGTAATTCACGAATATACCTCAGATTTGCAAAGTCAATTGGCCTCCTCTGGTTTTATAGTCTTACAAAAGAATAAATGCAGATACGCATATAAGTGCTTATACCAACCCATTGAAGTTTTGGTTTTCAAGCCTGGCTTTTGCTCTGGCTGCTATTTAATTGTATATTCATACGGGGGGGGATCAGCTATTCCTCGGTTGTTGGTTACAAGTCGGTAATTTATCTTGAACGTTTCCTTCTATGAAGAATTCAGTGATCTGTAATAATCATATCTTCTGCAAGGGCTAGGCAAGCTTAGCTATTATTTCGTAGTTGGGTATCATGATAATTAGTCTCATACAGAAGCCTCCATTAGTCTTCTTCAAAGAATCCTCCCTCGCTATCACTCGAATCTGAAGACTGAGATGGCTCATCCCGTTTCTTCCTACCCTTTCCTTGTCGAATATTTGTGGATTCTGACTTGGCAGAATTCTTCGTCTCGGCATCCTTGGTTTTTGTTGAAATAGAATCTTTCGAGGATTGCTTAGCGGAGCGCTTGCCTTTCGATTCTTTCTCCGACTTTCTCTCCCTTATTTCAATTAACGCCGGGATACCTTTCTCTGATGCCTTTTCTATCTCTGCCCATAACGGCGGTCGCTCGGCGTGTAGGGCTTGTGCTGCTGTGCTGGCGTCTTCTTTCTTCTCCCCTGATGACCCTAGCGATGCCACCGGATAGAGACTAATGTATCGCTCTCTATACGGGAAATATCTTGTGTAGATGCTATCTATCTCGGCTCTATGGAGGTCCGCGTTGAGTTTCTCGATCTCTTTCTCGTCTGTGGCTGTCTTGAGCTGTGATTTGATTTGTTTTGCGAGTCGGTCTGCCTTCTTCCTCTCTATACGTATGTTAGACTGATCCGATATCACTTTGCGACATCAAGAGATAGCCCTACCAAAGAAGCGGACCATGTGGTACTTCTTGATCATCATCTTCCTCTTCTTGTCGTCCGTGGCTTCTTCGATCTTTTGTTGGTGGTGGGCTAGCTCTCTCTCTAATTCATTCTGGACGTTTGCAGGCATGTTATGTCCCGCTTTGAATCGTCGCTCAATCGTTCGCACTCGTTTCTTCAGCCAGTTGAGGTTATCCGGCTTCACTTTGGCCTTCTTTGGGTTCTTTTTGTTGAGCTTCTTGGGCGGATATCCTGAGACATCCTCACGAGTCGCTCCCTTGCCGGAAGGCTCGACATCGAACTCAGAAAATTTCCTTTTAGAACCCATTTTGCATACTTCTTTCGTTGTTGACTGATGCGGAAGTTCACGTACGAAGCACGCGAAGAATAAACTTTTAGGTGGGTACTCCTTCCGCATCTCGATAAGATACTTAACCCCACTTTTAGCCTGAACCAAGCACATCTCGGCTCTATAATTCCGTGGGCACGGCGACTTCATTAACATCTTGCTGTTGCTATGTACTAAAGATTGGACCTACTCAGGTAGATATCATATATCATACAATAATAGTTCTTACTCTCCATTCGGAATGAAATAAACACTTCTTCCTGGCCCTCCCTCGGCAGCGGCAGCTTTGAGAGCCTCTTCCCAATCCTCCAATTTAAACTTGCCAGCCACCTTCATACCCGCTCTAGAGCCAATCTTTAGCACACCTCTCTCAACTAACTTGACTAACTCCTTCGCCTGCTGAATTGTATTCATGAATGTGCCCTTGATTGTGATGCCGTTGTACGAGACATGCCAATAAGGTATGTCGATATCACCTGGGATTCCTCCCATGAGACTCATTCGGCCACCCGGCCTCAGGGATATGATACCTGCTTTTATGTGCGAGCTCTTACTCGCCGGGCGTGGGGAGATATCGAAATACACGTCCAGCGGCCCAAATTTCGCTAAAGCCTTTACGTCTTCTTGCACGTCGCCGCTGATCTTGACTGTTTCCACCCTTCCAGGCTCGGCGAGCTTCTTCAGTTCGGCAAGGGCTGTTTCGTTCCTTCCCATAGCGATGACTCTAGCACCCATTGCTAGTGCAACATGCACGGCAGCGCCGCTGAAGGATCCAGTAGCCGGCGCAATCAAGACAGTCTCGCCGGGCTTCAATTCAACGTCGGCAAGGCCCCCATAGGGCACAACTAGCTGGCTTAGCGACCCCAATTCTTCAAGCTTGTACCCTAGCTTCTCGACTAGGACACTTTCATCCAGAGTGTGCGCGTTTTCCAACGGCGCTGTTGAATACGTTGCCCAGCATCCGTTGCGCCACTCTCCACCCATCAATCTCCTGGTTCCTTCAGTATAACCCTCGTGGAAACCACGCAGAATTTTGACATCGGGATCATCGCGAGCTCGCACTGTCAGCTCAACGAATACCAGCTGTCCAGGCTTTAGTTTCGTGGCGTCGGGCGGTACGGCAGCGACGCGAGCTATGCACGCTCCGCCTGGCACGAGGGGTAGTGGGTATTTGTAGCCTCTCGGGTTCCCATTTGTGAAGATCTCGTTGGCATATTGTACGATAATGGAGTACAGCGGCTTGACAATTACTGTCCCAGCAGTGGGAACTGGCGTGGAGAGAGTTGCGAGGGTAGGAGGCGAAGAAGCTGAGTGAAATTGGAGGCCAGTATATGTCTCCGGGAGAGAGTACTCTGATAGMCCTGCCATTTTTCCTGCGAACGAGTGCTTCAACAAGAAGCTTCCGAATAGTTTATATCCGGGTTGATTCTTAAGTAGCCCTTTCCGCACTGGCTGGATAATTCGCCAGTCTTTATATATGTTCAGCGTAATCATTAAGTCATACCTTGCGTCGACCTTTCTTGATCAGTTTGTCGTAGACTAACCCGTCTACTCTTAAAGTATCATTCCATGGGTTTGAGTATAAGCGTTTAAACCACGGAGTTGAAGTCGCTTAACTCCAGTACATTACTTCGCGCTCGGGTTTAAGGAATAGACATGAGTAGAGGATACCTACAAGACTGGGACTAGCGTCTTCATTGATTCTCTATATAATGCAGGTACCTACCTCTAATGTTGTGGTACAGGTGAATTTTAGACACTCGAGATAAATGAGTCCAACTGGTGAGAATCATTTTATGAAGGGCTCATTATAGTTAAGGTCAGCTGCTAGATTACTTTCATCTGTCCCTAGAAGAGACCAAGGCTGATACTTCCATAGTATAATGAAGCCACAATATCACGCAAATCATAGTCTCCGGTCAAATCATAGTGCCTAGAAGAATGTTGAAGGGTAAGAATAAGAGCAGCAAAGACCTTAACACTTTGTCGTCGATAGAGATGAGGTAAGGACCCATGTTCAAATGCCTAGGCTCTGATTGGCCAATGGATTAAAGTTAGCGGGGTCGGGGTCGGATGTTTATCGATAGAGGTACACGGTCGACTATGGATTCAATGGCGGACCTTCCCAGCTACATGTATACTTTACGTGTATTGCTGGGAAGCACTCTATCGAGGTGGTCTAGCTTAGACCTGTTGAGGTCTATATTTCTTCTATTCGTACGGATTTCAACACGGGAACCTGCAAATAAATTGGTTTCTCGGCTAGTCTAGGACATGCAGGATATACCAAAGGATGGCACCCGTCAGTCCTGCTCAATTGTCGTGACAAACGTCCGCCTTGGCTGTTCTTAAGAGGCCAAGCCCGACTGCGACAGATCCACGGGTATTCTCCGAGCAGAGCCTTTAGGTGTCCCTGGAGTAATGTCACAGTATACTACTTCTAAAATGGACAGACCGGAGCCAGGCCTAATCAAGTGGTCACCAAACCCAGCATTCGACACCTTCCTTCACGTCAACTTACAACACAGAGTTGTACAGCTCTATGAACCCACAGGCCTTGCACACCCTGGGACTTTTGAATTTGAGAAGACATCAAAGTATGATGAAATCCCTCCGCTGACTACTTACGATTGGTCGCCTGCTCATCCTGGCATTGTCGCTATCGGAACTGCGAGTGGTACTGTGGATCTCATAAACCTCCATAGTGATTCGAGCTCTCATTTCGAACTTCCCATAAGGATCACTCGCACATGCCAGGCGGTGGCCTTTAATACGGGGTCTTTACTAGCTGTTGGACTGGAACGTGTACGAAATGATCAGTGTCTCAAAATCTTCGATGTATCTCGGCTTACGGCGCTGGAGCCCGGCGCATCATGGGCATCACTCGAGGGCACGATGAATCCGGTGATCGGCCTAGAAGCTAGCATATCCATATCGAGCACCAAGTTCTTCGAAGACAATCCGCAGGTCCTAGTTGCCGGCATAAAAAATCAGGGCATCCGCATTTACGATCTCCGAGGTAAATATGCCCCGGGTATTATGACCCTATAAACTTGCTGACTGGCTTCTAAGATCCCCATGGCGCCGTAATCAATTATCAGACCAAATGTAATAACAACTTGGCGATTGATTACGCAGACCAGAATTACTTTGCTTCTTCGTCTTTAGACAAGGCAGGCCTCGTGATTTGGGATCGGCGTGCGACGTCGCGGCCGTCGTCCTCTCGCTTCTACCTCGATGCCGTCGATACGGATGATTTGCCATGGGGAGCGGCTCTTAGCATCGATAAGGCGATCGACGTCAAGGATGCCAATTTCCAGGATAGAGGTTCCTTGATACGGTCACTACGATTCTGTAGAGATCGTAGTGGGTTGATAGCTATCCTCTCTAGGACTGGCCAGCTCAAGGTCCTAGACACGAGGAAAGAATTCGTCCCCTCTGAAGAGCGCCCCAAGGATGGCCCCGAAGTCCTCGAGGTCAGAAAATCATTCGAGCTGGATATAGGCTACGCGAAAGACCGAAAAGACGACAGGATCGTGTCATTTGACTGGTTGAACCTCGACGCCCCTGCTTTGACACCACGAGCAATAGTCTTACGCGCCAATGGTGCATTTGACATCCTTGAGAAGCCGTCTTATACGTCAGAACATCTATATAAAATGATACCTTGGCAGGCACCTCATCGAGGACTAGAAGGTAATATGACCCTAGTAAACAGAAGACCAGTGCTAATTGGGTTCAGGGGGCGCAAGCTATCATTCATTGATGCAATTCGAAGCAGCACAATACCCTGAAATGATGGGCCCGTTTAATTTTGATGAGTCTCTCAAGCATAGACCGTTATTTGGAAAGCATAAAGAATCTACTCGTGCTGTAATACGGCAAGTTTTGCAATGTGCTCCGCCTGCAGTCGATCCCATTTGTGATTTCGAGGCAAGCATTGAGCCACTACCAGAGACATTCGTCAATGCTACGAAAACAGCAGAAAAATTAGGGGCTTTAAGAAAGTACTCCAAGGAGTTTCTCGAGTCCTCAGAGCTGCCGAATGGGAAGGCGCAACAGCCTCCCATCAAGGAACTAGATCGATCCCTGACCGATTTGTCTCTGAAAGGCAAAGGTTTACCATCGAATCGGCAGCTACACGAGACGTTACTTGTATCGACACGAGATACAAAAGGGTTTCCTAAGGAAGCACAAGTGGTCTTAGACCATGTAATGCTTCTTCGTTCTAAGGAAAAGTATCTATTTGACTACGTTGCGAATAGGGACATAGTCGCCGATGATCCTTGGCTAAAGGAGCTATGGGATTGGGTTGCTGGTAAGTATTCTCATCTCAACGCATGTAGCTCCAGGGCTAACAATCTTAGGGGCTGATGAAGCTGCCTCTGATATGGGAATGGTGGCACAAGGGATTGATCTAAGCTACGTGGGAGTTTGTAATGTCTGGAACAGTGACTTAGGTTTGTTGTATAACGAATTTCCGTTCCAACTGATAATTAATGTGTTTCATAGGATTCAACAGCGCTGTTAGATTAGTGGATGGTACGAGATATCCAGATGCTACGGCGTGGGAGCGTTGTCTACAGGATATAAATAAGAATACGAGACAGCCGACGTACGATGGTATTGAGACGAGAAAGCTTGCACACAGGCAAGTTGCTTTGACGATCTGTGGATGGGGTAGATCGCCTGACATATATTTTGGCGACTATAACAAGTTGCCCCTTTCCGAGCGACATTCGTCATGGTATACCAGGGCAACAGTACACGCCCTTATCGAAGGCGACTTCGACAACGCGGTGCAGATACTCAGAGGGGCTAGCGCAGAATATCCGGAATTATTATTCGTGTCGTTGGCTTTACAACTCAAAAGTCAAGGGCCTCAGCAACCCGGCAAAGCGCAGCTAGACTTTGACGATGCAGTGGCATCTAAGACGGACCCGTATCTTCGGGCCATATCGTCCCTCATAGCAACAGACAGCTGGGAGAATATTGCAAACCAGGAATCATTACCGCTCCGTGAACGCACGTTCGTGGCGCTTCGGTACTTTGACGACGATAAGCTCACTCATTGGTTAGAGAAGGAGCTTAAAAAGGCAATAGAGACGGGCGACATCGAAGGAATTGTGCTCACAGGCATAACAGATAAACTCGTTGACATATTCGCGAAGTACATCGAAAAGTTCAACGATGTCCAAACAGCCACTTTGGTCTTATCGATTTGCTCGCCACGATACATCAATGATTACCGATGCCGCGCGTGGCGCAACGCATACAGAGCCTATCTTCAGCGCCACAAAGCCTTCATGCAGCGGACCAAATTCGAGGTGGAAAGCACGAAGAAAAGCAAACGCGGCGGCGTGCCCACCATCACGCCGCCATCCAGGCAAATCGCTCTACGCTGCGTGTACTGCGACGCGGAGTACGAGCTGTCGAAGACGGGGGCCGGGCTCCCCGCGTCGGCCTCCGTCGGCGGCAAGGGGCAGACGTCGAACCCGCTGAAGGCGACCAACATCAACGCGGGCGTCAGCTGCCCCAACTGCGGCCGCAACCTGCCGCGCTGCGTCGTGTGCCTGGAGATCGTGGGCGTGCCGCGCTCCGACAAGCCCGAGGCCTCGCCCGACCCGCACATCCGCGTCGCCGCCCGGTTCCCGACTTTTTGTCTTAAGTGCGAGCACGTCTTGCATCTGGACCATGCGAGACAGTGGTTCGCGAGACATGGAGAGTGCCCTGTGCCCGAGTGCAGGTGTAAGTGCAATTTTAGGGCGAATCCGGAGCTGAATTATCGCTGATGGGCTGGGATGAGATGGGATGGGGTGTGCTGTGGGAGTCGACTCCGTTATGGGCTATAGACATTAACTCCCGTTGGTGCTTATGGCGGAAGGGAAATTTAGTTGTATTGATAGAACAATGTCATTCCATATGCTTGATTTCTTTTCGGTTGATTGGGATATACTAAGCTATTGACCAGCCAATATGGTACAAGTGCAAGATAGATCGACCTATACCCTCTAGGTACCTAACCTACCTACAGTTTCGACCGCTCTCGGAGCGTCATTGGGCACGTATTGACCAATCTCGTCGCCACTATTCTCCCCGCTGCATTATGTAGCATCGCATATCATTTTGTTCATTCACTTTTTTATTATCATTACTAGTCATTACCATATAGTACTATACCCGTGCCATGCCATACCGTGCCGTACCTATCCGCTCAATCTGACTAATTTACATCGGTACATATATCATTAGGTGGTGGCTCATGTTGCTAGCTTCCAGAGCGGGACGTACGCCCGCGCCGCGGGAGTATCGTCGTCCTCGTCTTCGATCGCCTTGTTCATGCTCTCGATCCACTCGTCCTCTGCTCGCGCGGCGTCCCGCTCGATCTGCGCCATGAGTTCTAGCTCAGCGAGCATGTCGTGCACTAGAGCTCGGCATCCGCTCACCATTCTTTCTAGACCGGAGCCGGAGCTGGAGCTGGGCTCGGAACTAGAGTCGGTTGGCGAAGTAATGGAGCTCACATCGCCTAACTCCCGCAGAGCAGCACTCCACCCCTCGAGCTTGCGCAGCAGGCTCACGCAGTCGTGCTTCCAACTCGTGTCCAGTTCACCCAAGAACCGTACCTCCTCGCCGTCGACCAGGGCATCCAGATTCCCGCTCCGTTGCGCGGAAACAATCGACGCCATGCGCTCGGCCCAGGCCTCGAAGCCGGCCACGACCCGCTGATACCTGCCGCCAGGCTCGCCGAGCTGCCACACCCCGTTGAGAGCTTCGTCTAGGATCTGCACTTTCTCCTCGAGCCCTAATCCTCCTCCTCGCCCATGCCCATTATCAGGGTCGCTGCCCCATCGAGCGAGCACGCCCACGTTCCGCGCCTCGACGCCTTGCCGCTCGAGCGACAGCAGGGCCTTGTTGTCAGCCGATAACCGAGCGAACCGGGCCTCGAGCTTCGCGCGCGCGCTGGCGTGCCATTCTGCGTCGACGGCGGCGGCGTCGCGGTGCAGCAGCGAGAGCTGCAGGAGCTCGGTCTGCAGGCGGCTTGTCTCGGCGGAGATGGCGACGTTGGCGGGGAGCTTGGAGGGGGATGGGGGCGCGAGGAAGGTCGATGTTAGCGGCTTGGGCGCGAGCGATTTCGCGGGGCTGTAGTGCTGCTGGTGTGTGTTGAAGGCTGGGCGCTTGGTGAGGCCTGTAGGCGGTTTGGACGGGGGTCGGGTGGTGACAGTGGTCGTAGCAGTGGCGGTGGTGGTGGTAGAGCCACTTATGGAGCGGGCCTGGGGTTGGGATTTCGTGCGCCCGTGGGTTTGTGAGCGAGTCTGATGTCTCGTGCTCGCGGTTGTGATGGTGCTTGCTGTTGGACTCGTGCGGCCTCCTGACGAGGATGATGATACTTGGGATACGGGCCGCAGGGTCGTTGCAGCGGTAAGACTCGTGACTGTGGATTTCGATCGTGAGTGGCTCGCCAATCGGTTGAAAGCTGTCGTCGGAGGCGGTCCACCGGATGATCTGGGTCGACTGGCTGTACTTGCTGAACGAGTCACGGGAGGAGCCGCTGTTGTAGACGACGGCGCTTGACGCGTGGAGGCTGCTCTGCCTAGAGGTTTCGCTGCACCATTTCCGTAATCTGTGCGTGTAGATGGAGCTTTGCTGTAGACCCCTGATATAGGTCTTCCTGTAGTCGAGCTGGCTGCTCTAGTTCGTGAGGTGGTGGTGGTTGAAGCCGCTGCGCTTGCTGCCGCAGAGCGTGTTGTCATTGTGGGCTTCACCGGTAGTCGGCTCGGTGAGACGGTTCTAGCCTCGCTGCGCGTTGTCGGGCCATCTCGCTGGTTAGCTCTATCTCTCCCAGCGGTGGGCTGGCGGATTGAGCGGGTGCGGCTCAAGCCTGTTGTAGATGACATAGTGAAGGACGGTCAGACAGAGTGGCTTTGATGTTTAGTTTGTGTGTTTCGGTCAATTGGATCAGGGGTCTTTGTTCTTAGTTGACCCGTGCACGCCGCCAACAATTGAGGGTTACGGTGGCAGCTACAGTGGGGAGATAGAGTTGACCCCACTGAAAGGTAGCAATAAGGTTCGCTGGATAGGGCTTATGGAGGGTGCTACCTGGCAGGGTAGGGCTGATAATACACGAGGCGGTAGCTGATTGTAGGGATTGCCACTTTCCAAAGTGCTGGTTGAGATCTCGTATCGCCATACTGTATTACATAAGTTACGGGCCACATGCATCTTCCGACTTCACCTTCCTGTACACGTATATAGGAGATGGCGTGTATTTGATGCACGTGTACTTACTACAGAACTAGAATGTTTCAGGATTTGCCATCAAACCTAATAATCGGGAAGGATTTATAGGTTAGGCAAACTTGACAATATTGAAACAATTCTTCACATTTCATACCTACCCCTACATACCTATGTAGCAGGTATCTAGACTTAAGAGCAGAAGTCATCGACAAAGATCACTATATTCATTCATTGCAAGAGGTATCATCGTCCAGCTTCGAGCCAGGAATCCATTACGCCCTTTCCTTTTTCCTTTGCTCCTTTCCTACTCCGTGTCCCTTGCTCTCTTTAAGGTGCAAATCTACGGCTTCTGAATCCGATTCCTGCCGTATATACATCGCACAAGAGTGGTATCATCATACCAAAAAAACGCCTATTTCCAGATGCAAATCCCTTTCTTTTTTTCTGCTCTCCATAATCGTGGTCTTCTACCACAAATCAACAAAATCGATCGTCAGCCACCGGCACCTTTCGAGTACTTATAACGTTGTCCGTACTCGAGACACCCTGGGCATCTCTAGGAAGAAAGATGAAAACAAGTTTGAGTCAAGGTAATGAGAAGTCGAAGAGGATAGGGAAGAGATGATCAAGTATATGTGCTTGGTGGTTCATGCGTATATTCGTCTTTCGTGGTAATAGTAGGAAATTAGGTCGTCTCTGCTTGCTTCCCTTTCTCGCGGCGCTTCTCCTCGATTTGATCAGTCTCCATGTTCTGCATCAGCATTTGAAGGTTGGATTTGTAAGGTCCAGTGAGTCGTTCATGGCACTTGAAGCAGATGCGCAGATTGCACCACGAACAGGTCTTGCGGGCGCTGGTGTCCTGGAGACCACATGTCTGACAAGCGAGAGGGTAGTTGAGGTTCTTAACCGGGACCCATTTGCTGTGGCGCACATAACAGTTGTAGTGCTGCGAGGAAATAGGCGCGGCTGGCCAGATAGTTTCGGGCGCGGGAGCGGCTAGATTAAGATTTCGAGGGAAGCGGGAGAGGGCAGCATTAATCTGTTCAGCATGCTCTGGGGTCATGTTCTCCATCGACTCGCCGATGTCGTCAAGGGCAACTGCCTCGATATCTTTCGAAACCTTACGCGAAGGCTTGCGGTTGCTCTGCGGATTTGGCGAGATGGTAGGCTCGTTCAGCGCTGTCACGACATTGAAAAGCTCGGGTTTCTTCATCGGCTCATTCGAGTCTGCTGGTAACATAAGAGGCATCGCGGCAGACGGGGTCGGCTGCGGTTGCGGTGTAGCCCTTGGTCTCACAGCCTCTTGAACATTGTGAGGGACCGCGGGAGAGCGCAAGTTAGGGTTGCTGAGAGACGGCCGCGGGAATCGTGGTAATCCAGGACCCTGTTTTCTTAGATCGGACGAGCTCCCCTTTTTATGGACCTCCGGTTGTGGATTGACGCTAGGGGTTCCGACCGCGCGACGCGAAATTGTCTTTTGCGCGGACTCTTTTGGGGGAGTCTCCGACGATGATGCCGCAGGGCTAGGCGCGTGTACAACGGTCTCGATAGAAGTCTTTGGTACAATCGAAGAGTTCTCTTGGGTTGGCTGAGTCTTTATAAGACCAACAGGATTCATGCCAGCCATGCTCTCGGGTAACACCTTAGGCTCCGACCCCTGAAGGTCCTCACCCAACTCGATCGGCTCGTCCTTAGGATTATCTGCACTATCAGACGCCTTGGCGCGCCCGCTTCGGCCAGTGAGCTCCTTGAGTTTTGTTGAAAGCTTGCGCATCTCGTTCTCTTGTTGTGGGTCCGGCTGCTTGACTGGTCGGATATTTCTTCCCGGGAGTGAGGCGCTTCTAGGAGGTAAGGGAGAAGCAGTGGTATTTTGCGTAGGCGGTGGGGGTGGAAGAAGGTCTGTGTTTGCAGGTTGTGATGTGGATGCAGTAGAACCATGTGAATCAGCCAGCTTGAGCTGGGGCACAAGAAGGCTGCGGTCCGATTTGGATGATGCGCGCCTGCGCCAGATTTCTCGACCCTGAGGCGAGTCACCTACAAGTCTCGACGGCGATGAGGAATCTCCATCATAAACGACTGGTTGGGATGTCGAGAATGGATCTCTCAGCACAGGCCGAGAACCTGGCGGCGTGCTTGGGCGAGCAAGGTCTTTCAACGGCGGTGGTGGTGGCAGGTCAGCTGCTATTATCTCATCCGTTACCGATGGCATCTCATCTAGATAAGGATTGCTTGGAAGCACCGGCAAAGTCTTCAAAAGTGGCTGTTGGCCATCGTTTATTCCTTCTCGTTCTGGTGAATTTGAGGGCTCGCTGTCCTTTGTGAATATACTGCCCTGCGACGATCTTTGAACAGAGTCCGACGAAGTATTAGAATATGCTGACAGAAGACTCGATATAGAAGAGACGCGCTTCATCTTCTTTGATTTGCCGCCGGCGGCTGGCGCCGGGTTCGCTGGCAATCCTACTGGCTTCCTCGGAATCGACCGAGTCTGCGTTTGCAAGATAGTGGCACCCATGTTACTATTGGGAGGCAGCGGAGGCAGAGGCGAGTTAACCAAGTCTGACTTGATGGTTGGGCTGGTGCTGGTGCTGGTGTTGGTCTTAACACTAACACTATCCTTCCTGGGCGGGAATGGCGAATACATCAAGGACGGAGGATCTCGAGCAGCCGTCCGGGGCCTGGCTTCATCTAGCTCGGGTGGAGGGGCAGGCAGCGCTTTTGAGAAACGCGAACGACCCGACTTGGGGGTCTGGAGGGTCGCCATTGCGGGTGCGACGTATTATCGGCACAATTAGGGGGTTTGATAGGGAGAAGGTGTGAGGAGGGCGAAACATGCGTTGTGATACCAATATGACGAAAGATAGTCATTCAAGGTGCATGATCATTTCGTCCGATAAGGTCGAGGAAGTAGAGACGGGGGGCTGCAATCAGGGTTGCAGATGTAATAAGTGATGGCCCGTCGAATGGAGGTGGGTTCACTAGGCTTCTGCTTGTACCCTTGGCCTGATCCTGCTCTACGGTTTCGCCTACTATGTAGGGATGACAACACATCTGATGCAGGTACCGTACTCGAAGGATCCACAAGAGCACATCTCGACGAGTCGAAGGGGTAAGGTTTTCTGCATGCGTGGGACCCCAACGGTTCTTTTAGATTTTCCTGCAAGACTTCTGCGGAATTGACCAAGGAAAAGAAGCAAGGAGAACGGGGACTCGGTTGCTTGGACCAGTCTCCGTCTCGCCCTAAAGTCTTGGGGACTTGTTTTATTGTGGGAGGCCTGTTCGACCTCTTACGTATTAACTGGCACTGCAATATGCGAATCCTCTCGCCTCCCTTCATGAACAGGGCCGAGTAGCGAATCTGCACGTCGCGTTAGCCCCTCGTGGAGAAAGACCCCTGGCCGGCCGTTTCAGCCACAGGATCATCCCAAAGAGGAGGGKGATCTACTTTAGCTGCTAGGACTAAGTGGATATATCGCGTCTTTTTTTCCTGTTGACTGAGGCTATTAATTGACAGTGTTTAAGTTCCTCATCGCTTACATTCAGACCAGAGAGAGGACTCGAGCTTCAGATTAAGAATATGTAGGTGCAATCCTGGGAGAGGCAAGATGAAGGGATGACCCTTGTCATCTCGTACGGGTACCTGCACTTCCGCGTAGAGATCTCGAAAACAGGACTCATATGAAATCTCACCACTTCTTGGAATGGATTTATAAGACACGCGTTCGTTTTTCGGGCATGCAATACATAATATGCGAATCTCGCATTAGGCACGACACTTTACAGGATGACTTGAGGCTGTGCTATTAGAAGCATCTGCGAGATCAAGCCAATACGCGTCCGCTCCTTCAAGGAAGTGGGCTCACTGGGCTGAGCATAGGACCGATGACTGATGGTTCGTTGCCTTCAAGCATGGTTAATCCCGCCTTTCGCACGGAACGGACCAGTGGGAGCAAGGATCGTAATCAATACGTCGCATTCTTTGCCGGCTTGGACGCCCTATCAGGACTTCATGTGCTGGCGTCCTGAACTTCGGGAGAACCGGAAATTCGTTGGACGCAGTGTTCTAGGTCTATCCAAGTTTATCCTGCAAGTCATTCACAAATCAAACGTATACTGTAGTTCGTGGTCTTCATTGCTTCGCCCCGGAATTTCCGGTATCCTCCTTACTTACCGATCCACTCCGTACCTACATATGTATTCACTATATGTACCTATATGTTGTACACTGCTATTAAAGCTTACCTATTGCACAGACATTACGGGGTGAACTTCTCAGACGTCAGAGCTTCAAGACTAAAAAGTTGAGAGAGGCTGGGGAGTTGATATTTATGCGATGACACCGTAAGGGACCTCTGCGGTTGGCTGTAGGTGATCTTTAAGAGGCACGCCGGCAAATAGGGTTCCATTATTCAATGACTCGAGGCACAATGGTGCTCAAATAAGAAGCTGACCGTGATGTCGACCTAGCTTTTGATTATCAAGGGGCACAGACAAAATCGGGGCTGACCAAGGTATGAAGCTGTTTCGGGGATTTGGATCAAGTTTCCGGGTCCACAGCGCCACCTAGGTAGATCATAGGGCCGGTGTGATCGAGATGTTATCGCATATGCATGGAAACGGCCGATAGCTCTAGCGATCGTGAGGATTGACGTTGATGGTGCGAACGAATAGTGCTAATTATATATCTAGTTTTCGTTTATCTTTGCCAAGTTCAAAAGCAAGAAGTATATGCATATTAATATGACAATATGCACTTTTAGAAATGAAGAAGATTGACGCGGGACTTGAGATTGGGTCCCTTGACGAGAAACATACCCTTGAATAGGTACATAGGTAGGTAGCTGTTTCTAGACCCTGCGTCTTAAACAGGTCAGTAGCGTATTCCCCCCGAGGTGATACAGCACGAATTCCACACACTCGGATTTCAATCTGCATAAATTGCATTCCATCGGTTACGCGCATTAGTGTAGTCGGCTCCTTCTGGCCGTTACCAACCACGCAGTCCGGTGTATAAATAAAAAGTGCACTACATCCAACACCGATATAGTTAGAGTCATAATTATCGTGATTGCCGTCCGTCACACATCGCGAATCAGACCATTTAAGACATTTCAAGCCGCTGGCAGGAATGAAAGAATATTAAACTAGGTAGGCAGGGCCGGCACTTAATAGACTCGTGTAACGCAAGCTAAGCCAAACAAGCCCCCCCGATGGACAATGTGCCGACAATTAATTTACATTTAAGCGAGCATGAAATTTTAAACTTTGTGCCAGCCTTATAATCCTTTGCTATTCATCTATTTACCAACTTATACCTATACCTTAGGTATAATTCATGACGGAGACGGATTGGGCTTCACGAAGCAACATTCATCTCCATATCCTCTGCATATCTGCTACCATAGAGTTCCAATAATTGGTATTTTGCGAGCCGCGGGGAGCGGGCTGAATACCAATTCTGCCCACGGATTGATTAGTGCTTATCAATCTACGACTTGGCCAATTGTGTGACTGTGGAGATGCAGTATAGTGGCTGGCTGGCTGGCGCCTTGCGCCTTTTCGGAGGGGAATCGGATCCTCTCTGGGGTACGCTGAATAAGGGCCAAAAGTCCAAGTTCATTCCTTCGTGAAGCAGGTGTTACTGTCCGTTCCCCATATTAGGCCGGAGAAGGATTCTCTTTCGCTATATATCCATCAATTGCCTATAAGTGATTTCTTGGGGCGCCAGACGATGACCGGCGAGACCCCAAATCAGGCTGTGGGGACCCCGTCCGCGGAGACGGCCCCTTTGCTTGGCCCGAACMCCTCCGCCGCCAGCAACGTGGCTCAGGCACGGGATAACGGTACATTTCCAAGCAAGAACAGCTCGGTCGTTAGTAGCGTTGCTGCGTCGGATACGGACGTGGAAAATGGCCAAACCAGTGATACCGACAGCGATGCGCCGAGCGCAGATGTACCGAAGTTGAAAGTGAACATGAAGGCGCTTTTCCCGGCTATGGCTATTGGTGTAAGTAGGTTCTTCTTCTAAGACATGCATGCTCTCACCAACAAGCCCCTTATCTCATGTAACCACTCCCTACGTAAGTACCTAAAGCTGTAGGACTGATGACAACGACAGGTCTACCTGGTCGCCGTGGACCAGACGCTGACCCTCGCCACCTACGGCAGAATGGGAACAGAGCTCAAGGCTCTGAACTCGACTAGCTGGATCTCCACATCGTATTTCCTTMCCCTGACCGCCTTCCAGCCACTATACGGCAAGGTATCCGATATCTTCGGGCGCAAGGAGTCCTTGCTATTCGCCTACTTCGTCTTCGGCATCGGCACTCTCGGCTGCGGCCTGTCTCAGGATATCGTCCAGCTCTGCGTATCACGGGCTGTGGCGGGTATCGGTGGCGGCGGCATGAACGCCGTGGTCACCATCCTGCTAACCGACATTGTATCGCTGCGCGACCGCGGCGTCTGGCAGGGCTACATCAACGTCATATTCGCCGCGGGCATGTCGTCCGGCGCACCCATCGGCGGGCTGATAGCCGACACCATCGGCTGGCGCTGGGCGTTCACGGCCCAGTTCCCGATGGCTATGGTCGCCTGGCTGGCCGTCTACTTCGCGCTCAACGTACCCAAGAGGGAGCACGCGCACTGGACGGCCAAGGTCCTGCGCGTCGACTTCCTCGGCGCCTTCGTGCTCGTCTCGGCTGCCTTCACGCTGCTCTTCGGCCTCGACAACGGCAGCAACGAGGGGKGGGGCAAGAAAATCACCATCGTCCCGCTGGCCGTAACGCCGGTCCTCTTCGCCCTGTTCATCCTGATCGAGATGAAAGTAGCCTCGCACCCGTTCGCGCCGGGCCACGTCATCCTGGACCCGCCGCTGCTGGCGGCGTACGCGGCGAATTTCTTCGGCGTGGCCGCGCAGATGGGCGTGTGGTTCTTCATCGCGCTGTTCTTCCAGGCGGCCATGGGGCTCTCGGCCACCGCGTCCGGCGCCATGTTTATCCCCAGCACCATCGTTGGGCTCTCGGGGTCGCTGGGGGGCGGGCTCGTCATGCGCCGCACCGGCAAGTACTACTGGCTCACGCTGCTGGGGTACACCCTGATGACCCTCAGCGTGGCGCCGATGGTGGCGTTTACGGGCGCCGTGGTGAAGTCGACTGTGGGTGTGATTGTGGGGACTTCTATTATTGCGTTTGGTGGCGGGATCTGTAGGTCTTCTCTTTTCTTTCACCCTACATTTCTAGATATAGTAACAGAAAAAAATTAAGGGGCGGGGGAATGATAGGGGGTGGTAGAGGGTACAGTGATAGACAGCTAACAGCGACGCAGCAATTACTAGCACCCTCATCGCCATAATCGCCAACGCAGCACCGGAAGACACCGCCGTGGCTATCGCATGCTCGTACCTATTCCGATCGCTGGGCAGCACAATCGGCATCAGCGCCTCTTCGGCTGTTCTACAACATGTGCTACGTATAGGTCTAGCCGACTCCCTCGGCGATGACAGCGATAGGGCCCGCGAAATCGAGGAGGGCGTCCGTCAGAGCCTGGATTATATACGGAAGCTCGAGCCCGCCCTCGCGAATGTCGTGCGCACGTGCTATGCCGTGGCTGTCCAGTGGGCTTTCCTGCCCGTCGGAGTTTTCGGGTTTTGCGCGCTGCTTGCGGCGGTGTGGATTAGGGAGAAAAAGCTTGAGGGCAGATAGAGGGAGAGAGGTATGTGAGCGTTCGGTGTAAGGCTAGTTATGGCCGTTAGAGTGGGGAACGGGGAATCGAGGGGGAGATGAGCGTGAGAGGTAGCTGCCTCTCCGTGGCTCTATATATCACCTACAGAGCTAGATGTCAGTATGAAGTTGATTATCGGCTAAAGGGAGACACTAATGTGCCAACCTAGGCACCCAAAAGAACCCACAAGTCTCTATTGTTTCTGTCCCATGTGATTTGGTTGTTGGCATGGTTTCTCTGCTTACGCCTACATCATATTCTATTGAGTGGAGGGAGTTGAGCCTTGAGGAACGTGTCGGGAGTCTGACGTAAGCTTTGATATTACATCTCTCTGATCTATCTCTCTGCCGCTGTTAGAAAGCTCCGTGGTATTCGTATCTCCGCGGTATTCTGACTGTCTCTGCCAAACCGTACGCTCACTTAGATCCTCATTCTCGCCACGTTGAGCCCCAGCCGGAGACTGGGTGAGGCCTAGGCGATTGCGTATGGAGGTCATCGACACTACTCTTTCTTCTATACTTTACCAGTTACCTTCTTGCAAACAGGGCGGGCGGAGGTATTACAACAGGTGGGCATTCTAATAGACGAGGTAGAGCTTGGACGGATGCTGACACGCAGCTGGTTGGGGGCTGGAATGAATTAGCTTTGTTTGTGTACAGAAACAGGATTCTCATATCCAAAATCCAAGATATCCAGAGTGGTGTGATTGAAAGATGCTTCTTCTTTCAGTCCCTTGCATAGATTTGCCTTCTACGTGATATGTCACTTTACAACATCTTGTGAGTATCGTCCTTGATACTCATCGGCCCTTTAACTTGTTATAGTCAACAGATTTCTAGGCTGATTACCTACGCGCTCAAAAAATACAATAAGAGGCGAAGTACTGTATCATTTTCTAAGGGCATCATATATTCTACGAGGGGGCTCTTCCTCAAGCGTAGAAGAGCATCTAAACATCCAGATGTCAAACTCGCACGAACTGTACTGGAGGCAGTATAACGGAAGCGTGCAAAACTCATAATCATCGTACGATCGAAAGAGATTCACAGTGAAATATCAATAATATTCCAAAATAACTCCTTTTACTACGAAAAGGGTTTGCCGAACGAGTAAGGGTATGCCACTGCTCTAAATGAATTCGCGCCTGGTATCAGATTCCTGTCTGACAGCGATCCTATCACACCACACTGTGTGACGGTGAATTAAATGCAGACGTCTGATGCTCTTAAATACCACTTCATCACCGTCTACTTAGATTAATAATGTCATGAACCGAACTCGTAACACTCATAAGTCGCTTGTGGACCTGAAGACTTCCCCAGTACATTTTGTCTCATCCCCCCTTGGTCCTGAGTAGCTCAGTCGCTGCTACCAAATGCAACTACCAAGCCCCCGACGTGAGTGAGTCCTACAGGAATCCACGACGGGGGAAGCTGACGCCTTCTACGGCCGCGTTGTCGGTGAACCAGCTGCATCGTTCGCCTGTAGCTTCGTTGACGAGTGCGCATGGGAGCCCATTTCCTTGCTCGAATATTTCCTTCATGATCTCCTTCTTTCCAGCGCCGGTGGCAACGAAGGCAACCTTGACAGCATGCGTGACGACGGGAAGGGTTAAGGTAATTCGTCGAGGTGGCGGCTTGGGTGAATCTTCAATAGGTGCTACCCAGGCGTCGGTCTCGCGGAGGAGTGGGTGGCCTGGGAAGAGACTGCAGGTGTGGCCGTCTGGGCCGGAGCCAAGAAGTAGCAGGTCGAAGATGGGAAGCTTGACTGAGTCACCCTTGGCAAACGAGTTGACTAAAACCTTCTCGTATTGATCCGCTAGCTCTTGCGTGTCGTTGAGATACTGAGTGTCGATCGGGTGTACGGTAGGTTGTCCTAATGTAGGAGGGATCTTGTCCAACAACTCCTTCTTGAACAGTCCATAATTGCTGTCTTCGTGGTCCAGAGGTACAGCTCTCTCGTCAGCGAAGAATATCTCCCACTTGTCGAACTTGACGGAATCATCATCAGACTTCGGATCTGCGAGAAGGGCTTTCGCAAGAGTTTTGGGCAGCGAACCGCCAGAGACAGCGACCTTGAAGACACCATGACGCTGGATGCCAGCGTTTTGGCATGTGATGATGTGGGATCGAAGCGCCGGCGCGAGGGCCTCGACGTCGCTGAAGGCGAATAAATTGGGCTGCTTTCCCGGCATGGTGGGCTATGGGTGTAACTCGAAATACCTATGCAGGCAGGTATGAGTAGGGAATATGGAAAAGCAAATAGAGTAAGACGAAGTCTGAATTTGGGAGACTGAATTGTTTGCGGATGATGGTGGGGTAGATAGCTTTCACGAGTGATTTTTTGAAGCCTCCAGGGCTGTACCTACCTGGACTTAGGTACTTATTATTAAGGCGTGAGTGCTATGTTTGTTATGCCAGGTTGGCTGTTGATGGGATGGACAAGACTCCGTAATCGTCTGATGTTGGGTATAAAGTAAGTTTGTGGAAAAGTGAATCTCGATAAATTGTTCTTGGGATGCCCACGATGTTTAGACCTTAATATCGATATCAAAGACTAAGTATCCCTTCGTGGGCGTGTCCACTCGTCATTAGTAGTTCATCCACTAGAATCCTTGGCGTTAAGGAGTCGGTGATTTCGTGATTGGACTGATAGGTCCCCTCAATTGACGAGGTATGACAGACGGAAAACTAAACTAAACTTTTGAGGGCATGCGAGATGTCGGGATCTCTGCTTGGGTATTACAAGATACAATAATATGAGTCATCCGAGAAGCAAAATGGGACAATGGAGGCACTGCTTACACGTAACTCGTCTGATATTTGATTCACACGAGGTCGAGGGCTAAAGATTTAAGTTGTTGTGTCAACATTCGGGTTTCGCAGCGCAGAGGATAAAGAAAAAAAATATGGCGGGGTGTTCAGGGTGGATTGACGTAGGGCTTACTGATCTGGGATGGGCTGGAGGGGCGGGACAGGGAACAGGCAGGGAAGGGGCCTGTAGATAAGCGGACCCTCTCGCCATCAGTGATGTGGATAGGTGGGGGTCTGCGCAACATCTCAACGGAGACTGAACAGGCCACTCACACCATTGCCCACTTCACCTTGCGTCTTATTAATATCTGCAGAACCCCACCACCAAGCCAGTTCTTCCTTCCGCTCGCCGCACTATTTAGACGGAACGGGCTCGAGTCGATGATGCTCACGATGGTGAAGTCTTCTAAGAGTTTCGAAGATCAGATAACGACGCCTACTTTGGGTTAGGTTAGTATTCAAACCCTCGGTTATCAGTGGGACGCTCGGCAGATCGCATGAGCTTGTTGCAGAATTCTTTTCCATGGATGTTGTCCCTGTAGAGAATTCCCATTAATGAGGTAGCTTGACTACTAGCCTACCTGCCTAGGTGCCCAGGCAATCTTGCGGTAGCACACGATGGATCCTCACGATATGAGTCTTTACGGTTCTATTAATTGGTGGAGGACTGCCTGTTATCATCCGACGAGATAGATGACCAGTCACCTTGCTCGGTGTGAATACGATCGGGAGTTCTGTCGAGTCGCACATAACTCAAGCCTCCTCGTCTTGTCATCGTGGACTTAGACCAACCATACTGTGCGGTGACTTCACATGCAACCTCCCCGCAGATCCATCCAGGCACAAGTCTGCGCAGGTAGGGTTCCAATGCAGCCCATAGCATATCCGATATCTGCAACTTGTGACGTTGACAGCCAAGCACACGGAATGATGAAAGGTGTGGTAACAATGATGGGTTCGCTACTCTAGGAAATTGTAAGCGCTCGGCTCCACGTAAACCACAGCAGCACTAGGCTCTCTCTTCAAGTGGCAATCAATAAAGCTGCAACGTGGTCTAACTAAGAAGAGTTGCAGAAACCCGTTTAGTCCTGCAATGCTGCTCGTAGATCCGGATCATCGGGTACGTAGGGAGGACGTGCCTTGCGTGTATGATGTAGGTATGGAGTATGAATCTTCCGTTGGTACTAGCACAAATCGAGTTCCAGTGTTAGACTTCATAGGACCCTGAATAAACGCAGAGTTATGAAAAATCATATCATATCGCCTGGTTTTATTTGAAGACTTATTTGAAGACTTAAGATAGAAGGCACATGTTGAGACATTTATCTTGAGATTGTTCTTCCCGTATTCTAATGAGGACGGGCGCACAGCAGTAGCGCCCGGGAACGGACGCCGAAGTGCCTGACTCAAACACCGACTGCATGTCTTGGGAAACTCTAGGAACCTTACCTCTACAACCACTTACACCAACACACTGACCACGACAACATCGTCAACAGTTGCCGCTCTTTTACCCCTATACCATTGTCCTTGTTTTATCTTTCGCGGTCTATAATAGAAAATGACACAATTACCCAAGTACCTAACCGGCGATTCTGCCGCCATCAATGAGTTTCTTGATAAATTCGACGTGCGTCATTTTCTAAGGGGGCCCCCTAAATGTCGAAATGCAAACTCACGATTTTCTTAGGTCTTCTTACTTGATTGCGATGGTTAGATTGACTAGTCTATCCATCGGGAAGCGCGTCCAAAGGCTGAAAGTGTGTAGGAGTCCTATGGTCTGGGGACCACCTCTTCGAGGGTATTGTCGAAACCCTGGAGATGCTAAGAGCTAGAGGTAGGGTTAACTTGACACAATGATTAGATATACGTATCTAGGTGATGGGGCTAAATCACTTCAGGCAAACGAGTTGTCTTTGTCACGAACAACTCTACAAAGTCTCGGCCCGACTACCAGAAGAAGTTGACGGCTTTGGGTATTCCCAGCGATGTTGAGGAGATCTTCGCCTCGGCTTACTCATCGGCTATCTACATCTCGCGGATCATGAAATTGCCCGCACCAAAGAACAAGGTGTTCGTCATTGGCGAGAGCGGCATCGAGAGCGAGTTACGTACCGAGGGCGTTCCGTTCCTCGGCGGCACGGACCCGGCCCTGAGGCGGGACATAACACCCGAAGATTTCAGCGGATTGGCCGATGGTTCGCTCCTAGACCCAGATGTCGGAATAGTGCTTGCCGGGCTGGATTTCCATATCAACTACCTCAAGTTGTCTATGGCGTATCAGTATATTCGGTGTGGCGCTAAGTTCCTCGCGACAAACCTCGACAGCACGCTCCCTATGAGCCAGACCTTCTTCCCTGGCGCCGGCTCTATCTCTATCCCGTTGGTTAACATGACTGGGCAGACACCTTTAGCATTCGGAAAACCTAGCCAGGCTATGATGGATGCGATCGAGGGCAAGTTCAAGTTAGACCGAGCGCGGACCTGCATGGTTGGCGACAGGCTGAATACCGATATCCAGTTTGGTATCGAAGGGGGCTTAGGAGGTACACTCGCCGTATTGACTGGCGTGAGCAAAAAGGAGCATTGGGAGGCCGCGGATGCTGTGGCCGTACCCGCCTACTACGCTGACAAGCTAAGCGATCTCCGGGCTGCGACGTCATGACGGGATTTTTATTCGCCTATGTCTCCTGCTCTTCGGCTTCCATGTTCCTATATATCTGACTCATACGGCATAGCATACATTTACAGGTATAGATAGAAAGAGGAACTAACTACATAGATCGGAGATTCCCTTTAGAACAATCCCTCGAATCATGTCACGTATCTGCCAATAGACGTTTCGTGTCCCCGCTTGAAAAGAGATCCTACAGCGACTGTTAGCCTCTCGTAGCACGTCAACTCCAAGTTTCGGCGCAATCCTGTCAACGAAGGGCCATCAAGCTAAGCCGAGTTTCTCCAACGCTTCTCCGAAACCGCCTTGTTCCCCATTGGACGGTGGAATTGCGGCTCGATATGCCGATTTCCCCACGTAACTACTGAGCTACCCCTTGGAGAGGGGGGACTAATACGTGAATATTGATTCGATGGCTGTTTCGAAGTCATGATGCATATCGTCGCTCGTGATAATGCTCTAATGGACTAATACGAGTTTCTTGAGTATATAAAACCTAGCTAGGCAACTGAAACAGCCGAATAATCTTTTCGAATTTTCTTCAATTCAACCTGCAATTCCTAGGTTTATATACTTCTGTTGATACCCCTTAATCAGACCCCTTTTCTTTGAACACACTTGTCCCGGATATTTCGGACGTCGTAAGGGAGACCCAAGACTGTGAGGTAGACAAAGACAGTGACATGTATGTATACCTACCTAGTTCTCCAGAAGATAGGTTGTAACTCCTTGCGCAACAACGTCTTTCTTTCTCCCATCCTGTGGTCGGCCTCGTGGCAGCACTGATCGTATGATTCTTTACTTAGCATAACCATGGCATCGTCACCAGCCCCCCTTACTCAAGAGCAGAAGGACTTCTTCCTCGCAAATGGATACCTGAAGTTAACGAACTGCTTTACACGGGAGCAAGCCGCCGGCGTGATTGAGGGAGTATGGACGCGCCTCGGTATGTCACCTACCGACAAGAGCACTTGGACCAAAGAGCGCACCAATATGCCTTCGCATCGAACATTCGACTGTTCAGAATTCGCGCCAAAGGCTTGGTCCGCGATCTGCGAATTGTGCGGCGGCGAAGACCGTATCAACCCTGAGTCTAGGCAGTGGCGGGACTCGCTCATCGTGAACCTGGGCACGGCGGAGAGGGAGGGAAAGCCGATCCCGCCGAAGGAACTCGCGAACTGGCATGTCGACGGCGATTTTTTCGTGCATTACCTAGACAGCCCCGAGCAGGCCCTGCTCGTCATCCCGCTGTTCACGGATATCGTGCCCCAGGGTGGCGGCACTATGATTTGCCCGCCGGCTATCCCCACGGTAGCGAAGCATCTGTACGAGCATCCCGAGGGCGTGTCGCCGCGCATGGTTCCACGCGCACACCCGGATTTTCCGCGGGAGAGGAATCTAGAGTGGTACCTTAACATCGCGCGGAACTGCAACGACGAGGACTTCGTGGAGGCCACGGGCCAAGTGGGCGATGTGTACCTCCTGCACCCGCTGATGATGCACAGCGCGACGAGCAACGCGCGGCGCGCCGTGCGCATCATCACGAACCCGCCCGTCAGCGTCCGGGAGCCGTTCTGCTTCGATCGGGAAAAGGACGAAGAGTACAGTTTGGTGGAGCGCAAGACGATGGATGCGGTGGGCGGTCAGGACAAGTTGAGGGGGTGGAAGATTACGATGCCGAGGGAGAGGCTTGTGCCGGAACGCGTGAGGATTCAGGAGGCGATGAAGAGGGAAGAGCTCAAGAGGTTGGAGGAGGAGCAGAAACAGAGGCAGAGGGAGCAGGAGCAGGGGAAGGTTGCTACTGCTGCTGCTTGAGGAATTGTGTGAAATGAAGTCGTATATAGGGATAACTAAATTTCATGCTTAATACTAATCTATACCGAGAATCTTACGCCTGTATAAGATTGCGTGCCTCTGTATATTTAATACTAGTAACTGTTTAAAACTTCATCTACCTAGATAGATTTCAAATAGAGCATTTAAAATTATATTCGAGAATATTTTGAAATCAAACGGCGTCATCGGGGCGAAGAAATGTGAAGGCGTGGTAGATGAGCACCTCCATGGTATAGCTTGCATAGAAGCCGTCTTATCCCATACTCTTACCCTCTCTGAGGAACTTGGTGGACATAATTAAGTTAGAAAAGAAATGCGTTGCAAATATTTGAGGATATGGCAGTATGAAACAAGTATTCTTAATACTTCATAGAAATGATGTTTTTAGAATCGGTAAAGGCAAGAGACCTTCTGATAGCGACTCGATGATGCTAAATATTCTGCTAAAAAAAAGAATTGTTAGTGGTGCTACCCGCAATTTACATCGACCAAGTCTCATTCTCAAAACATCGCACAACAGCATAATACATCAATTCCCAATCATAAACCGGTTATTTCATAAGAGTCCTGGAAGAAATCAAATGTCCGGCAACTCATATTCAGACATGCTTCCCCCGGAGCTCACCCTCATCGTGGCCGCAACGCGCAACATGGGCATCGGCCGCAACGGCACGCTGCCATGGACGGGGCTAAAGAAGGAAATGGCTTACTTCGCGCGCGTAACCAAGCGCCTGGAACCAACCACAACAGCAACGTCAACCGCGACTATGAATGCCGTCATAATGGGGCGCAAGACATGGGACAGCATACCACCCAAGTTCCGGCCGCTGAAGGGACGGCTGAACATCGTCGTCAGCCGATCGCATTCTAATTCCGAGCAGCAACAACGGGAGCCAGAATCGCAGGCCGAGGAAGGACCGGTCAGGGTAGGATCGCTGGAGCAGGCTCTCGCGCACCTCAAGGCTTCTGGCCAGGCGGGAAAAGTCGGGAGAGCGTTCGTGATTGGTGGTGCGCAGATCTACGCTGCGGCGCTGCAGCTGAAGGAAGCGAGACGTGTGCTGCTGACGCGGGTCTTGTCGCCGGATTTTGAGTGCGACACGTTCTTCCCGCTTAACCTGCAGGAGGATTCATCTAACAGCGGTTGGGTTAAGAGATCTAAGGACGAGCTCGATACGTGGACAGGCGAGACTGTACCAGAGGGTATTCAGGAGGAGAACGGCACGCAGTATGAGTTTCAGATGTGGGAGAGGGTGGATTGATTGAGGTCTAGGTACTTTTATATACAGTACATCATGTAATCCCCATGAGATCATAACTTTTACAGCGCGCAAGACACAGCTTAACGTGCGAGGCCCACAGCAAAGTGAGTCTGCTAAACCGGACCAACCTTTTTGCCCTTAATGTCATATACCATCATTATAATACGCCTTGTCGTATGTACCTATACGACTTTTATACAGCAACCTTCTGCGCCGGCGGCTGTTCCTGAACCAACTCCCCTTGGAGCTCTCTCGTTGGCTGGTCAACGATCGTAAGCTCATTCTTCGCCGGCCACTTGAACACAGCCTCAACCTGGTAATGCAGGCGCTCATCCGGTATCTGGTCCAGCATCTTCAGACACAGCCTCATCCAACTAACAACCGCCGCCAACGCGCGGACATCGACGTCGTCGCGCGCCTTAAACACATTGCGCCACACAGCGGCAGCGAGCACAGGATCCCCCTTGATAACGCCCTCGTCGTACGCGGCGATGATGCCGCGCCACTGCACGAACAGGTCCTTGAGGTAGCGGTGTCGCAGCCCCCGCGAGCTGATGCCGTGCGCGAGGTCCATCTTCTCCTCGGCGTCGAAGAAGAAGTGGTCGACGAGCTGCCGCTGCCATGATCGTGCGGCCTCGCGGTCGAGATTGCGGAGTCGTGCGAAGACGAGGTAGAGGTGCAGCATCGTGACCTGCGACCATGTGCTGAAGGTGGGGGGGAGCTTGAAATCTGGGAGCGGGAGGAGATATGTTAGCAACGTGTGGACTCCTCAATAAGAAAGTTATGTGAAGGTTTGTAATAGAGTGTTATTTACCCTCATGCCACATCGTCTTCCCTTCACCTATATCCTCGCCCTCCGCCGTCTTCGGTATCGTCCCCGCCTTCCTATCCTTATCGGAGATGGTGTACAGCGCCTCGCGGGCACAGGCCTTGTAGATGTTCTCTGTAGCATAGACTACACGATACGGCTCGGTTGTTCGTCCAAAGAATTTCTTGATAGCCTCGCGGAAGCCTGATTGGCTCTGGCTGGGGGTGCTGGCGAAATTCCTTCTCTGGTCAAATCGAGGAGAGCTAGCGATAACGAGCGGTCGTATGCGAGAGGCATTCTGGACTTCTGTGGCTGTGGTTGCTTGTCGGATCAGCAGCGCAAGCTGCCTTCTGCAGCTTCGACACGCCATTTGCTACCGTGGTCTCGAAGATGTAAGGGTTCGAGTGAGCGTCGGCATTGAACAGTCGAGGGAGCTCGGATGTCGAGGGCTGATGTTCACGTCATTGACTTGCGCGCGTCAGAGAAACCTTGACAGGATGAAAAATTAAAAAAATTGAGAAGCTTGGACCCCTGCCTCGATAGTGGGATCTGCGACAGGGATAAATGTGGATATCCCTGTACCTCCTCTGCTCCTAGTGTACAGTATAGCCCATGTCTGACTTAGAAAAGTTATATACTGTAGTGTATAGTTATTTTATGCACTCGTCTCTATTGTCGTATTTATACTTCTATATAAGTTATAACTCTAATTTTACACATGTGTATGTGAATATGGCGAGTAAGATGCCTCCTATGTACATAAGCTTACTTGATGAATCGAGAGAACACCAGCGTTGCGTTAGTGCCACCGAAACCGAAGCTATTCGATAGAGCAACGTTAACTTCTTTTTCTTGGGCCTTTAGGGGAACAAAGTTGAATTTGGGTCCAACGTCAGGGTCAGTTAGGTTCAGTGTCGGGGGAAGAATGTTCTGTTAAGCGAATTAGTTTTCGGTAATCATAATTCTAGTCGCAAGGGGTGAAGATCGAAACCTACCTCTGCGATAGCTAATGTTGTAAACACGGCTTCGATCGAACCAGCAGCACCAAGAAGATGCCCAATAGATCCCTTGGTGCCGCTTACGGCAATGTGCTCTTCGTTGGAATATCCTTCTTCGCCTGTCATCAACGAGCGGATCGCAAGAGCTTCTGCCACATCACCCACGGAAGTACTAGTCGCATGCGCATTGATATAGTCAACTTGACGGGGTTTGATCCCGGCGTGTTTTAAAGCTTTTTTCATAGACAGATACGCTCCCGACCCATCTTCGCGAGGAGCAGTTATATGGTGAGCGTCACCACTGCATCCATACCCCTTCAGCTCAGCATATATACGAGCGCCTCGGGCCTTGGCATGTGCTAGTTCCTCCAAAATGAGAACTGCTGCGCCCTCGGCGACAACAAATCCATTGCGCCGGCGGTCGAAAGGCCGACAGCTTGAAGGCGGATCGTCATTGAAAGCGGTGGACAGCGAGCGCGATCTCCCAAATCCTGCGAACGTAAGCGGGTGAATGCAGGACTCTGCGCCACCCGCAACCATGATATCGGCATCTCCAAATGCAATAAAGCGGGAGGCATCTCCGATCGAATGTGCCCCTGTGGTGCAAGCTGTAGTCACAGCATGATTTGGACCCCGAAAACCGTATCTCATGGCTATATGTCCCGCTGCCAAGTTGATAAGTATCTTCGGTACGAAGAGCGGAGATACCTTCTTGTAGCCCTACCATAAACGTTTAGCAGACATGCAAATCTTGACATATAGTTCGTGTCTCACATCTTGTTCGTACGCAATGCTAGTAGCGTAAATGTCGTCTAAATTTCCGATACCGCTTCCTAGACAGACTCCAGTCGATTCTAAGTCCTCCTGCGTTTGTGGCTCCCATGCAGCATCCTCGAGCGCCATCTGCGCTGCGGCGATCGCATATTGGGTGAACGTGGACATCCGCCGTTGATCCGAGGCAGAGAGCCAGTCATCGGGTCGCCACCGGTCTTCGCCAGCGCCCGACTTCGGGACGATTCCCGCCACGGTGCTTGTAAGTTCGCGCCATCGTTTTTGCGGCTCAAAGCCCGCAACGCTCACAATACCAGAATGTCCAGCAATTAGTCTACTCCATGATTGTCGAACTCCCACACCTAGAGGGGTGATGGCGCCGAGGCCTGTGACAACGACTCGGCGCATTCTCTGCCATGGTCAGGATTACCTGAGCTGGATGAAATCTACTTAGTCGGAGACAGAGATTAGCGGCAGCAATCCATTGAGATTGGTATTTCGATATGAGATTTGCTGATTCAGTAATGGCTGAGAAATCACGAAAAGGGAACTGCGGATGAGACGAGATGAGCTAATTACGCGGGTATGAAGTTAACCGGGTTTGTGCTATTGGTGCGGAAAACCGACCCACTGGAGGGGGTTCCGTTCTGGAGCCCGCTGAAGCTAAGTCTTTGCAACCCTCGGAATGCGGCAAGAGGGTATTAGTTTATGCAACTAGGCATGCTGGAGCTGACCCGAGCGCCAGGTTTATGCCACGCGGTTATGATCTAAATTTAGTTAGTCTCATCTCTACACCTAAGCTTTACAGCTACAAGTTATTATCCCTATTTCTTCTTAGAGTCACAGTAGAAGACGCTGATATCAGAACTGTACCTTGATGTTCAAATAAGATTATTAGATTGTACCGGATTAATACACCTGAGCTCCTGTGGAGTAAGCTTGCGAGACTATAGACGGGCGCGACTCTGAACACGTTTCAGAGTACAGATCACCAAAAGGGCAATTCATTACGAAAATATATACCAAGTCAACCAAGGCAAAGGATATATCGACTATTGTTCGCCCGTGTAAACGGCATCAATAGCACTTTTTATCCTCAAGATCAACAATTTATTGAAATTGAGTCGACGAAGAATGCCTGTCTAAGCAAGAAAGTTTATGGCTCACCACTTGCTCCAGCATTCGCGGACAATCCGTGTACAACATAATTGGAGTCTAGGAATGTCACCGATTGGCATCTTATGAGGAACTACTTCAACTCATAAGTCCTTTATGATTCCAACGATTTGAGATTCGGTTGAAACTTGTCGATTGTATCAGTAATCCAAGATGGGCAAGAGAGCTTCCCCGAGGCCGTCCGGCACGGTTGCTAAGGGAAAAGTAAAGGAGGAAGATCATCTCTCCGAGTACGAATCGGATTCCGATGGAAGTACAGTTGAGGTGAGGCATCGATCAAGAGGACATAATGCCTCTCATACAGGAAATGGCGCTGCCAATGGCTCGAAACGCCGTCTTTCGGAGTGGACGGAATCTGACAACCGAAACGATAATGATTACGAAGAAGGAGAAGAGCGCGAACAACTTCTCGACCCGAACCTCCCGGATGAGGAGGCTATAGAGCTTCATAGACTGGATTCTGGGAGTTTGGATTCCTTCGATGATGAAACCGGGCCTAAGGCGAACGAGGAAAACTCCCCATACGAAGAAGTTAGAGCCGCAGTCCGCAACTACGATGAAGACGTCCCGTGTAATACTATTCGAGCCTGGACAATCGGCTTAACTTTGGTTTTTATCGGCGCATCGGTAAATACTCTATTCTCTCTGAGACAACCTTCAATCGGCCTCGGGGCTCTCATCGCCCAGATTATCGCCTGGCCTCTTGGCCGTGCGTGGCAGAGAGTAGTACCCGACCGGCAAATCAGTATCTTTCGTTTCAAATGTGATTTGAACCCAGGGCCTTTCAATATCAAGGAGCATTCGATTATCGTCGTCATGGCTAGCGTGTCTTTTTCTGTAGCGTACGCTACTGATATCATCCTAGCACAGCTTGTGTTCTATAAACAAAACTTCGGCATAATATTCCAACTTGTATTGACAATATCGACGCAGTCTTTGGGATATGGGATCGCGGGCATGATGCGGAAGTTCTTAGGTGAGTTTAGATGAGAAGCGTGCTGTTACTTAGCCTAACGTCTTTCTAGTCTATCCGGCCTCTATGATCTGGCCTGGTAACTTGGTGGCCGTCGCCTTGATGAACGCGATGTATGAGAAACACGAGGCCCCAGACCCATCAATTATTGGCGGGCGAATGCCGAGATATAGATGGTTCGGCATCATTACCCTCTTTTCCGCTGTATACTACTTCATTCCGGGTTTCTTCGCACAATGTTTAAGCGTCTTTGCATTCCTAACATGGATGGCGCCTCAAAATCCTATAGTGAATCAACTTTTCGGTGGCAATACCGGCCTATCCTTAATACCTATCMCCTTCGACTGGACGCAGATCGCAGGATACGTCGGGTCGCCTCTGATTCCCCCTTGGTTCGTCTCACTAGCCAAGCCTACCCTCGGGCCAACTTGGACGTAACAACATGATGTATTGACTAACAAACATCTAGGCACGCCATTGCGAATACAACCATCGGAGTTGTTTTATTCTATATTATTCTTACTGCATTTCTTCATTACACAGGGGCGTGGTATTCTCAGTTCTTACCCATGAGCGATTCGTCCACATACGATAACACAGGTGGAATATATAACGTATCAAGGATACTGACCCCTGAGTTCACATTGGATGAGGAGGCGTATAAGGCATACTCTCCGGTCTTCATAAGGTTCGATATCTTCCGACTATTTGCTTATGGATTTAGCTTACCAAGTCTCTAGCACTACTTTCGCCTTGTCTTACGGATTGTCCTTTGCGGCCATTACTGCGTTAATAGTCTACACATATATACACCATAGAAAAGCTATCTGGGCTCAGTATAAAGATAGCACTAATGAGAAACCTGACAGTAAGTATCACAATAAACCCGTGCTGGGAAGGACAGCGACTAATCAGGCATCCAGTACATATGAAGCTCATGCAAAAGTACAAGGAAGCACCCTCATGGTGGTACTTGTCTTTATTCGCAATTGTTCGTTATCCCACCACTAAGTGCTCAGGGGCTCAATCACTGAACTATCATATAGATGCTAGCACTCGGCTTTTTCTCCGTCTTAGCATACTCAACCAACTTGACTTGGTGGGCGTTCCTGCTCGCTGTGGGGATCTCTTTCGTGTTCTCGTTGCCGATAGGTATTATCCAGGCTGTCACGAATCACCAGATTGGCCTGAACGTCTTGACTGAGTTCATCTATGGGTACATCCAACCTGGTCGACCCCTGGCTCTTATGCTGTAAGTTGACGTACCCTTTCATCATGTCTACGCCTATTTCTAATGGTCATCTGAAGATTCAAAACATACGGCTACATCACAATGTCCCAGGCACTCAGTTTCGTCTCTGATCTCAAATTCGGGCATTACATGAAGATTCCTCCTCGGACCATGTTCATGGCCCAAGTCGTCGCTACAACGGTTTCTTGTTTCATCCAAGTCGGAGTCCTTAACTTCGCGCTTGGCAATATCGAGGGCATCTGCGACTTGACGCAGCCGCAGCGCTTCACATGTCCTGGAGGCCGAGTTTTCTTCTCAGGTATCTATCCCCCTTTCCCCTGAACCCCTCATATATACGTTTCGATCACTAGCTGATTAGACCATCTCCTAGCCTCCGTAATATGGGGTCTCATCGGACCCTCCCGCGTCTTCTCCCCGGGGCAAATCTACTCAGGCCTCCTGATCTTCTTCGCCCTCGGCGCCGCCGCACCCATCGCCTTCTGGTTCGCGGCGCGGCGCTGGCCCCGCTCGCCCGCCAAGTACCTGATGGCTCCTCTGATCTTCGGCGGCGCCGGCTACATCCCGCCCGCCACGCCCCTCAACTACCTGTCGTGGGGCTTCGTCGGCTACGTCTTCCAGCACCTGGTCAAGAAGCACCATTTCCGCTGGTGGAGCCGTCTCAACTATCTCACGTCCGCCGGGCTCGATCTTGGGCTCGCGCTCGGCACCCTGGTCATCTTCTTCGTGTTTACGCTCAATGATATTGAGGCCCCGAGGTGGTGGGGTAATGAGGTCGTGACTAGTACGATGGATTACCAGGGTAAAGCCGTACAGGCTGTTCTGGCACCCGGTGAGACTTTTGGGCCGGAGAATTGGTGAAGTTGGCGAGCTCGCTGTGTTTGAGTTGCGAGCGTATGGGTATCTGGACTAGGCACTTTAGAGTATAAGGAGCTTCTGCTTGGGATCATCTGGAATTTTCGGGCGTGCATGGAGTCAGTTCAATAATAGACTAGGGAAAACAGCTGACGGTAGTATAGATGCTATAGAATTGTATTTTTATATATTTGTAAATCAGGAATTGCTGGCTATGTTACATCGTGAAGACCTCTGGCTTGTATACCGCCCATAACTCTCCAACCCCCCTAATCCCCTATTCCGTAGGTACTTTCCTACTGCCTCAATGTGTTCCGCAAGCGTATTTTACAATGCCGCACTAAATGCATAACGTTGGATATTGGCGGGCGCGCTACTTAGTAAAGGGGTAGTATAAGAACCGCCTATCCGCCTGGTAGTCCTCCTTGCAATAGGAGGTAAGCGTCGACTTCAGAATGGCTAAAGAAGGTGGGGATGATGCATACGAGGAATCAGAGGATCCTTCAGCTGTTTGACAGTAGGGTAGGTTGAGTATACCTAAGGAGATGCGATTTGAGACCATTCAGACCTACACACTAACCCGTACTATCTCGGGGGTTCACAGGTGACCCCTATTATGTAAAGATTAGGTACCTACCTTATTACTGCCTATGAGTTGGCCCTGTCACATAAGCACCAAAGCACATATCCTATACATTTTTGTTTGCTACGGATTATGTCCTGTCAACCTATACTTACTCTAACTCCTTTCCCAACCCTCCCCTCGCCTCAACCCCATCAAAGACAGCATTTCCGTTCAAGAGTAGAGTACAAACCCACCAAGCACAACTAGACGCACCTAATACGCGCACGCCCTCCCACCCATCCTCCCGTCACCCACCACCACGTGGAAACGTTACAGCCGCGGCCGCGCTGCAAGCCTGCGGCGGGCACCAGGAAAGCGGCCCCCATCATCAGATGCATCTCGGAGTTATGTAGGGCTCGGGAGCACTGTGTAGCACTGGGAGACGCCGTCCCGCCGCCTCGGGTTCAGAATCATACGGTGGAGTCGTACTGCATGAAACGGCATCACATGGACGAGGCCGTCGCACCCGTGCTAATGCGGTGGGTGAACGTTCGGTGTAGGTGTAGGTGCAGGTGTAGGCGTATCTATATCGTACCTATGCTATAGAAATTTCCTGGCCCCCCCGGTGACCCCATTCCTCGGTCCTAGAGATGCGGTGAGGCTTACGGACATCGCTACCATCGTTGTCTTGCTGCATGCGGTAGGTAAACCCGTCTTGGCCAGGTGCGAACTAACAAGTTACGGGACCGCCTTACATCGGTATGACGGACATGGCATATGTATGTAGAAATCTCTTAGCCAATGCTAATTTCCAGATCCTAAATAACAGCTTCGTAAAGAATAGATCGGATGCACGATGACGAACTCGGGCCGACTATACTTGTTTTGGTTGTTGTATAACGCGTGTTTGCTACCATGTACATCATTCTGCGCCTGTGCATACCAACCTAGATAAATATACAAACGGGCCGACCACCTGCAGCCTAAAAGTTCTACATAGTTGAATATAGTTTAGGAATTCCTCGTATGAGTATAGGTCCTAGGGAGAGGCTCGAAGTTAGGGAGTCCATCACGAACAGTCTATGTCGGCTCCGCCTCGCCTAGAGACCCCAACATCCTCTATAAGCGAATAGGGTTCTGCCACAACACGCCAACACCAACAACAAGAACAGCAGTCCCAGCGGCCATAAGCCTAAATTTATGTCAGAGTCAGAATTAGAAATAGTATCATGCCGGGGCTAGAAAGAAAAACTTACGCCCTATGTCTGCGACCATATAGCCACCCCGCCAAACCTCCGATCCATTTCACAAATACAAGCCGTAAGCAGGCATCGAGCCAGTCTAGGGCCCGACTTGGGCTCTGAAAATAGTGCGTTGAGGGAGGTGTGTCTGGTCTGCTAGCCGTTCGTTTCCGTAGTTCCGGTTGGTTGCCGGGATCAACAGATGTAGATTTACCTTCTTCGCTTGTCGTCTCCACGTTGGAACTATCGCTTACATAAGTGCCAGGAGTATGACGCGCAGCGATAGTGGGACTATCTTTAGGGAGTTGATATCTAGCAGCAACCGACGCGTCATCATTGTCGGCCGGAGGACTTGACTTGTCCTCTGGCACCGGCGTGGAGTCGTTAGAAGTTGGGTTCGCGCCTATCGAAGCATGAGGATCCTGCAACTTTTCGACTTTTCGCTTAGACTCAACGCACATAGAAATGCCTTCATCGTTAGAATCTTCGCTAACAGCACGTTCAGGCGCGGAGCCCCAAGGACCAGGATGTTGCACAAATGGAGTAGTAACTTGGTCCAAGTTGCTACCTGCATCATTATTATGAGACTCGTCGTCTTCAGCGATCGATTTTAGAGAACTCATGGATAATGCCCTAGCATTAGATTGGCCCGAGCCGCATTGTCTTACGCTGGTATTGGGTCGAAGATGCTGCTTATCTTTAGGTGATTCAGGTGATTCATCTATGGAGTTCGGCACCACACTAAAGTCCTCGAGTGAGTCGACAGACTTGCGGTTCTTGAAAATGGGAACGATCGGTGACGGTGGAACCCCTTCAACGACCGTGCGATCGGCGTCTATGCTCGAGGAAATACGTCGCACTGCAGCTAAGATAGATTCGCGATTGGTCGATGGGAACGCCTCTAACTGAGGGTCATCAAAATCCACATCGTCGTCGATAGCCGAATCATTAAGCTGCGAGGCTGTCATGCTTTCCCGACGGCCGCTGGCGTCGCCATTGCTGTCGTGGCTGTTTGGACCTATGAATTCATGCGAAAACACGGGGCACTCGCCGTCCTCGCCATCAGTCTCCTCATCTGAGGACGAGTCATCTCTATCCAGCATTGCGGCAACATTCGCTACTTCCATGGCCGTATCCGAAACCCGGCGAATTGGAGTATTGGAAAGGCGTCGATAGCCTATTCGTCCCGCTTCTCCATCTGATATCTCCGGTTCGGGTGTCGCGGGATCTAATAAGCGCGCCGAATCGGCCACCTCCGCGGCTGTCTTTGCGAAGTCGGGAGTTTGTGTGCCACTACTCGATGCGGAGCCCTTTAGCTTGTGGACCCGAGGGTCTGGCGCCTTAGCATCGACCTCCTGGGGTCCATTGATGGAGAGTCTGAGGACATTGTTCGTATTTCCCTGACCGTCCAGAACTTGCAGCTGGTCGTTAGAATGGAGCCATGCCACGCGCAAGATGAGGCTGGAGGAGGCAGCATTTACCTGTGTCCGCACCGTCGTCTAAGGCCCACCAATTTCCAGGCCCGATTCGGAACTTGTATTGAATTTCAGAGCCGTTGTCGACCAGGACCCTTTTCGTAAAAATATGGTCACCGTGTTGGTCTATAGAGACATCCATCTCCAGAGGCTGCCATGGCGGATCTGAGAACGAGCCTGCTACATAGATGGGAGGAGTTGTTCCCTTTTTCTGGTATTTAAAAGTAATAGGGATTTTCTGGCGAGGCATGTCGGGCGAGATAGGTACTGGTTTGTGGATAATTACGAGTTCATGACTGATAGAGGTCTGTCGCGGATCGGCCGAACGTAGGGCAGTCGGCTCGGCGGGTTTAGGGKCGACTGTGACATCCATGAAATAGGTGGGTGCTGGAGGCTTTAATATGGGTTTGAGGCCATCAATTATGCCGAGCCTGCTGCTTATTCGGCTGCTACTGCACGAACCTAGATCCGCGAGTAGTAGGGTAGGAGCCCGGACACCCTCAAGGTGAGTCCGCGGAAGTCAAGCAGTTGGATAGTACAACTCAAAGCTGGCGCGAAAGCTTTTCAGCCTAACTACGTGCTCTTCCATCAGCATTCCGTCGCGGAGCGCGGTTGGAGATTTGGAGCGAATAAATGTAGACGGGCTAGCATATTTCATGCAGCTTTGATGATATACAGCTTGCCATTGGGTTGTGCTGACGGGTGGTTTATCGAACAGACAGCTAGGGACATGACGTATGTTCAACTGACAACTTACAGTTCAGTGGTGGTTGATGAGCTGTTTGAGGAATCGGGATTGGAGATGGCGAGGCGAGAGATTACCCCGTTCAGTGGACGAAGCGAGAACTTCAAGGTAGATGTTTAGAAAGAAACAATACCAACTCAGGTATATGAATGATATTTCAGCCGAGGTAGCATCATACGAGATAAGGCATACCTACCAACTTGCCTACCCACCTAGCTATGTATGGTATGGTAACCCCTTGCTAAAGACCAGATGCGTCGTCCTGACGCATGCCTTACGCCCGTCTGGATCGTTCCATTTAGCTGTTGCCACTGGACCAAGCTTTGAATGGCCAAGGCTCTTATGGGGTCCAGCCCACCTCCATCTTGTACGTACGATATATATATATAAAAAAAAACCCAGCTGACTGAGCATTCTCGATGTGATACTTATCACGAAGAATTTCAAGTGCCCTCTTGTTGCGGTAAGCTTCTTGAACATGTAGACATTTAGGTAATTAGACGCATTGTAGAGAATATCTGAGACTTGGATGAGGATGAGCATCGTGAAAGAGGCCCCAACGTCTTTGGAGAAGGCTGGTTGTATGATGTAAGTTCAGTTGAACCCAGTTTCAATAATAAGGATGCGAATCGCGCAACACTAGGCTCATCGCGGTCCAGAGCTAACGCATAGCTACAGACGATGGGGATGGGGAAGTGGAGAGACGTGGAGAACCACTGACTCAGTCTCGGGAAGAAGTAGTGCATAGATACATGTCGAATCCAGGAGTCGACTCGGTTATAGGTCAGTAAGTCAACCGATTGTTGAGATCATGAAGTGAGAGAAACAGGATGTACCGTCGCATCTTGAGGCGGTAGAATTGGTTGTAGTTGGGAAGCTGAACGGAGCAAAAGGTCCCTCAGATCGGCAATTGGAAATTTTTATTGTCTCAGCTACGCCGGTAGCTACTACCCACCACTACCTTACCCAGCGTGCGGAAGGTTTACGAGGTACCCGACGGGTTGCGGCGACTGCCACAGCAGCTTTATCGATACCTGCATCCCGGTAGCTAGGTGCAGTAGCTTAGCTCCCCGCAATTCTGCCAGGCGGTATAAGTTTTTAAGGGGCCGTCCATTGCATTGTCTGTCCAGCTGCTGCCCTATGCCCTATGTACCGCCGTAGTTCGTGAAACAAAGAGGTCGCATAGCTGCCCCACGTCGAACAATCCGTCGAAACATCGTTAGAGCGACGTCCAACTCGAAGCTGCTTTGCTTGTCTGCCGTGCAAAAACAACTATAGCTCAGTGGGATCTGTCCAAGTCGTAACATCACGATGTCCGTGCCGCCACAGTTAATCCGCGTGAAGCGAAAGGCTACTGAAGAGGCGCCTGTCTCTTTTCTGCGTAAGTCGTCGCATGCAATGCCGTTGCGTCGATGTGCGCCATAAAAGAACCGGCAGCTGAACATTCTTCTAGGCGTCCAAGAGAACAAGAGACACCGAAGCGATGCCTTTGTGTATCAGCGAAAAGAAGAACGAGGAACGCCCGTCGAGAACATTCCTCCCGAACCGAGCAAGCCCATCATCCACGAGTCTCAGCCACGCAGCCAAACCCTAGCATTCCAGAGATCCAAATCTCCAGATACAAACGTCATCGACGGAAAAGTCGACAATGGCGCCAGTAATGAACCAGCTGAGGCCCCCGCCAAGGCCAAAACTCAGGCCGGTGTTGCATCTGAACCGCGACGATTTCACATGTCGCGAAAGGACATAATGCAAGCCATCTCTTCTCAATCTGGCCGATCATATGGAGGGGTCACGAAGAAGCGTTCCGCGCCCACCTTGTTCGTGGAGCGCAAGATCAAGAGAATCTCTTCCAGGCCTATCGAGAAATTCCAGGCTATCGCTAATGCCGTAGCCCCGGCATCTACAACGGCACCCTCGGCCTCGGAGAACATGGACGTAGACAAGGCTACACCTCGAAAGCCGAAGAAACCTGGCGTAGCAAAACTGCAGAAGGGAGAGGTTAGTGACAGGTACAAGGCCGACTTGCCAAAGTCCCTGACGCAGCGGTGGCACGTTGATACGGACAAATTAACAGCCGAGATGAATGCGTTTGCTATGGAGCAGATTGGACTCAACCTCCAAAAGTCCGAGGAGGAGAACAAACTTCGGTCGTCCGCTAAGACCGATCTCAAGTTCAAGCCGAAGCCGATTAAGCGATATGCAGAGCGACACCCTGAAGAGGCGCAAGCTCAGACAGACAACGACAGGATGGACGCTGATATTGACATTAGTGATAGTGACGGCAGTGACTACATCATTGAGACCTACGAGCGGGTTCCTGCAAGCAAGCTGGGAGAACACGTATCACCAGATAGCATCGGCGTCCTCGTATTTGACGAAGAGCCCGATTTAGAGTATTTCTACGGAGAGGGTGGTGATAGTGAAGATGAGTGGGCTGAGGACGAGGAAGATGAAAATGGTATGTTATTACATTATCAACGTGCGCTCTTACGATTCAGCAATTCTAATTAATCTACAGCCGAGAACTATTACGCCGCGGACTATCCCGATGAGGAAGTCGCCTCGGATGATGAGTTCGATAAGAATCCCTACTCTTTCCGAACCGGCAATGCCTCGGATCTCGAGGAGTATGACTTGGATAACGATGATTATGACGATGGTGCGGCCTTCAGCGATAAGGGCGAGGGAGGCAGGTTCTCCACGTACATCGGCAGACCCAGGGGTGGGTTCGCAACGAACAATCTGTAAGGGCGTTCGCTTTGAGAATTCGGCAACGCGTGGTACCGCGCGGCAGTTTTGTGGGACTAGGGACGCCGACGTAGCGACATGGCGAAATACATAGCGCTAGCATCTGCGAATAGTTGGGTTTGTGCGACCATCGTTGGTCTGCAACAAGACCCAGCCTTCTGGCACTAAGCACCGGCGTTAACTTCCTCGTCGAGGATGGGGCATGTCACAGGCATATGAAGCCCCGCGAGGGAGGAGAGGGCGGTTTGCCTTTGCCGAGCATTGGGCGAGCAGGGGTCAAGCAAACATGGTCACCCCCCCGATCTACATGTGAACTCCGAATGGTCCGAATACGTATTTTAAGCATTAGTTCCTCGGAGACGATGAGCATTGCTGTCGCTCTCATTGGCGACGGTAGCACCACCAGGCAAACTTAGGCCTGAACATTTCGTGTAGATAGGGTACAGTTGGGTAGCACAGGTGGCGCACCCGGCCAGTCTCTGACGGAATCACATACTTCTGCAGCCCCAACAGCATTTCTTCACTGTTTCGAGTTGAGGCTTTTCTACACCGTGTGCTAGCGCTCTCTTACGTACAGAAACACCCCCGGCCGGTGGTGAGAATGGCGCCACCAACGACATGTAAACGATGATAGAATGATGATATATGAGGCAGGTGAGCAGTAAAAGGGGGCGAATGGTAAAACAGAGAACCGACTCATGCCTTGGAAATGAATTAACCTATGCCTTTCCCTTTCCTTTTMCCCCCTTTCAAAGCAAAAAGTCCTCCCCTCCTCCMCCCCTGCCTGCCTTGATGCTGCCCGTGCTATGTTTGCGTGCGTCCACTACTTACAAACAAATACTTGCCGACCGAGTTACATGATCCAAAATGTGAGTATAAGCAGCAGCTAAGACAAGATATTCGGACCTCGGATAGAAGCAGGAAAAAACAGAAAAGCGACTGCGAGGAGAAGAAGGGGAAAAAAGGAAAGGGGGTTAAAAAAAAAGCCAAGATAGTAGGCAGTAATAGTAGTAGTAGTACATTGATCCATGTTCCCAACCACGTCCTCATTCATTAATCCATATCCCGTGTCAGACAATCAATCAAATCCCGTCTCCCAAGTATGGTTCGAGTTCCGTTTCCCTTCCCTCCCAGAACACACGCACACACAAAAAAAAACATTGTTTCGTTTCCCTGCGCCAGACTGCTAGCAATAGTGCCTCCCTTTCCAGTTTTCCGATTCCCACTCCCTTACAATCCACACACCGCCCAATGCGCTTCTAAGACATTGCTCGTTGTGTTGTTGTGTTGTGTTATGTTGCGTTGTGTTGTGATTTGATGTGGGCTTCCTTGCCTCCCTTGTATCAGTTGGCCAGCCCAGCTAGCCAGCCAGCCAGACAGTCAGCCACCCATATCTGCCGACCTGTTCGTCCGTCGCGTTATATATAGACAGATGAAATAGAATAATAAAGTACCCCGTGGGTGCGTAGATAGTTTGCCAGTTGAATAAGTAGGTGACCGTATCGAGGAAGGCGTCAGGGGTTAAATAAATACATGTGATAAAAGATCGAAGTCGAAGTGAAATGTGTGCTGCGTATACTGTATGTCCGTATATGTGTGTGCGTGTGCGTGTGCGTGTGCGTGTGAGTGTGTTGAGTAATCCTAAATATTGCTCGTCTCATGTAGTCGGCGCCTCGTCTCGAGGTCCAGATGTTCACGCGTGTACATCGGGGTCCTCGTCTCGGCGCCGTACGGGGTCTTGAGGGATGAACGCCGTGGTCCGGCGCTACGCTGGCGTTTGATGGGTGAGGCGAAGGCCCCGTCGTCCGGGGAGGGCGAGGTGGCACAGCGCTTGTGGTTGTCTCTCTCCCTATCTGGCTTGGGGCAGCATGCACACTCGCCCGTCTCGAGCTTCTCCACCCATTTGCCATCAGCAATGGCTTTACGCCGTGCCGCTTCTCTCTGCGGAATGCGCTCCTTAACTAATTTGAGCGTTAGCAATTTCGTCCAATTGTACATAGCTGACAAAGACATGCAGGAAGGATACTCACCTAACTCCGCAGCTATTTGTTTGTACTTATCGTCTACCCAGTCGTAAAGCAGAGCCCGCTCGGGGTATAAGTAATGAAGGCTGAAGTACGGCCTGTCGTCGCGTTGATCTCGGACCTTTGCCGTTACTGCCTTTACATGGCCACAATCCAGGAACACGAGCCTTCTCCCCCTGTCCACTAGGAGAGGGACATGCGCATTGTTTCGATAGTGGACGCCCTGGATTCCTTGGGTTTCACGATCCATTTCGGCGTTGGCCATAGGGAATTTCAGCCAGAAGAGCCTCTTATTATCTTCCCATGAAAGCTTCTTCTCGTAGTTGTTGTATCGAATGAAATCCGTCTCCTCGAGCGAGTACTTGATGTTGTTATGGGGCGGGCCTTTTCCTTTGGCCCGCCCCTTCTTCGCGACTTGCCTAGGCGGTGAACGCTGCTGCTGACGAGGCCGATTACAGTAGCCACGAAACTGCGGCGTATATTGCTGCTTTTCGCGATAGAAAACTGGCGCAGTATTTCTGAAGTCTAAGTTGATGCTTATGGTTGAACCCTCTCCCAGTCCCCGAGGTCGCGACAAGAGACTTTTCGCCTCGCCAGATTCCTGCCTTCTGCGGTTGAGGAACCCTACAATGGGATCTTCGGCTGGCGGAAGTGCTGTTTTATTTGAAAGGGTGTACTCGTCGTTAGGTTCCGGACTGGAGCTGGGTGTATTCAAAAATCTCCTAGCGCCGTGATGTGAAATAGGACGGCGACCCTCCTGATCGGCAGCGGGCAAGAGGCAATACACACTTGGTAATTGCACTGGTTGGCGCCTGATATTCGCGGCCTCTTCCGGACTGTCGTCTTCCCGCTTGAGAAGTTCTCGAGGAGGTACCAAGTCAAGTCGAAGGGCATCATCATGCTCGTGCTTAGACTTTGGAGTCTGAGGGGGTGAGGGTTCGGTTGGTATGATTCCCCAAGATTCTATGTTGGATCCCCTGGAGAACGAAGAGCCGGACCTATCACTTATCGGGGAATAAGGAGGCTCCGGGATTGGCGTTCGATGGATCGTGCCGTCCGCCTTTTCGTAACAAATGGTGCCGGTGTGTCGGCCAACGTTGAGCTGAGAGGACTGCGGTTGTAATGTCCGGAGTGGGTTTATGGTTACTTTCCGTTGAACAGTCGTGGATTCCATACTTGCCGAGTCGTTATCGTATTGAATTAGCATGCCATCAGCAGAAACAGAGCCGAAGATAGACAGGGGAGAATCAAGGGCAGGCAACTAAGTGAATACAGGACACTAGTGATGGAACGAAGCGCGAAGGGAGCAAGACTATTTATGACTCCTGGTTCGATGTAGAAGCGCGAGCAAGTGGAGGCCGGGGTTAGTCGAGGACCCTGGTGTTCAATAGACCAACAACGTCCCGACACATAGGGCCAAATCTACTGAAGAGTAGTGCCACCTCTTGCAGACAAGCAGGCAGGCAAGCAAGCAAACMCCCCCGGGTGTCCCTAAGATGCAAACTATTGCAGCCTGTCTCTTAGCCTCCGATATATAACACGGCTCGAATTGATAAGTACGCCTTTTTGTCTCTCAGAGAGTATAATTAGAGGGATTTATCTCAGGCTTTTCAGGTAGTTGACAGATCGGKGGCGATATGAGAGACACGAGCCACTGCGGAGAACAATTCATTCTGCACTGGGAATCCGACCTCGACGGAGAAGGGCAGCCAAGGTGGTACGGAAGGAATCGTGAGCGAATGACATGTAGATTGACAACGCTTATTCTAGTGGCGGTATGCCCAAGGAGAAGAACCAATCCAACCCCAATTCTTGATGCTTGGGTGGATGGTCCACGGCGCAAGGGGGGCTCGAGGGCTAAGGTAACGCTCGACACAAACCCGGCATCCTGACACATTTGTTTCAAGGCTCTATGTACCTAAACCAGAGGGTGGCCGATCCTGCATAGAACAGCAAAAGCAGCATGAAATCCAGTTGGACAGAGGAACAGAGATGCAGTTGCTCGATGCGCCCTTGACATTAGCGGTATAGAGATCGCCTGCTGCAGAGCTGTAGCGGACCAAGTCTGATTCCACTTGCCCGGGAGCGACGCAAATCAATTGAAGATTGTGCTTCTCATTTTTCTAATCTAGTAAGTCTGGTTGCCAACGCTTTTGCACTGTGAATGCCACTCTATGTGTCATTGCACACCATTCGCTCACAGCCCTGGGAGGTTTCCGAACTGTCGGGACCGATTAACCAATGGAAACAGTATATACGGCCAGGGGGAGTAAACCGAAGAGGGGATGGAGGTATGCGGGCCGGATATGCGCTGAATAACAGTGAAGGGCAACTAAATTATGCCTGGTCTGCTGTCGTATGCTTTCTGCAGGTAGGTAGGGTGAGAACCGCCAAGCAGCGTGCAGAAAGCATCCCAGCCCTCGCACCAACCTCTTAAGAACTCACACTGGGATTCTAATTATGAGGGAGGCCTAAACTGTCGACCAAATAAGACTTATCCATACACAACACTATGTCCTGCACCATAAAAAAAGGGGACCGCGGTAAGAATTGTTTTTTTTTTCCCCGGTCCCCGTAAGCGCGGCGATGGAGGCTGTGGTTGAGTTCATTGGGCGGATGGCATCGTGGGGGTTTGTTGTGGTCGAGACTCGCTGGACTCGGCCCGGCAAGAGACAGGTTGACATTCGGCTCAAAGATAATCTTTACCCAACTTGGACTTATTCTCTTTCCTTGCAGATAAACATATTACGGGTTAGCCCAGCCTTGCGCTTATGGCCTAACAGTTTAAATCATGCATGCGAAGCGACCTCTTGCCACATTGGAACGCTCGTGCAGAGCGAAGAGAGGCGCTAAAGTGCAAGGTGAGCCACTCCCAATCCCGAGAGGATCAGAGAGGCCAGCATACAGTGGTAATCCAGTCGTGAAGATGGTTGCGCAGATCCTACCCCTTGTGCCGGGCGAATCTGTAACGAGACCCCAATGGTACCCAAATTCAATTCCTATGTTGGTTGGAAGCTTTCTCGCATCAATCACCAAGCTTGTGACTTGGCTTGCCGAGCCGAATGGAACGTTCAGAGCCGATATCTTTAGAAATGATTTTACAGCTCTTGACCACCCCTGTTTTTCGACTTCCTAATTTGTTCCTCACTCGGTTAAGTACACCCCGTATATGGAAACCCAATCACACAGCGAGTTAACTCGGGGTTTGATAGGATTATGACCCTTCAAGGCTGAGTTAGGATGGGAGTAGTTGGTTCTTGGTAGTAATGAAAATCTTTGACATTCAGACTGATGCGAGTCCAGTTTCCTTTTTTTTTAATTCCCTTTTTTTCTTTTTTCTGCCGTCTTTATGTCATTTTGTCTAGCCAATAGACCGATGGAAGTGCAGTGTATATATATAGGAGTAGGAGGCAGCACGGGAGAGAATTCAGAACAATGACACTGGGGCTTCGGGAGTTTTCGTCAGTCAAGCAAACTCATTGGGCGGGTTTGGAAGAGACCTGCCAGCTGGGATGACGACTAAGACATTGATTAACGCTAACTCTAGTAGCAAGGGTTCTCCAGACTGATCTCCAGGGTTCTGTAGCCGCGGAGTTTGAGCGGTCACCAGAACCTCCCGCTGAATTGAATCTCATTTTGAACTTGGGACCCGCTAAGATTGGTTCTAATGCACGCTCTGGCATTCGAATGGGCACTACTCATACTCATGTTGAGATTGGCGCTCATCCGCTCGCTATTTCATACTGGACATGTTCGTATTGTATCTCACAAGTAACAAAACCGGCGTAGGGGATACTTTGCAGTTTTGTGACGAGTCATATTGGTAGGTCGTTAGCCCTCGCCTATTACCTGGTAGACCCTCTAAGACTGTCTCAACCTCAATTGCAGTAGAGGTATGTCCTTTTGTAAAACGGAATCTCTCTCCGCTGCTGCTGAATACAGACATGCTACCTAAGGTTTACAGCTTGGCGGGCTAGAGGGATGTTTCAATAGCATTTGAGGCTCAGTGGTATCTGAAACATGTCGGAGGCAAACCGACCATCCTTGAGACGGCAGTACCGGTCTTAGACTGTCGAGCCTCCCGTCACCGTGAAGACCGTTTTCGTATCACTGTTGCACTGAAGCACAAGAGACTGCCGAAGCCCCTGTGTGACGATAAGACCGATGGGCTGCCTAAACAGAAGGCGGTTCATCCTCAGCGATGAAGTACTGTTGAACGGGGAACAATTTGGAGGCGTCGCGGACACTGCGCTGGGTTAAGACAATAGTGGTCCAGGCCAATGGTTGGTCTTAGACTTCATCTGTGCGCAAATTGCAGATTGTCGAATTTGACCTAGCGACTGATTTACAGCCCTAGGATCAGAGCTTGGAGGTCCCGACTACTGGGTGAAGGTGGCTGTCGTGGCTGTCTATTCTTGACCTGTCAACGCCCGTACTCAGGTCGGAGTCCACATTTGAACGCCATAATCCACCGTCGTCCGCTTCAAGGAACGACTCGTCTCCAGAAAACCTCCTATCATTAATTAGCCGATCGTAGGAAGATTCACAGGAGTAAAGTTGCGTGGCAGAGACTTACCATCCCCTTTCCTCGCCACCGCTAAGGAAACTACAGTCAGAGTCTAGCTCACAAGTCCAGCCTCCATAAAGTCCGATTTCGTCTCTCCTTGGTGATCCAAGATCGGGCCAGCTTGAGCCGTGTGGATGGGGATCGACATCACCTGCAGGATCGACTTGTGGCGGGTCTTGAGATCTTGATTCTCTTCCGTTTTGCGCCACAGGGATTGTAGCCTCAGTTCCCGTCTTATTGTCAGAACCTTTGTGGGCTTCAATGCTGACAGGCGTCCTCCGCTTGTATTTGCTTAGTCCACAAGTAAACGCACCGAAATCTCTCTCCATCTGTCCGGTGAGAACTCGCCCGAGCGCGATGACAACTGCTGCGTGGGTGCATATTATTACAGCTTTATGACCCTCCTGATCACTACGCCTAATAATGGAAGCGATCACCTTTGCAGCTCGGTCGTGCAGCTGCGATAGAGACTCTCCGCGGCGTGGCGGCGGCGGGCTAGACGCGTAGTCTGCATCAATTTCGGGAAACAAGCTCTGCAACTCATTTAGGGGTGCAGACGATGGGTGCTCGAAGTGTGCTAGACCGTACCATTCACTAAGCCCAAGATCTACGCGAATCCTAGAAGTGGAGTCTCCCGAGACATTTCCAGACGCTTGGGCCTTAGTCCGTCTGAGATTGTGTACAAATGGCTGAATAGTCTGCATACATCGATAATAGGGACTAGAGTAGACTTGCTCTATGGGTGGATTGACCTCCAGTAGGTGCGTGGCTAACTCATTTGCCTGTTCCACACCATGGGACGCGAGAGCTGGGTCCGTTGGCAGCTTTGTGGGAGAACGAATGGAAGCCGTGTAGCTACCGGTCGATGGGTCAACGCTCCATGGGGAACGGAACTGATAAAAAAGTAAGCTCACTTTTCGCTAAATAGCCCTCAAGTGGCTTCTCTCAGGCAGTATAGAAGAGATGAAATAGTCTCAGCGCTGAGAAGATTGCTTGTTCTATAAAGTGGAAATCGCGCCCCTTACCCCATGCCGAGTCACATAGATGACTTCTAAAGACATTGGTGTCTATTCAAATATCGAGCTGTGCCGTCTGATTGGACACGCGGGAAATGGAAGACGGGATATAGTGTTGATGTTAGAATATCCGTCTCAACGGACATCGAGTCACTGCCTCATCCGCTAGCACAGGAGCAGCTGTAAGGGTAGACCGACACGGAATAGGCTCATGTATCTCCTGAGACATGCGGCACAAGCGATTTGAGGCTGGATAATTGGAGCGGTGAGCATCTTAAGAGGACTCCCTGAGTGAATTTGAGGCGGAAAGGCTCGGGCTCATCGCCAGCGCATTAGTGTAGGATGTAGGAATGTGTGAAGTACCGAGGCAAAGTACTCTTTTGGTCTAGTCTACGGAACTAAATGCAGTGAGGTCAAAGCACACCACGTGACTTTTGCATATTGTACGACGTCACGTGCAGTCGCGCCCCCTTTTCGTACATAAAGACTCAACGAAGGACTATGAAACTAAGTACCTTAGGTACTTCAGGTAGATAGAGAGATCCATAAGAGAAGTCGGTGAGCCGACCACCACGCTGTATTCGCTAGCAGGGAAGAGCTGCATAATGCTATATCCTCACCTTCTTCGTACGATAGATGGGAGGCGGCGTCAATGGATTTAGTGGAAATTCAGACAGTGTAGATACAATAGGTACAACAAGTGCCTAGGATTTTAAATGGAAGAATCAAACAAACTCTTGCTACCACCAATGTCCTTCCCGTCCCAGTGTGAGATGAACTAGAGAACATCTGACTTCCGATTTTGGTGTTAGCAGCCTGTTCGGTCCTATCGACAGTTCCTTTTGCCTCAAAACAAGAACGGCATCTGCTCTACGCGAGCTTACACTTAGCGTAGGCTGGGAACGGAGTTATTGGACGATGGTGGCGGGACGGCTTCACTAGAAGTCAACGGTCCACCAAAAGCAATTCCGCCGAAGGGAGGAACTTCGCTTAGCAATAAATGCTAACCACCTATGAGATGGATATCATATATCAATTCGGCATTTGATTCCGAAACTAGCTACCCATTATCATTTGCCAAGTACCTCCCTTTTTGCTTTCGGAATATTGTCACTTGTCTGGGATTCAACATCAATGAAATGTTGAATCCCCCAAGCCCAACCTCAGGGGATATCTCCCTATATAAAATGATAGGGTGGAGGCTGCTCATCATCCGTAGTTCAAATCGAAGGCGGCCGTAACGCCTATGTCGCTCACGAAAATTATTCACAGTACGTAGATAGAGGCTAGGTGTTGTCGCTTATTTTCTTCATTCCGTGTATCTACACTTCACTCATCCGCGCAGATCTATGCGTTTCCTATCGCCATCCTAGGAGTTTGTACAACACTAGGTTAAACAACCCAGGAATCCTTGAGGGCTCCAGCAGAATTAAGCCATCTCTATCCTCCGACTTTCCACCGAGGGAGCTTCGCCAGGGGCCAATTAGTTGCCTATATCAATTAGGATTAGCCCTGATACACAATGTCAAGCTAGATGGAGGTGCGCTCACAGTTCGTGTCAGCGGCAGCAGCAGCAGCGTTAGCATTGTTGCCGTTCTTGTTTGCTTTTTGTCCAGCATGGTGTCGCTTGTTGTTGCTAAGCTGGCAGTTAGCATCATTCATTTCCTCGAAGTGAACCTTGTGAAGGACTTACTTGTTGCAGGCAGCAGCGGCGTTGTTGGCGGCGGCAGCATTGCCATTGGCGTTAGCGTTGCCGTTGGCATTGCCACTAGCAGCCGCTACGGCATTACCATTGTCTACATATAATGTCAGTATAGCATCGAGGGCGTTGGAAGATATCAAACTCACTGTTGCCGTTGGCCTTCTGACCGGCGTGGTGGCGGGGCATCACCATGGCGCTGGCGGCGGTAGCGAGAACGAGGATGGAGAAGAACTTCATTTTGACTGGTTTGAGAAAAGGCGAATGGTTGAATTGAAATTGAAGTGAGATTCCGCTGAATCGAGATAAAATGAGTGAGTTGTTAAAAAAACGGTAGACCGGCCACCAAAATAAACACGAAGCAGAGGAAATGGAATGAAGAAAATGAGACGAATTGGTTTAATGGTTGAGAACGGAATGGAGAGGAAAAAAGAAGTCGTTCGATTATCGTGAGGTTCTTGGCTACTTATACACTTTCTCATGACTACCTCCTAGGTGTCGCTATGTTACATTCCAGCCTCCGACGAGGCTCTCGACAGGCCCGTGACGACATGAGGTCCGACCTCAAAGCGTCGCCGCTCGAGGCGCCGTCTTTGGAAACAGACAGGGTGCAAAACGGAGCTCCCGTCGCACTATTGGTACTGAATAAGTCTTCTTGACGATTGATGCGAGGAGATTCTCAGCGGCATTTACTCTAAGTCTCGAAAATTTAGGCATGGGCAGGATTTCGCGACGTTTCAGCGTGATCTGAGGCAGGGTGGGACATCCAGAATATGGGGAAAAAGGCTTGAAGCAATAATCTCGAGATCTTATTGGCCCATTGCGCCCCAATCGCCAGGGGTGCTGACCTGCGATCTGACACAAACCGTGCCAAGCCCACCGAAATAGTAAGTCTCATCGTCAAGATTCTCTGACCCCGGGAGGCCATCACTGATTGACCTTAGCGAGTAAATCCTATGGCAATCTTGATTGGGGGATGAAGTTTAGTACCGGCGGTGGAATATCTCAACATTGGTCAAAAATTGCCAAATCTCCGTACAAAGTGCCACTCATTTTCTCCCTCTGCTTTTTTGCTGTAACCTTTAGTCTTGGCATGTATTTTCGCCAACAACTCTACTTGATATTAACCTTGTTTTTAACCTTGTCCTTATTTAAACATCATCCACATTCTGTTCTAGAGTCCTGCCATGAGGCGTCTGGGGTAGAAACATGATGTAGCTTTGATGGAATCAAGGTAGCAAATCACGTAGGGATCGCCAAACATAACTACGGCATTGTGGGTTTTAATTGTTGCGTCGGAGATTAGAAGCGGCCACAGCGGCGCAACGCTGAACAGTCAGCTACATGTACTGCCCTCCAGATAGCTGATATCATCAACTCATTCAGTTTCATGTATAAAGGTCAAGCATTGTTATTAATCGGATTTTCCTACTCGACTCAAGGATTGAAGAAAGCCATCAATTGTTAAGCGCAGAGCAGTTTCAGCGCAGGGTATGAGACGAGCAATTCGGGAGCTCTATCCATTTCAGCAATAGGAGGTTGTTAAAAAGTCAAGAATTACCGTGATCTACACCAGGGTCCGGGAATGATTCGCGGTGATCAAGTTCCCACTTTCGTACCCGCGGACTTCCTACAACAACGCTGTTACCGAGAAATTGCCAATCACACAATTCCACTTTGCTATGTAATGCGAGGCAAAAGCAGCTCAGCCAAAGATTCTTGTAACAATATGATATGCGAGAGGTATATGATATAGGTATGCAAAGTGTAGTGGTGCTATTTCTTGCCATTTTTGCTGTGCGTTAAACAATTGGTCGAATGGTAGAAATGCCACAAAGGCTAGTGGCTACTATTCGTAGACTACCCCGAAAAGTAGTGCTGAAAAACGCTAGCTGGGGGTTATTCGTCAGCGGTAAATGGTCGCTAATTGGTCAAGTTTCAGCTTTCGCCTAGGTAGCGATACTAGGATACCTTAGGAAATTTGGAATGCCTATCGAAAAGCCCCAGCTGACACTGTTTGAGTCGGGGTGTGATGGTGTGAATATGTACCTGCAAGCGAGACGAGATCAAAGCTCAATGTTCACTAATATTTCGTATTTCAGCATACCTCGTAAAATACCATGGTACCTTGGGTAGAACAAGTATCCTTTCAGAAGAAGAGATTCCGTAATGGATGGCGTAAACGTCTAAGCCTCCGGCGATCATTCTAACACAACGGCATGGCTGAACTTGGTGACCGCTATTCTCTTTCTTCCCAGCGAGTTTTACTATCACTAAATGGGAAATTAAATCGTAACCGTTGGCTCAAAAGACGTAATCCTGTATATTTTATGCATATGGTGTCTAGCAAGAGGAATTCTGAGACATCCATCTAATCAGGACAACTACTTGCATCTAAGAAAGGGATCGAGCGTGATGTTCTCAGCAGACCTTCAGTAAGGTCTCGGTCTTGTATTACGACCCCAAGTCTGTTGAGATGGTCAAGACATACATGCATTCGTGACCATGTAAAGCAATTGACCAGTATGTAAATCCAGAGTCTTCAGTTTGATTCAAATTCGCATCGACAAGCAAAGGAATTCTATCGGCTCAAATCCCTTTACTGGGCTCCGTTGTCTAGGTATAGTCAATTGAGACACTCAGAATGCGTATTACAACCAATAGCAGGGGGCCAGAACGCTCGATGGGAATTGGATAGTAGATCTGTCTCACGGGGAGCACACGGAGGCGGTGATCTAAAGAATAGGTGGCTCACAAACTACATAGTGGTCCGAATCAGACCCTTATTAGAGCAAAAACTGACGGCTTCCTTTTTACTCCTCGAGTTTGAGTATCACAATACGATTTACCCTACTACTAAATCCTTTCCCCTTATTTACTTATATTATATCACTAAAAGTATCTTAGGTATGCTCCCGAATCTCGTATTAGTTCCGAGATTGTGAAATTGAATTGTTTCAACCAAGAGTTGATGTGGTTCTAGAATTACCATTGACCAAATGTTTGCGATGACCTCAGAGACATGACGAAATATAATATCATCGTGTTTAGTTTTCCCTACACTTACTAGGAGTACTTTGGGATGGTGCGTTGTATTATGATTTACGTATGCGTTCCTTAACGTAGACCTTAAAATATAGCTTGATAGAATCCAATGACATCAGCAATTTTGCTCGTAATATATGCTATCTAATACATGCGTGATAAATACCCATTTATTTTCTGAAACGTATTTGGTTTCCAAAGATCTAGGGCATAGAAAGTGATAATGTGACTTCAATGTTATATTTTTACGTGAAGGTTATTTTGGGATTAGATATTTCCCAATAAAACCCATTACGAAATGAAAGCCCTCTTATTCGATACTTTATTCTAAACTATTCTTGAAATCTCCTTAATAGCCTTCGCTGGAGACCTAAGGCATGGAAATGATTTGAAGCTCATCAAATTGGGTGTTGAACCAAACAATCTATCGTTATTGCTTCCGCATCGTGGGAAGCTGCCCCCCTTTTCCCCTTTGCCAAGATACATGGTTTTGGCGGCAGCTGGTCGCCTTGTAAGTCGGGCGACAGCTGTCCAATGGTTCACCCGAAGTTGCCCCGCGCAGGTGTAAAGGTTATATGTCAAAATAACATATGGGATTTTACACACGGGGACGCCCGTGGCCTACCGGTTTACCGCGTGGTTTACTGCTAGGTTCGACATGCTTCTGTGCGCAAGGTTTGGCCGGTAGGTGCGCTCCCCCGCTAAGGGCCTCTTCGGATAGTCTGGGGTGAGTTAGCAGCGAAAGTAACCTGGGGGTGTGTCTGTTTTTTTTTTTTTCCTCGCTTCTTTTTCTTTTTTACATTCCATCTTCCATCTGGGTATCTGTAATCCCATGATGGGAAAAGGGTATCAAACGTGTGAGTAGGTAGGTCTCCTTGCCCCTGAAATTTACTGGTTGGATGGAATGAATTTTGACGACCCTATCTTCGGAACTACAGACTCACAATCGACCATTGCCACAAGGAAAGCTAATCAACGAGCATTGCGCTAGGGCCTATTGGTATTTGAAGAGTTGATATACAGGTTCTCGTTATACACAATCGTACATATTCATGATTCGTGCGACCATTATATAAGCGCCTGGCCCATAAACATGCTTTCCCTGACCTCAGCCACGATATCGCGCCGGTCATCCCTGCCCACCAATACGATTCCTCGCCCTCTCCTACCCATACGACCCGCGCGGCCTAGACGGTGTATGAAATCAATGGTGCTATGCGGTACATCGTACAAGATTACATGTCGAACGGCTAAGGTATCGATTCCCCTTGAGGCCAAATCCGTAGCTACAATAACCTTGGTGTTGGGCAGTGACCGTCGCCCCTTGCCGGGCGGCGGCACTGCAGAATTTTGAAGTACGGTCTTCAGAGGTTCTGTGGTTGTGAACGAATCCAACATCTCCGACTGTCGCTGCTCAGGCGTATCCCGGTGAAGCGCAACGGCGTCAATACCCTTGGAGACCAGATAGTCGGCAACTTGTTGAGTCTTCTCTCGCTCGTTCACAAACACCATGATACGCTTGACATCGATCTCGCCGGGGACCGAACTCTCGTGCCGCGCGGCGTCCTTGCCGATAGACCAGATGGCGTCCGCACAGGCGAGATCCTTATTGTTGCGGTAGGGGTCCTTTGACACGTCGATGACACCTAATTGCACACGCCGAGGGATGGCGTGGAGGTTTGGTGTGGTAATTCGGATCATATCTGGGAATTCAGAAGCCAAGTAGTTGTCGAGTCTCTTGGGAATGGTGGCAGAGCAGAGAATGAGTTGCTTCATAGAAGGTAGTGCGCGGTCCAAGATGGACATTGTGACAGGTGAAAAGCTGCGATCGAAGAGGGAATCTGCTTCATCAACCACGAGGTGAGTGACCCTAGACAGTATGTTGGGATCCGAGTCTGCCATAGATGCCAACAAATGAGGCGTTGCCACAATGAGGTCAATGCCCGCAGGCGAATACATGCTCGAGTCAATAACCTTGGCCGAAATGTTGGCAGAGAAGAGACTGGCTTTGAACTTGACTTCGTGCGACAGAGCCTTGGCAACACTTCCCACTTGATCAACTAACTCGGCCGTTGGCACCAGCACGACGACTTTGGGTCGTGCAGCAGTCGGATGAGGATCAAACTCCCGAGGGCCCGTATATCCAGGTTCCTTCATTGCTTCCATCTGGTTTTTGAAATATTCCCGGTAAGATAGGATGGCAGGATCCGCCGCTTCAGCCTTCTTGAGAGCATCTATCGCGGGCAGGAGATAGGCGAGAGTCTTGCCCGAGCCCGTCTCAGCTGCCAGTAGGAATTCTTGTCTCCCGTTATTATCTTTCGTCGTTCGAGATCGCCGGCCGGTATCCCGGCCTAGTAGCGCTGGGATCGCGAGTCGTTGAATCGGAGTGGGCTTTAGATCCACCATGCCTTTCAAGACGTCCTTGGACATGGCTTCTCTAATCGAGGGCAAGAGCTCGAATTGCTCAAATGACAGTATCTCGGTTATATTCTCTTTTGTTCGCGCCCTATGGCCGTATGATATAGTCGCTAATGAGCTCTGCATTTTCATAGCCTTGGTTCGTCTTTCATCCTTCTTGCCACCCTTCTTGTCACTCTTCTCACTTCTACCTCTTGCCCAGGGCGTATTTCTCTGGATATGATCGCGCACAGGTGCGGTTGTTTGATTCATGCCGCCAAATGGCCCGTCGGACCTCCGCCGGAACTTCTTATTATCGCGATCCTGCGTATCTCGTCTCGCGGGGCGTGCGACACGTTCAGACAGAACCATTCTGTCGGGGCGAGCTCTCGCTTGTCCAGACCAGAATCTTTGCCCAGTCCATGGTCGAGGCGCAAAAGGGAGCATATATCGATTTTTCGCCGCGAAGAGGCATGACGGGCATATCGGCGCCGAACGAAAGGAGCGCATCATGAAATCTAGCTCTTTATTGCAATGGATACATGATGCGAAGTGAGCTCACTCGCCTCCAAAATTTCACAAAATTTCTGAAGGTCCTGCGCTATCGATAGCGATAGTTACCGGATTGTGGGTCCGCCCCGGTCCGTCCCCTAAAGTGCTAAAAATATAGTGGGCAGAGCCCTGTAGCCTCCATTTCAGAGAAGGTTTAGGTACTGCATGACTTGATTGGTGGATATTACCGTTTCTGTACATATAGTGCAAGGGCCATATCTGCATAGGCAGCATAATGCAATAGATATACATGTATATGCTTAGGTAATGATCTAATATACGTATATTGTCAACCCCTTTTTTCATCATGCACATGTTAAACATTCTCATTCGCCCTACCAACAATTCAGCACCTCTAACATGAGGGGTCATTGTGACAGAGGACTAGTCTGGTCGCAATGTCATGCCAAAAGTGTTGAGCATTGAAAGCCAGAGACAAAATCTGTGAATGGCGACTGCAGAAATGGTCAGCTAAGCCAAAGGGTTACCCCTATTCGATGTGTTAACTATAAGTACGATCAAAGCATTGCCGGTACTTAATTGATGTATGAGAGCCATCCACATCATATAAAGTCCCAGGTACTCTACTGACTTTAGCTTACTATGGAAGAGCATGCGATTAGCACCGACGAGGAAGGAAAGCCATGTTCATCGGTTTTCGTTGCCAGAAACTAGAGATAAATGCCTAAACAACCCCTAGGGAACCGTGGTAAGATATGCTTGGACAAGGACGATTGGGGAGTATAAAGTCAAGCGCCAAATCCCTATGCAACGTAACTCAAACACTTGGTGCGACTATTAACGACGAGTCAACTAACATCAAATATCCCCTATGATTTGCGTCCATCCCTTGCAGAATTTCACCGAAATACTAACGACAAACCATCTCGCCACTGGCCGATACTTAGGCCTCATTTTATGATTTACATTCCATGGGAGGTGCATTAGGTACTTAATACCTAAGCACCCTTACTTCGTCGATAATCTGACACCCCGCTATAGCTAGAATCTCTAAGGAAGCTTAGTGTAACAGGATCATTAATCACTATCACAGATGTAGTCCTCCTTCAATTTCCAAGGACTAGAGTTTACTCCTGGTCGCAGAACGGCATGCAAATAGTAGAAGGGGACGACTGTCACACAAAAGACTAAGACATCGGGGTACTAGTCTCGTGACCGCCAGCTATAATCTCAGTTAGGAGTAAAGATTTCGACAGGTAATCCTTCGGAGGGGCACCCAAATCAAATACCACAAATTCCCTGTGATTTATTGCATTTAGTGGTTAGTTCTTATACCGCCGAACCTCCCTCTTTTTTCCCCTTTAGTTCCATCATGTATTGAACGGTGTGAATGCTTTCCAATGACGACCGTCTATATGATTCAGGACGAGATTTCATCTTTCGTTAGCAGGCACCAGTTTAAGCTTGGATTTCCAAGATCTCATAGGGCCTGACGATAATGGAGATTCAACTTTTAGGGATAATCAACCCGCCCTATAGTAGTGGAAGGCTTCTCTTGTATAGCCTTAGTCTTGTTTGTTAGAGGCCTACTGGGACCAGGATATTGTCACGGTACTTAAATTCATATTGGTAATAGGGGGCAAGTGAACGTATGTTGTAGGTGTTCAGAGCATGGTTGGACTGGATGGGTGTTACAAAGACACTCCTCGGTGTGCATGGCTACTACCAGAAGATTGTTTCAACAATCTCCATAACGACATGCTTCCACCACCTTGCCTCGTCACTGTCTAAAGACTTTACTATCTCTATTACTCTTCAGGGGCTGTTGTATCACGCCAGGGGTCAAAAATCGTTCTATCTGCTAAGGTGTTGCTGTCACACTGGAGTCATCATACTGTTAATGCGGGTATTTAACAACTTAAATCCCTTGCTTTGCACGCGAGTAAGACCAATAATTGCCCCTTGCGGTCTTTCTAATCTACCTACCTACCTAACTGTGTATGTGGCGGGKAGGAGAACCCACAATGGCAATGTTATTCCCTTACACCCTCCCATAAGGGGGACAAATCGTTTAAATAAGGTATCACGTATAAAATGTGCGTCTAGGTTGAAGCTTCCTACTTCAGAATCCTTTCCAAAGTCGGTTCTGCCTGAAGCCATCGCGTTATTAGCTTGTATGTTCAGAATTTCGTGCTCTCTCATTGTATATGCGTACCTAAATAGCCTGTGGCTAAGACAGGTTGATAACTTTGCAATAATATAATATCGATGCCTTTACTAAGGGATAAATACGGGCCCCCGATTTGGTGCTATATCTGTACGGTCCCAAGATAGAATGCCGTGGCCATGCCTTTAACATAATGTGTGATTTTTATATTAAAAGGAAGTCACTAGGGGTCTCGGTTTACATATGGGTATCATTCCTTTGCCTAAATTATGTCAAAGTTTAACCCCCTTTCCCGTCTAGGTCTCCAATGAGCTGAGTCCCTGATAGTGCTATTAGCGTGTGACGTGTTTAAAGAGGCACTTTCCTCTAAGACGGGTTTCGAGCCGTCAAATTATAGATGTTTTAGCGAATAGACATTATCTAGGTAATCAATTTGTATGGAAATTCGATGGATCTCTAGCTCCTACTTATCGAGACTCAATGAGTTCTTGCTAAATGATATCTTTTTGCTATACAGTATGTACGTATTTGCCGTATTTATTAATAACTATGTTATAGGAATGATCGATAACCACGCAATGGTCCGCACCGTTCTGTCCATGGCCCTGAACATGCAGGTTGCATGGATGGCTTAGATCTACAACCTCTTACTAAGCATAAAATGTACCCTTTGTAAGCAGAAGTTGGAGCTCGTGTGACACTTCGGGGTGCTTCGGGGTTCCAATTTGAGATCCACTCCGGGGTCGGCCACATCGTCGCCCCTCGGACTCTCCTAATCGATCACTACCCCTCAGTATGGATCGCATGCATGGTGGAGCTGCAGCCACGAATGGGGTTGAGGGGGTCACCAAAACATGGGTGGTCATTCTAGAGGGATTGAACTCTTAGGGGCTTCGTAGATAGATTACATTGCCATCGATCTATACAAACCGCTACTCTTTTGGTTCCGTTCCGCTGCTACTTATATTCTACAGAGTTCTTAGAAATATATACCTCCATAGCCGTAGCCTAATATTATGTACCCCCTAACTGGAAAACGCCTATAGATAAAGCCTTCCTGAGCCTGATTGGTTGGCTAAGTGAGGGGTATGCCATAAAGAGCATATATTGACTCGTAAGTGAAGCCTCATTGGCTATCCTTTAGTGGGTAGGTATTCATATTTAGCTTTCACCCAGTCAAGCACGTATGTACAATGCCGACAAGCTTCTGGTATAACCATAGCACGACAGGATTATCACGCGTTTTGAGCCAGAGGAGCAGCATCTTTCGGTCGTGCAGTTCGGATATACATTTCAGGAAACAATCTGCGGAATAATATACCAGGTATAAGATGACTATATATACCTATATATACCGTGAATGGGTTAAAACTCATAACGAAAGTTACAAGACTCAGAGGGAGTAAATGCGAAATCTTATTTATATAGGCTCGGGATTCTGCTACCGTACATGTTCTCATGATGAGGTATTTAATTCGAATTCCTCATCTTACCCCTCAGTCGTTACGGACCCGAAGGCCTGTGCGAGCGACATCGACTCTGAAGCTGGCTTCGGCTCAAATGTCAACAGCAACAGGCGGCCTTGCCCTCTACAAAGGCAAAACACATACACTTAACACAGGACAACGCATACCGGCTATCGGCCTAGGTACATTTCAGGATCCCGATGAACAAGAAGCGTCTGTTCACACAGCATTAAAATGTGGTTACAGACATATTGATACGGCCCACAAGTAAGTCTAGTTCTGTCCTTCTCGACGGACATTCGAGTACTGATCAAGTCTATCACCCTAGTTATGGCACAGAGAAGAAAGTAGCCAGCGGCATTAAGCGTAGCGGGGTCCCTCGTGAAGAAATCTTCCTAACAACCAAGCTGTGGTGTAATGCCCACCACCCGGATGACGTTGAACCCGCTCTGGATGAGTCCTTACGTGATCTCGATACAGATTATGTGGATCTGTATCTGATGCACTACCCGTGCTCATTCAAGCGTGGACCTGATCTCCTACCATTTGGCCCAGATGGAAAGATAATCACGGAGCCAACCCATTTCGTGGACACGTGGAAGGCGATGGAGAAGCTTCTTGGTACTGGCAAGACCAGAGCAATTGGCGTGTCTAACTTTAGTAAGATTGAGTTAGAGCAGATCCTTCGTCATGGCACTATCGTGGGTAACCCACAACCTTTTAACATTCCACTCTGTTCCGAATGCTCAATTCAGGGGCTAACTGATTTTACTAGGTGCCAGCCGTCCATCAGACTGAGCTACATCTCTATCTCCAGCAAAAGGACTTCGTAAATTGGCACGCGGAGCACGATATTCGCATCATTCAATTCAGCCCTTGCGGAAATCTAAATCAGTTCTATCGAGACGTGGGTTGGGCAAAGGACATCGCCAAAATGACACGGTTGATTGACCATCCCACCCTACTCAAGGTGGCCCAGAAGCACCACAGATCACCTGTCCAAATTGCGCTGGCATGGGGAATTCAGAGCGGGAGATGTGTGATCCCAAAGAGTACCATTGAATGGCAAATCTGTGAAAATATTGAGGCTGAGAAGATAAATTTAGACGAGGAGGATATGGAAGCCATCGCGACAATGGACCAGAAGGCGAGATTTAACGATCCTAGCTCGGACTTCGGGTACAAGTTGTATGTAGGCTTGGATGGTGCAGCCCCTTGAAGGTAACTTTTATGTGACTACGTGCGTACATGTATTTTATGAATAATCCCAAAATCATCGATGTTGATGAAGTTCTTTAGTCCGATCCCCACACCTAAGCGCTACTATTCATATGAAAAAGGGGGGAGACGCCAAACTTAGATACAAGGTACACGGAGATGACTGAAAATACAGCTTCCTTTTCAACGATGGAAGGAAAGTGATGACAGACATATTTATCCATTAGGTACCCATAAAAGGTTGCCCCGTGCATATGGGCACCTACCACTGGCAAGTGTCGACACTTCTGCCTTCATATCGCCAAGTCTGTCGGCACTGTGGCGGGCTTTGCACATACCACTACCCATGAGTCATCTGACTGGCAAAGGGTGCCTGATATAACTCTGCGTTTTTCTCTTCCCACAGATTTCAAAGTCGCCGACATTTAAAACATTTCGTCGATGAGAGGGAAGCAAAATCTTTTCACTTCAACACCACAACCTGCGACGCTTACACGATAGCCGGCGGCGCTTACAGTACAACACGCGACAATCATACATATATCTGTTCATGTTGTGTCAATATATCCTCTTCACCTGTCATTTCTTTTCTCCTGAGACAGATTCCAATGGCCAAGCCGAGGGAAGAATTTCAACTTACAGCGCCTCGAGCGCGAAGCGCCTTGCCCTGGAAAGCCAATATTGACCGATTGTTTTGCCAAGAAAGGGGTGCTGTAATTCTCAACCTCCTCGCTGTCCCCGTTATACCGGAGTCTCATTTACTCCAGAATGTCGTAGACGACTCACCTGAGGAGGCACCAGCAAGTCAATCCGGGAAGCGCAAAGCTGCTGAAGTCCCTCTCTACTACCCGCGGCTCCCTAAGAAACGAGAAATCATGGGAAATATCACCGATACGGGCGACATTGCCAATGAAGGTGGCATTGCCGACAATAGTCGCAATAAATTCGTCAACCTTCCTACAGAACTACACTTCATCATCTTCTCTTATCTCGGCGGGGTTGATAATCGAGTCTGCCTGGGGTTAACTTGTCGCCACCTTTGGGCTGTCGGTCGCATATATCTCCACAAATACCTCTCGTCCTTCTTTGGACAATGGGCGGGGAAGAAGATTGTTTGTGTCGGAGAAAGAGTCCAAGCTGGGGACTACCCTCCTGGATTGTTTTCGAAGCAGGAGATAGCTCATCTGGGCCGCAAGAGATTCAACGTGCCAATTGCCGACGCGGAAATCCCTGACGACTTCTTCGACTTCGAGGTCAACAAGGACGCGCGAGAAGACGAGGACGAAGACAATTCCCCCGACGATTCAGACAAGCCCCTCCCCCCCTTTCCGTTCACGCTTTTTCATTTCAACTTACGAAACGTCTCCTCAAGACCAGTAATGTGGGTTGACATCGAGCTCGAGGCGCGAAACCTATGGTATCGTTGCCTAGACCGTGACATAGCGTACCGTCACGGAAAGGACTTGGCACTTGTGGTCAACCGTGACGAGATGGAGGTCAAACAGTCACTCTACTTCCCAGAAGACGAGCCGTGGATCCTACGCAACTTGACGACCAAGGAATTCGTCCGCTCAGAATCAATCGCCCTAAAGCCGGAGTACATTCACGGTCCGGTCATTGACGGTCTAGGTTTTGGCGACGTTGTCATGTCGCGCATTTGTTGGACGTCATCAGGGGCTCGCAAGATGGGCAAAGTGGAGAACATCCACAAGGGAGTGTGGGCGGGCCATCGCCTCGACATCACAACGCTCCGGAGTCACAAAAAGGAGACGAAGGACGATGAAGAAGCATGGAGTGACATAGGCGAGGAAGTTGCGAAGGAACTTGCAAGCATCTGGGAGCAGATGTGCGGCCCTAATTGGCGTGAGGTCGTCTTCAGACCTCCAGAGAGGTTGCTAAGATGGTCAGAAGGCCAACTTGTATTGAGAGACATTTCCGATATGTGATGTAGGTTGGACCATTCTTTGGCTCTAAGGATGAGGGTCTTGGTGATGAAAGGATGGATGTTGGCTAGGGGGTGGAACGTTTTGACCGAATATCTGATCTGAAGAGCCTACGGGCTGTGGTTGAGAAGTCACCCCTGAATTTCTTTAGCAAATTCGATTGCGGTTGCCTTATAAAAGTGCTTCTAATACTGGTTTATATACGTGAAGTAATGCGCTAGAATGTGATTGTAAGAATGGTTCGCAACATTTGAACACGATACTGTACGGTTGTTCAACTCAGGCAACTCTTAAGGTGGCCAGCGTACTTGCACCAGAAGGTACAAGATGCCAATACAACAAACCCATGGACTGACGGGATATGTATTTGCGGCCTTCTTTAAGCAAGAGTGCGTCTACCAGGACTCCCGCCCACCATCGTAATCCCAGAACCCCCCACCATGCGTCTTTTTCGTTGCTCTGTCGATCAATTGTACCATGCCGTCGCAGGACTCATCAGTTGTTATGACTGGCACCTTTACGTTGCTAGCTGCCAACCCGAGGCCATTAAGCACAGCTTGCCCCATGTCGGTATCGACCCAGCCGGGGTGGATCACAAATGCAGTGAGCCAGTATTCCTCCTGATTTATCCGCTTGGTTACCCAGTGGACTGCAGCTTTAGATGTTGCGTACGGGGTGTTTGGGACTTGTGGTTGTTCCCTATACAATATTAGTATAATAGAGTGAGGGTGGGAAGGGTAGTTTTCCTTACTAGAAGACACACCTAACGTCAGCAGACGTTAACTAATTGTTATCGAAGGGAGTACTAACCTCTAACTTTCCAGCTATCGAGCCTATAGTTATCCACTTGGGTTTTCCAGCTCTCCTCAAGAGTGGAAGCGTGGCTTGAAATAGCCATATTACACCGAAAAGGTCAGGAGTTAAATGGCCCAGCAGCTCAGAGGTCTTGATTTCTGAAACTTTGGGCCAAGCATAGGAGACACCAGCATTGGCGATGACAATATCCAAGTGGATAACGCCCTGCTCAATAATCTGCTTGATGCCTTCGGCAGCATCTGACTCGATTGAAGCATCGACTTTTACGACAATGAGACGACTATCCTGACCTTTGGGCAACTCAGCAAGAGCCTTGGAAGTGGGATGCTCTGGATTGCGATTTGCAGCAATGACGATGTGGTTCGGTCGAGCGAGGTAGCGCTTAAGAAGCCCCTTACCCAAGCCCCGGTTGGCACCGCTGATTAAGACCGTAGTTGGCTCCATGATGTTTCCCTCGATGATGCTATTTCGGGGTTGTCCTCTTCATGCAGCTCGGACTCATACTGCAATTTATGCCTATGAGAGTCATTATATGTCAAAAGTTTACATCGTGATGGCAATCGATCTCCCGTGGCCCGTTCATATAGTGTCGTCATGTAAGCCTTACCAATGTGCAAGTGCAGGGAATAGAGATCTTCAGCGAGCTGATCAGTAAGAGCTAAAGAATTATAATACCACTCAAGCTGCCGGATTTAATTGGTAACCAATGACTATTTAGCTTCTGACGTAATGTCAACTTGGTTATCCCGGAAGCCGGCTGGTTATGTGATCGGTTATGTGATAGCTGAGCGCACGAGCGATGCAGTGTCTATCACATACAGGGGCTCGGATCTGTCGTGTAACACGGCGGCGCTTTTATTACCTTCCTATCTCAGAGGTATTTTCCGCCCAGCCAAAGTTCATGAGCTCATTATGCCTATTTCCACCGGGTTGTGCCGTCGATGCTCTTCATGTAGGCTCGCAGGTCCGAACTCTCTCCTTTTCGTTATCCATTCAAGAGATGCTTGCGACAAGCCTGCATGCTCTACAGAGACATTACCTACTAAACTTCTAAGTAAACACTGAATACGGATATTCAAGATGAAGTTTGCTAACACTCACCGCTTGTGGTGAGTTAGCTGGCGGTTGCTATTTCAAGTTATTCAGCTCAAGCCCTCAAGCCATCATGCTGTGTTTAAGAAGATGCACAATTTCGTGGCTACGTGTAGGTACTTCGTAGCTGAGCAAGAGCCCCACACTCAGCTGCAGCACGCACGTGATAGCGTCGTTTCTGGGTATCTTAGGTACATGTATCCATGACCCCCACCACCCCGCATGGATGAGGTTCCCCTGAGCTCAGCGCGGGGCAGCCCAGAAGTAATATCACCCCTCAATTCTATAAATGAGAATGCGAAGGTGAACTCTTCTGGAAGATATCCCCCTTTTTATATATTAAAAGAGGAAACTTTATCCCCCATGATGATATGGCTCTGCTGATAAGTTAAGTAGCCATATGTATCTTTTGTAGGGACATGTACATGTAAATAGTGTAACAGGCTTACATCCAGCCGTGATGTTATCAACCCACGCCGAACGAGCGGAGTATTTAATTTACCGATTTGTCCGCCTCGGCCAAATCAGATGTAGTTGCTCGATAACTTCGACTGGAGCAGCCCGAGGTTAACCAATGGTACTATCCTATTTTTGTCAATATACCAATATCCATGTTCGAAATAGATGCCTGGGGAGGAACCAACAGGCAGTTATGTAAAGAGGATTATAAATACACTTTCACCCGGCAAAGGAACTTCATCAACATATATATACTCCAACCACCAGACTTAGCCCAGCTCTCCGGGTGGTATGAACAATCTAGAGTATTATTTCTAGAGACACATCTAATATGCCGAAACCATCAATTCTTCTCGTTCCCGGCTCTTTTTCGCTGCCGGAATTCTACGATAACATCCTCAATGCCGTCAGAGCTAAAGGCTATGAGATCAAAGGCTTGCACTATCCCAGCGTGGGCCTTAAAGCAGGGCCTAGGCCGGAAGAACTGCCGTCAATGTACGACGACGCAGCATTTATCGCCAAAGAGGCAGCCAGCCTCGCGGACGAAGGCAAGGATGGTAAGTAACTTCTAGAGTCATTTATTAAACAACAATTCAATATTTTAAATATTCCCAGGTCGTTTCGTAACAACAAATGCTGACTCTATGCGTTATAGTTGTGTTGATTGGACACTCCTACGGAGGTATTCCAGTCACTCAGAGCACCAAAGGCGTAACAAAAGCAGAGAGACAGAAGCAAGGTAAAAAGGGCGGGATCGTGAGGCTGGCGTATATGACATCGCTGGTGCCGGCCGTAGGGAGGTCAGCCGTAAATATTCTGGGGGAACTACCTGCCGAGAATCGGGTTGAGTTTGGAGTCGATGTTCGTCCCCTCCGTCTCCCCTCATTAGCTGATTCATCAGTCGTTTAACACCTAAACAACAGGACAAGGGCTGGTTCTACATCAGCGATATCCCAGGAGCGGGTGCAATAACGATCTCTGATCTCCCCGACAAGGCCGAAAGAGAAGCGTGGGTGGAGAGATTCCAGGTTCACTCGCCCGTCAGCTTTTCGAACGAGTTAACGCATGCTGGATACAAGGACGTCCCGGTATCATACTTATTCTGCGAGGAGGATCGATGCATCACGCCGCAGGTTCAGAAAGACGGGATTGAGATAATTGAAAAGGAGAGTGGGAGGAAAGTCGACGTCACATCTATCCAGGCAGGCCATTGCCCTACCATTACTGTGCCAGAGAAAGTGATCGACTGGATTGTACAGACGGCTGCGAAGAGKGAAGAGTCTTAGTGACGAGTATGTCGTGTTAATAAAATTTACCCAGTTGTCAATAACTCGACCTTTTCTCATAATATGACTGTCAGGATTCGGATACTTCGGGTCTCGTAAGGGATGCTTAGAACAAAGAAGTATCTAGTATGTATMCCCGGCCTTCGGCCGGYTAGTTTAGAGCTCTTCGCGCAACAACGTTGTTTTATCCCTTATCCTATGGTCGGCCTCATGACAATGACAGTCAATCAAGAATCACCGTGAGCCCCAAGTAGGTAGTCAATTAGTTTGGCATAGGGCGAACAAGTTCCACTTCGACTCACACCGAATTCGGAGATAATGCACAGTTCCACTATTATATTAGCAAGGATTCTAAGGACCGAGAAGCAGAAAGAATATTTACTTGGGCTCATGTCGAATTTCATCAACTTGGATCTTCGAGCTTCGGTATATGTTCATGTATCTATGTGCCTTAGTTAGGTAATATAACTGAGACTATCGAGAGTTATATAACGCCTTATCCATTTATTCAGAATGTCAAAACACAGCGAAGCTTGTTGCAGGTATGATTATTTTCCTTTCGGTCGTTCTACCGATGAAATGTAGTGAGCTAACATGCCGTCTCCCGTATAGAATTCCTGCTGTCATTGACGAAGGCTACAAGCCTAAGGGCACATATATTGAGCTCAATAGCACTAGAACTTGTGAGTGACGGCATGAAGCGACAGGGGCGGGCTAGATATCATGACGCGTCGTCCTAATCAGATTTCACTGCATAGATGTGACTGGCCCAGCGGACGCAGAGAAGGCAATATTATCGGTGTACGACATATTTGGCTATTTCCCCCAGACGATTCAGGGGGCAGATATTCTAGCGGCTGGKGACGTGGAGAGAAAGTACCAAGTGTATATGCCCGACTTCTTCAATGGGAATCCGGCCGAGATAGACTGGTATCCACCAACAGACGACGAAAAGAAAGCCAAATTGGGTAGATGGTTCGAGGGTGCTGTCGTATGTATTAGGTATTTTATTATACTTTTTACAATCTCCTCACACAAACCTATTCTCCTGCAATACACGTATTGAATGCCTTTTCATCCCATTGGAAGTCCATTAGTCGTTTATATCAAGGGGTTTGCTCCTTTTACTAGACATCAAGCAATCAAACACTGACTTCATACTACAGTGGTCAAAGCATTTGCCCAAAGTCCAAGGTCTTCTTGAAGCGGCCGAGAAGCACAATCCAAACATTAAATACTGGGGTATCATAGGCTATTGCTGGGGCGCTAAGATGGCAAGCATCCTTTCCGGCCACGAAAGGCCCCTTTTCAAGGCTGCTGTTCAAACTTCACCTGCCAGGATTGACCCGAGTGACGCCGCAAATGTCAAAATTCCGATGATGATACTCGCATCAGAGGAGGAGATGGCTGAGGAGGTGAAGAAGTACGAAGAGAACCTCAAGGTCCCGAAACATATCGAGATGTTTGAGGACCAGGTACATGGTTTCATGAGCGCTCGCGCAAACCTCAAAGATGGAAAAGCGAAAACTGAGTATGAGAGGGGATACAGACTCGCCCTAGGATTCTTCCGTGACTACTTGTGAAAATATTTGCGACGACAGCTGTGTTTTAGAGGAAGCTTGGCCTTCCTCTAATATGACTTGTATACTAACTTAGCGCATTGGTAGGCTACCACCTCGACAAGTCAGTTAAAATGCTATCATTGCAAGATCGTGTAGAAAGAGGGTTTAGACTTGGAAAAAAAAATATCTATGAGTCAGATTAATAAGAGGTATTCAACATGTGATTTACGTTAACGAAATAACCAAGTCGATGGTTTGTGAGCAACCTCCATCACTCCTGTATAAGCTACAATATCTTATCAAGCAAAGTCAATGACACTACATAGGCTGACAAGATTAAGTTGAAGCTATCTTATGCAAGCACTTCAGAACGACGTTATACACGTATACAAGTCCATGGAGTGGGAAGAAATTCACTTCTCGCGGCCCTTAGAACGTCAGAGGTTATATCTGATTAGAGAGCCCATGTTCAAACCATCAATATGTGATTCAGCATAGAGGGATTTCCATAGCATACCTCTCTAAATATATAAATAGAACGGAACACTAATAAATTTTACGATATTCCTTCTTCCCCTTATACATTTCACTACACATTCCTCTAACATCCCTAGGAGAGATTAGATATTTTCAGCATGCCAAGTCAATCAAGGACAAGGAGATCCCACCATTGCAATGACCCGAGCAAATGTAGCTACTGTAAAAAGAAGTCTGCTGAGCTCAAGAAGTCATCTGCAGGACTGTGCAGCACATGCAATAATCCCTTAGCGCCTGGAAGCAAGGTTTACTGCGAGCATCACCTCGACAAAAAAAACGCATCTGCTAGAAAGTATAAGGCGAATAAGATAGCAGCAGGACTATGCCAAAACTGCCCCAATCCCCGAGCTACCGGAGACAAACGGCATTGTGCACAATGCATCGAGAAGAAAAAAGAATATTGGAGAAGGGATCGAAGAGAGGAGAAACAATCTAAACAAACTACAAGGACGGGACCCGATGGCCACATGCATAGTTCGAGTGCAGCTTACACCTATCACGAGAGCCAGCCAACCTACACATCGGGAGGGGCTTCAAATGAAGCATATGCGGGCCCATTTGCTGGGACAGTTAGGAATACCCCTCCTAGCTACTATACGCAAGGCTCCAACCAATATGCTGCCCATGGCAGAGATCAGCATAAGGAAGATGATGATAGTGTGTACACTAATGTTCTCTTATTGCGCGATTACTGCGCCAATAATCCCTAGGTGGTTCAATTAAGTAGAACGTTAGCCCTATAGGATGATGTAGGGCTATGACAGATTGATGAAATATAAATAAGTATTTCCTGGCCGTGATCTGTTTGTGACTACCTAGGTAGTCATGAGGGCATGTATACCTACCTCTCTAAATATAGGGGTACTGCCTAATATACCTATTCGACATATCCTACTTTTCTCCCCTCTTGCTTTATTTCCTTAAATATACGTAGCTTATGTATTTAGTTAACAATCTTTCTTCCCCTTATTTAATTTCATTTAGCTCTTATTGCATATTAATGCTGTCAGTTGGGAAACATATTATCGCTTCGAGCTTGCCTCCTCCCCTTTCATTGTGTGACACAAATACTTCACCGAAATAGAGCGAGTGGGGAGAAAGAAGAATGGGAGGTTATTACGTGAATTAGCGTGGCCCTTTGAATTCGATGACTTAGGTAAGTTAATAGAATTCAAATAATGAGCACGATTATTTGAAGTCGATTTCGAGTGCTAGTATTAAATATGCCACAGACACAATGCATGAGGAGAACGGGCCCTGCCAAGTACTACAAGTGGACCATATACCACCCCTTTGCCGGCAATAGGGCTTATTCATTAGGTACCGAATGATTCGGCGCAAGGAAATAGTCAACATTAACGCGAGGACAGTTGTAAGTATAATAATGCCTTCTTGCTGGGAGTTCACTATATGAGAATCTATAGATCACCGTATTTAGCCGTTTAGTTCTCTCTGTTGTGGAAAAACGTAGCTGAGGTGCAGAAGATATGTAGGGAACTGGGGTAATTTTTTACTTAATTTAATTAGAAGTACTATCCATCTAGCTGTATGCTATTCACCATGGGTACCAGGGTCCATTCTCCTTTTAAATGAGACTTTCTCATGTTAAGTATTATGAGGCACTTAGTCACTCAGTCACCCAGCCAGATGCCTCATTATATATCACAAGCCGCCACACGCATACGCATCTTCTAAGTACAATTCTTCATATAATCAATTATGAGGGTGAATTACCTTGCACTACCAGTGTCTTCTGTAAAGCTTATGCCTCTCAACGTAATCCAATCACCTATAGGCTGTGATTAGATCATGAGTGTTACTATCGACTTTCCACCACCAATATCTACAATTAGCAATAGGAGAAAGACTTTTCATTTTATTACACATACTAAAATAGAGAGATAACGTTAGCTGTATTGGAATTCCTATACTATTATATCATCTAGCCTTAATAACATATTCTCGAGCCTTAAGTTACGCTAGTTTAGTGACAACTTCAAAGCAAGAGGCCTTGATAACTAGCCCCTTACAAGACTTAATCAGTTGTACTTGATACCCAATGGTTATAATACGGTGTATCTCACAGAACTCATAATACGCTCCTAATGATTATGCTGATTCAGATATGAAGTGTGCTAAGGATTTAATATATTTAAATAAATCAATCGGCTCTAAAACATTCCCTATATAATTCTCAATGCACACACTGCAAAACTACAAGCCATTCCTTACAACGGATCTATTTTACGACTTACCTGCTCTATAACATTTCTATTCAGCATGTCGACAAGGCAACACGCTTCTGGCGAAGGGTCTTCCAGTAAAGGAAGCGTACGGAGACCACCGCATCGCTGCGATGACCCGTCAAAATGTAGGTATTGTAGATCGGTCGCACATCAACAGGAGAGACGAGCTCTTGGGTTGTGTAAACGTCCAACTTGTAGTAATCCCGCGAAGCCCGGTGTGGCCGAGTGTGAATACCATAACAATGAAAAAAACCGAAAACTTCAAGATCTTCGAAGCAGAAAGGCAGCGACAAAGCTATGCAGGGATTGCAATAACGAAGTAGCTCCCGGAAGCAAACAATGGTGCAAAATACATCTTGAAGCAAGTCGCGCGTACAATGATACCTATCGTGGGAAGCGAAAGGAGGTGGCAAAAGACAATCCTACCTCTCACAACCATCAGCACTCTCACAGCCATCATCACTCTCACAGCCATCATCACTCTCACGGCGATCGGCGCTCTCACAGCAATCCTACCTCTCACAGCCATC
>JYCQ01000157.1:0-135867 GCA_000931505.1 Hypoxylon sp. E7406B | reverse complement strand
CACTCTCACAGCCATCATCACTCTCACGGCGATCGGCGCTCTCACAGCAATCCTACCTCTCACAGCCATCAGCACTCCCACGGCGATCAGCATTCTTACAACAGACACCACAACACGGGTCGGCATGGAGACGACAGGTCTTCGCGGCCAGGACCATCGTCTAGCTCCAGTCGACAGCAGAAACAGCCCGAGGATGACATTCCATGGAGCGATTACATACACGACGATGCTTGGGAATAAGGACACAGGCTGATTTAGGGAGGGTGGACATATTTCATCAGTAATTGGCTGAGACACGTCCGAGGTATGCCCAAGATAATTTTGTAATAAATTGCCGTTAACCAAGATTCATGCACTGCTGTGCTAGTGTATTGACTGGGGAGGCTTCGTCTTCTCCGTGATAATCTGGGAGTAATTTGAATATGTCCACACATATTTGCTCTCTCCTGTCTGAGGATTGAGAAGGTACTAAGTAGCCAGATGCAAAGAATCGATAAATGTACATAAGGTACATAATGCTTAACCTAATTCGTTTAACATTTTGAGCATACAGACCTGTACATGTATAATAGAAGAGGGAAGAGGGAAGTCATGATCTTAGGGTAGACGTTGAAATTGTGGGGCATTATAGCCATGTTGTGGGTCTCTGCCCTATCTGCCCCCCAAAACACGCCCTCGAGCCTCGACGCGTCAAGCTTGTTCTTGCCCACTCTTCTCCTTCCGCGCGCCCTCCCCCCCAACCTCCCCATAACAAAATATTTCCAGCATCATATCTTATAATCACTGCGTTATCTGTCATGCCGTGACGGATTGGCGACTTAAAGCATTTTATTTCTCCGCCAATCGCACACCTCGTCACTGCAATTATCAACTCATCGACACCATGCCACGACCTAAGAGGACCCGCGTCGCGTCCACTCGAGCAGTCCCAAAAGCGACAAGCCAGGAACCTCCCGCCGTGCCAGAACAGTCTGCTGAGCCAAGTTCTGATATCTACGACGTCAGCGACCGCGAAAAGGAAAAGGTAAAACAGAGGCGAGAATCAACGCGCAATGCTGATTCTACTACGCGCATACGATCAACTACTACGCAACAAGCCAAGGCATTGGAGACTGCGCGACAGCGACGCGATTCTGCGATGGACCGACTAGAGAATATGACCTCCACGTCGAACAATCAACCAAATGAGTCGGATCTCTCAATTGAGCTTGGGCGCAACACTGCCGGGACCCCGCAGCATAGGAGAATGGCGGATATGTCAGGTCTAGATTTGGACGATAGCGATTTCGATGATCTAAATACTAGCTTCGATATCGCAGGCCCAGCCAGTGCGCAGCGATCAGCCGAGACGTCTTCATTCTCTACTAGTTTATTCAAGCGGCGGCCACGTGCAGGAAGCTTTCTCAGCAGGGAAGAAGGCTACATTCGACCAAGTAGCCGGACAGGTCCCAATACCCCCGGTGTCAGCTCAACGTTCAACATCGGCATGTTCAAGAGGAGAGCCCGAGAGCCCAGTATCCTTGGCACCGCGCAAAAGCCGCGTCCCCAAAGACTAGAGCCCGAGCCCGAGCCTGAATCCGAACAAGAGGATGACGAGGAAGCTGGTGATGAAGAGGGATTTGCGCCTGAGGCCGAATCAACACCACTTAAGCGCTCTAAGAGACGAACGGGAGAAACTGAGATCGAGGTCGGACGAACGCCACCGCCAGCCTCGCCAAGTGCAAATCCACGCAAGCGAAAGTCTACAGAAGGTCATGAACGCCGTGCTCGTTCCTCCCCATTCGAAGAGAATGAACCGATTCAGAACTCAATAGTGCAAGAATCAGCATCAGAACTCTCATCACCCCCGTCTACTCCTCCAGGTCGACGACTCAGCAGCAGGCCAGTGACACCCGTCATGGACGAAGAAGTTATGGCTCCTCCCTTAAGCAGCGGCTCCTCTGCAGACTCTGAGATCTGGCCGCCCCTCCAATCGCTCGCGCGACACCGTCCAAGACGTCCAGTCTCCGCACTGCGAAAGACACCAGTTCCCAACGACAACATCTCCGACATGTCATCGCCACCATCCCTCACCTACTCCCCAAACTACCATGAGCCATCTCCACCACCAAAACAAGCCGCCAAGACCAAGCGCAGAGCTGCGGCCTCCAAGGCGGAGCCAAAAGTCACGACGGCAGATCTAGCGAACTTGTTGCCGCGTCGACGCCGCAGGAACGGTAGAGCTGACGACGACTCGGACGGCGAGGTGGACATTTCCGGCCTCGGGGACGATGACGACGAGCTGTCGCATCTGGACGTGCGCGCCCGGCGACACCCGGCGCGGCCAGGCTCCCGAGCAGGCCACCCCAAGAACCAGAATCAGAACGCGAACGCCGCCGTGCGAGGGCGTCCAGCGTCGCGCGGCAAGGCCAAGCAGACGCGTAGCGCAAGTAGGCGTGCTACGATAACATACGGTCGGACTTCCGACAAGGAGAACGAGAACCAAGGCTCGGAGAGCAGCTCCGCGGAAGAGGGTGAAGACGACGATACCTTGGGTGCTGTGGCGCACGACGGGCAGGGCGATGAGGAGAGTAGCCAGGCGATGGTCGCGCGGATGGGCGAGGAGCTGAAGAACGCGGCGCGGAAGTTCCAGGAGGTGGATAAGTGGCAGCTGGACTACGAGGAGATGACGCAGAGTAGTTCTCCACGAGATGCTCGTTGAAGCCGTTGAATTAGGAATCAGGGGTTGATGTTTCAAAAAAGGGAGAGAGGTGGAGGTGCAGCCACATAAAAGGAGGTAGCCATGCGTTCATTCATGATTGATGATGCCTTATACGCTTATTTACTAAGTTGCTGGCGTTTTGCAGCAGTTAGGTGTGGTGGGCTGGGAGGTTGATAACACTTATGTGCCCAGGTAACTACTTCCTAGGGAAACCGCCGACGGAGAGAGGGATGGTATAGTCTCCGGGGGCGATTGGCGCTTATATACCTCTGATCGAATACTACGGTTAGGTAGCCATCTAGTTTGCTGTGCACAACGAATTGTCTATTGCGCGATCTCTGTTTATGTGACCTATTGCCATGTATCGTATCGGATTGTCCACCGGAACCGGCCTGAAAAGTTCATACCCGCCGAACGGAATTAACGCCTACCCATGCATACATATCGTCGTACTCGTGAATCAACCAGCCAAGCAGCCAGTCAGTTTCTATTCTTACATTGTCCAGAATCTCTAAGAGTCCTTTCCTTTGAGGGATATTTTGTTGTTCGAAGAAGGCATCTCTCGCCACTCTGGCATTATCTTCTAGGATTTCAACGAAACACTCTCTAATGTCTGTTCGACCGTGGGAAGTAACTCAGCGATCTTATTGGCGTCACGCAACGCCACCGTTACAGCATCAGGCACCAGCCCCGTCATCAAGAGTTTCTGTCCAACTTGTCAGCAAGCAAATTCCACTTTCTCTTCCTCGTCCCCAATCCTCCATCTCATATATATGTATAAGATGATAGAAACGAGATGTCGAGAACTTACCCCCTTCACATCCTCAATACCCGCCTCCTTAGCCGTGTACTCGCGCGTGACCTCCTCGGCAGCGAAGTCGACGTAGACGCGCGTGTCGCGGATGCGCGCGACGACGTTATCGAGGCGCATGAACAGCCGCGCCAGCAGTAGCATGCGCTGCTCGTGCACCCGCACCTTGACGCTGAGCACGCTGATGCCGTTGTCGTCCAGCTCGCTCTCGTACAGCATGACCTCGTCGAAGAACAGGATCGGGTCGCGCCGCTTTAGGAGTTCGATGGGGATCGGCTTGTCTGTTGGTGTGAAGTCGAATTTCTTGCTCTTTCCCTCTGTTGTAGTTGTTGTGTCCTTGCTTGCGTTTTCGCTTCCCGTGGTATTAGGTGTAGCGGCGGCGGKGGGAGGAGGTGGGGGAGCGAGCGGAGTAGACGATGTCGTAGATAACGACGACGAGGACGGGGAAGTAGAAACAGTGCCTTTATACGTCGTGCTATAACTCCAATCGTACGGCTTAACCACATCCTTGATGCCCGCGCTCGTCTGCTCCCTGCTCGCAGACCAACTCTTGGCGTACGCGACCTGCAGCATGTTCTTGTCGGTCTTGTCGACGGCGTCGAGCGCGTCGTACGCGTTGAACTCTATCTTCCAGCCCGTGGGCCGGTGCTCTATGGCGACGATGTTGTCCCCGAAGATCATCTCCGGCACGGGGATGCCGAGGGAGTGCTCCATGGCGTCGATGGGCCCAGCCTTGGAGATGGGCAGCTTGCGCGAGGAAATCACGAAGTTGCCCTGCCGGTGGGATGTCGTCGCCTGCGAGATGTGGTCTGGCCGAGGGAACGGCTCGTTAGGCGAGGTTATGTGTGCTGCCATTTTTACGTGTGTGGTGGTGGAAGTGCGGTTTGGGTCTGTATCGTAGAAGAGTAAGGCAGGGCTGTTAACGGTGAAGATATCGAGCTCCGACGACTAGAGCTCAGCTTGGAGGGGTAGAGGGGCAGGKGGGGTTCTATCGCTCCTTCAACCTCCTTACAGGGGAGCTTCCTACGCCGGTGGTGGATCGTCTAGGGACCGTGGAAATCCCCTAGCCACGCGCCACAGCTGATAGGGGGCGTGATTCTTACAGGGATATTACGGCCAACGCGATAGCGATAACATTGGTGAGTAGATGCACTTAAGAATAATATTACGCCAACCTCGAACACGTACGGTATTAGACTTCTATTATTAACATGTCTTATTAAGGGTATTTTTGCTGATGATTGTATACTGCAAATCCGCCTAGTAATCCAGATATTGGAATGCTGTTCGTGGGGTAGTTTTGAAATCTAGCTAGATCTTCTCATAGGCAACCTAGGACCTTACCCATCGACACGGTTACGTATGCTTTAGCACTACGCCAATGTTATATCTCTTGTGCCGTACCGTAGGCCCTCTAGCGAAAATGCTTTCGAGACGTTGGCACTCTCGCCCAGGCATATCCCATAGCCCTCACTAGTTAGAAGCTCTATAAAGAGATCCTGAGTCGAGCAACACAGTCAGCTAGACGAGTTGAGCACAGCGTACGGGCCTAGTGGATAGAGCAGGGAGCAGGGATATGGATAGACCAAGCTCTTGCGTGAGTTTCTGATACTTGAAGCTTAGCTTGAACCGGGCGCCATTGTAGATCAAGCACGCAGGCTCTATACCTGCGCCATATGGATCCGTCATGTAGCGATAGGTTCAAATATCGCAGCAAAGTCTCAGTGTATACTCTTCTTGCACGACGGCACTTGTTGGGCGATCTTCCTTCACACAGCTGCTGAGTTTACCCAGCCTAGTTCATTAGACAGCAGGGTCGAGGTGGAGTGGAAATATGATGCCATCCGCAGGTCTCTCAAACACGGTTAGCAATCCTAGCTCTCCTCGCCTCCTCTTCCCTATGCGCTGCGACACGGTCCAAAAAGTCTTGCCGATTGACATAAGACTCCTTGGACTTCCCAGCTAGTTCAAGCTCGTCCTTGATACCCTCCTTGTCGACGAAGCCCGCCCAGTCCATGCGACTCTTCTCGACCACGTTCAGTTTCTTGGCCTTTGCTTGCTCGCGTAATTGCAGCCTTGCGTTCATGCCAAGATTCAGATCTGCGCGTTGTATCATGCCTTCAATCGCAGGCTCAAAGATAGATCGGAAGGCTTTTCGAGGTTTACGTTTCGTTTGGTCGTCCTCGGCTTCGGCATCCTGAGCCGCCTTCGGGTCTTGAGACGCGAGGTACAATTTTGCTTCCGCCGAATCTCGAGGCACCAGTTTTTCCTCTGTGTGCACCTTACCAGCAAAGTTATATGTACGTTTGATCCTGATCATCGCCGACGGATCGTCTTCGCCCGGCTTCTCCGATTGCGATTTCTCCTTCGTGCTCTTGGACAGCCCATCGGTGCCATCGTCTTGAGCCGGTTGTTGGTTTTCCTTCTCTGTGTCCGCATCTGCTTTGGAGGGTATTACCGGACCAGCGGTCATCTTAGCCCACAGGTCGTCCACATCGATCGTAACTGGGCCGGTGACCCCGCGCGATTTCTTCTCCGCCTTCTCAACCGCTCGCATGCTACGGGTCTTGATAAGCCCGCCCTCGCCACCTTCATCGTCCTCGAGGTCGCCATCTTTCCGCTTGCCTTTCTTTTGCCGCTTCTTCCCTCTCTGTATTATCGCTTCGTCGCCCGAGTTTTCGAAATCGCCACCGTCTGCATCGGCGCTGCGTTTCTGGCTAGGCACCACAACTAGGTCGACTTCGTCCTCTTCGGATTCTGAAGCGTCCGAACCACCTTGCAATGGTGCTGCGTCGGGCGCGAAATCGGAGTCTTCATCGGAGGCGTAGTCTTCATCTATAATTGGTTCTCGAGCCATAATTCGAGGCAATACGTAGTACGCGGATTAAATTGTGTTTGCGCAATAAAGACGCGATAGAAGATAAATGCACATTAATTCATGTTTGTTTGAAGATGTTCGGCGATTACTGTCGGGAACCGGAAATTTTGGAGCTTTGACCACCTAATCTACGATAAGCTCCTACCAATTGTGCCAAAACCTTATCCCCCCTTCTTACTCCTACTTCACACGTCTAAAGCAACCTGCTATTACGTAGACTAAATTCTTTGAGTTTTAGAAGTTTGAATTAATAGTTTTGGTGTTTTGATTCATACACTCATCAGTTCTGATGTATGTATAGCAAGATCTGCTCGAGAATCCTCAAGTCATTAAAACGTCCACCCCGGTCGATATACCTCAACCCCTCAAAGACCCCAGTAACCCTTCACAAGATACGCCGCATAGACACCCAAGCTTGCAATTGTACCAAAAGTGCCCCAATAGCCAATTGGTCTGCCAATGCCGGTTCCGTTCATGAGGCCCAGCTCCACGTGCAAAATACGGAAGGTCAAGAGAGCGCTGAGAGCAGCGGTAAGAACTCTCCGGTTTCCGCCATTCAGCTCGGCAAACGCCGCCAGGGTGAGACCAAGCGGTACGTTCTCTATGAAGTTCTGATGGCAGCGGGTAGCTAGGTAAAGCTCGTTCTTTTTGTCGCCATCCTTTGATGAGTTGTCGCCGAGATATTGCTTGTCCCTAAGACGATAGTGAACCACGCGATAGCTTAGGAGAGTGAAGTATGCGGAGAACGGCAGGGCGAAGGTGCCACTGATCGCTGTCGTTAGATTGACAAGCATTAGTCCACTTGAGTACCTAGTTTGAATCAATCTAAAGGGGACGTACGCAAGAGTGGCGCAAGCACCGGTGTAGAAAGTCCGATTGCGGTCGACATGTTCAATGATAGGACGGTGAGTCGACTGTCTATGAGCGACGACGGATCTCGATGGATCAGGAATTTTGTGAAGGTTAGAAGAGGATTAGAGTTCACCAGAAGTAGGACATGGTCAATATTTCAAGGAGTTTGGTATGGAGCTCCTTTCCAGCTCGTTTCGTGCCTTGACATCACCATTCGTTTAGGTACCTACCTATTCGGTTCTTCTGAAACGACCATGCTTTACTACCCCCGCGCATCAATCATACACCGCTTGTGCTGCGCGAGTTCGGCATTTAACTCTCCTAATAATATATTTGCCAATTGATCTCATGGTTGCAAGATTCCGAGTCTAGACTTTGCCTCGAATTTTATAGCGAACCAGCGTTTAAATGAGGCCTAGCCCTATCAATCTGGCCATGCTTTCCATTTTAGATCAATTGCGACGGCACGATTGGCTGCATGGATGCCCCGATGCCAAGACATTTCCCGGCGTCAATGACTTCCTCGGATCTTCCCCAGATTCAAAATAGACCCCACACTTAAGGCAAGATATTCCCGTGTGTAACGCAATTGTGTCATTAACCCACTGACGTCACTGACTTTGGGCCATCCATTGTAAGTAGGTACCTAGGTAGGTTATAAGACTTAAGATGATTTCTATGGACCGTCATGGTTGCATTTCAAATTCCAATATTCCAATATCTAACCTACCAATACCTACCATATATCCTATAAATTCGAAGCAGCAGCCTCGTACAGATTACAGACATTACCGCGCTTTATAACCTTACATAATGTCTTCACAAAACAACCAGCAGCAACCTTCTCTCCTCGGCGGCCATGCTGAGTACATTAAAGGGGCAACAGAGGTTAGTTCAAACAACAAAATCCCAGCAACTTTTAGTAGCTCGTAGCCGTACTAACCCAGAGCAGTCTACCATTGGCAGCGTAACAGGCTCGCAGGCTTGGACCAGTTCCGGAGAACAAGCTAAAGCCCACGCCGTAGATGCCATGAAGGCCGCTAGCGAGAACCGCGACCCGTCCCACGGATTCGGCAAAGCTGAGCAGAAGTTAGGTGAGGTTACAGGATGCGAGGGTATGGTTAAAGAAGGGGCCGCCAGCAAGAAACCCGAGTAGATACATGCGGAATAATCGGTATTGTGTAACATGGGGTCAATGGCGTTCAGGGATTCAGCAGCAGATGTGCTGCATTGCGTTCAAAAAGGCAACCCAGAATATGACCCGGACGGTGGCGGCGGGTTATTATGCGAGTAGGCTCAATAATAATGTGATGATTGTGTCCAACATAAAGTCTTAAGTGAACATAATTGCTTTAATCCATTGGAAGATTTCAAGTATTTCCAACAATTTTCGTGTAACTTCTATTAGGATAATTATAAGGCAAGGACGTAAGCCAGTGAAACATCACCAAAGCATTATTTCCCTAAGGAGAGATTGCGGCGATCATATTTTCACTAGTTTAGTCTCGGACTAACTTATAGTCGGAGCGATGCAGAAGGAAAAACCGCAGAGGTCAAACAGGGGCCCGACATTTCGAGAATCTACCTCTTTCGATTCTTGCTCATTTTCTGCACGCTGTCTTATCTACATGGCCTATCATAACTTGACTATAACTTCCATTACCTAATGCTTTTTGGGCTAGACTATCTGTTGCGACGAGTATCGTTGCTTACACTTTTTCAACCATTTAGGCACATTAGAGCCTCACGCGATAAGAGGTCAGAGAAATATGGCGAGTGTGGGGCCTAGTGGTAATGTCATGACCTAGAGTTGCATTGCAGGGAGCTTCCGCAGAAGCTAAGATCACACCATTCAACATTGAGTTTGAAGTCCTTGATAAGGATGTGTTACCTGTTTACCGGAATCGCCGGAGTCGAGAAAAAAAAAGTTCGCCTTTCTTTCCCCATGCTTCTTCCAATGCATGTATTTGCTGGTGCCTGTCAGGGTCGGACGTAACTTCATAATTGGAAGCTCCATTATCATCAAGTCGATTATGGCTCGGTCGTGGTGCGTTAGGCTAGGGACTCGCGGTAGTTTCTCAGCCACAATATTCCAGAAAGGTCTAGGTACACCTACATAACACATTTCAATCAAGCACCTGATGTTATACATCCTGACCTGCCCTGCCCCGCAATGGCCGGGGTCGCTACAGGTAAGTACCTACACTACGCCAGGTACCTAGGTACACGCGCACCTAATTAAGAGCATGTGCTACCGACCGGTACCCAGTGGACCCTGAATTTAGAAGCACCAAGGGTCCTTCGTTGATCGTTCCATCCAGATTTTCCAAGGCTCTGCTCCACCCAAGGGTCGTGCCACATTCTAACGTTAGCTTGGGCACACAACTTGGAGGGGTCTGTCGGTTCCTGTACGACATTTTGTGGTTACAAGAATATCCTCTAACCAACTCTAGTCCCCCAAAGACGCTTGCTAGACCAGCTTAACCCGAATTCCTCGCAAGCAAAGAATATCTATCAATCGCCATATCACTGCTTTGGCGGACTCTCTGACGAGTTGGATCGCAACCGAGAGACGGGGGACGGGAACTAGACCGAGAACGAGAACGCGCCGGCGATCAGCGAAGAACCCGCAGAACACGGCTGTTCTAAAATCTTGATTCGAGGTTTGAACCAACGTCGCACTTTGTGCTCGCCCGCGCTGATCCGTAGCTAGCTACTACTTCCACAGGGTACGAACTCATCAACGGACAACCTAAGCATGACGTGCCCCTGATCTGAAGTGCGGTCAACCCCCCACCCAGTGCTGCTCAGTTTCCCCCTACGGTACCCATCTCGATCTCCTACGTATAAAGAGGACTGACCGGGCCTGAGTGATGGACGAGTCCGAGGAAGAGATTGATACCCGGATCGAGTCGCTCCTGCGCCGCCGCCAATCATTGACGGATGCTCTGCTAGCGAATCCATACGACCTTGTCCTCTATATAAAGCGCGCACTGGTCTACTCAGACCTAGCCTATCCAGACTTGGCCGCCGGCGATGCATACCGAGCGTTGCTGTTGACTGACGAGGTCCGCGATGACAGCTTTGAGTATCATGATCAAGCGCTCGAAGCTCTCACAGCGTACGCGGATGGCCCATTAGACTTCCTAGATCATGGCTCCTTAGCAGGAAGCCAGTCTCGTCTACCCAACTTGGATGATGGCATGAAGGATATGTCTGCCCTTGCTGCACTCTCGTCCGTCCGTTGTTACCAAATATTATCCTTGAGCCTCCTGCTATGTGGCTGTCTAAAGAGCGCTTGCAATTTCTGCGAGCGTGGGCTCGCCATTGCGCCGGATAACAACGAGCTTCTGAATACGCGTGGCTATATTCAAACCGTCGCCGAGCGTAGAATGCGCAGGCCATTTTCTGGCATCAACGACCTTCCGGATTGGGGCAAGGKGCGCAGGGAAGTCTATCCTTGGAATAGTTACGAACCCGACCGGTTTTCGAAGGAGTCCTTAGCCGTTCTTAATGGCGGTTTGGCTGAGATAGCACCTAAGTGTACCGTCCAAGTCGCAGAGTTACCTGTGCTGCTCGGGTGTCCCAGCCGCACAGACGGCTACGACATCATTCCAACGTGTAAGCAACTCGGTGTGTTCGCCAAGGAAGATATAGCACCGGGAGAAGTGGTCCTCGAAGAGTACTCGTTGGTAACAGCCAACAATCGCCTGAAGGAGCCAGTCTGTGATGCTTGCAGCGGTGAGCTCCCGGCCCTAGGAAGCGAGTCGACTGCTGTCAACTGTCCGGATTGCTACGACACTGTTTTTTGCACCCAATATTGTTTCGAACAGGCCCAAGCACTTTATCATCCGGCTGTCTGCGAAAAAGAAGTCGATTCAATCGCCAAGGATCCGGATGCGAAAGAAGCGGACGAAACCCTGCATCTCTTACTACTCGCTCGTGTTTTAGCCATGGCGGCTCATCAGGAAATCCACCCACTTGACGTCAACCAAGTCAAGTACATCTGGGGTGACTTCGTTTCCTCCAAGACCAATGAGATCGATTTGTCACCCAAAGCGGGTCCGCCTCCCGATTGGACCCTTCCCTTCTCCTTTAATTACAATATCGAGACGCCTCTTCATATTCTCGAGAAGATGGACATCGATATCTATGCCTCCCTTGCCAACTACGACGTATGGGTGTTCAACACACTTTATAGCAAATTCCGTGGCACTGCATCGGCCCGCCAGAATCCAAGGGATGGGCGACCGGACGTCGCCGCCGTCCACCCTTTTTGGTGTCTAGCCAACCACGATTGCGACCCTAACGTCACTTGGGAGTGGGGCGGCCGAATGGTATTAAAGGCGCGCGAGAAACGAATCGTCAACAATGCACCAGGAGGCATAAAAGCTGGAGAGGAGATTCTCAATCATTACTGCGATATAGATCTACCCGTACAAAAGCGTAGGGAGTGGGCAAGTGGTAGTCTTGGAGGTTGGTGCATGTGCCGTCGATGTCGCGAAGAAGCCTCCGGCTCCGAGCACTACTCCCCTGGATAATTGTTCTGGATATCGATATGAATCTGCTCCAGCCAAATTTCGATCAGCGTCTATACTGCGGCGATGAGTCCGGTTCTTTCATGATTATACACGTGTCATGATTGCCGACTCGGTGMCTCCCGCCACTCCTCTTGGAAGCGCCTTGCTACACAAAACGAGTATACTCCCGGCCCTCTTCCATATATACATTCAACATCCTAAATCTAGGGAATTGATGGGAGCCGAAGACAATCCGGGTTAGGCAGACTAGTCCGCGCCCAGCTGTTAGCCACGTCCCAGGCGAACGTGGGCTCCACGCCTAACCCATTCGCCCACCAGACCTTGTAGCAAGGCATTCGAAGCAGGAGGTGAAGTGAGAATCTCCACATAACGCCATTCTCTTTCGAATCTCTGCTCTTTCAGAATTCTATTTACTTACTCTATTTTCCTTCCGCACACGACTGTATCTGATTATTTGAAGCGCTCCCCAACCAGCCAGCTCACGAGTATATCATATAGAAGGGCATCGAGCATTAGTAAACGAAGGACAAGCGCGCCGGGATTTCAAAGACTAAAGCGTAATATAAATGGTCGCCCGTTTTCGAATCAGTAAACGAAATGATACCAGGAATAAAAATAGAAAATAGTTACGGATATGTTGGTGGATCTATTGTCTATCTCAGCAATTTACTAAATATGTGGACTTTGTGTGACAAGCCATAACGATATCCTGAACGTGGTCCTGAGGCCGGTCGTCGGTTGCTGTTCAAGGTATATGGCAGATAATTATAGTGTCGCTTACTTCACGGTTAAGCAAGCGAAGGTCTGGTAGTAGCTAAGAGGCAGCAAGGTCAACGAGCGATCGTTCCACATTGATTAGTGGCTAAGCTGCGTCTCTCATTCAGAACATCTCGCCCGATACCAAGGTCTACTTCTGGGCCTAGTTTTATCACTGACTAGCACGAGGGTCTCGGCCTCCCCGATGCCAAGTTGAAGGAGTTGGCATGATTTCCCTACTTAAAGGACTCAGAACCTTTCATTCAATTGAGCTTCTAATATTAAGAATTTTCCACGTCATTCCCTTAATGGGCTTGTAGTTAATAATAATGCAGCAAGAGGAACCTAAGTACAGGACAGTAGGACCATAAAAAGCGGCAGCTCAACCTCGACCACCGACCACCGACCACCGGCCATAAACTGCACAACTGCATACTGCTAGCGGGCCTCAGTCGTTTCCGAGCCCTGAAGATGATAAGAATACTACCTAGGATGTTTTCTTGAAAAAGGGCAAAAGTGGAGTGCCGTGATAAACAAAGTAAAGAAAAAACATTCAGAAGAGAAAACAAAACAACTCTGTGGTCATCAGTCCTCATCAACGCCGGATCCAGTCCCTTATGTACATCACCTCCCCTCATTCATGCCTCACAATACGTAGCTACCGTAGAGACTGTACTCCAGTCCGTCGAACCAGCTAGGGTCCATCAAGCCTTCCGCATCGGGAACGTACTCCGCATCAGGAATGTAATCCTCTCCCACTTGTGCTTCTACTGCTGCTTCCGCTGCTGCATCTGCACCCGCAGCCGCATCCCCTTCGACGCAAGAATCAGGCCAGGCCGGAGGCATGCTGTTGTCCCCTCCCTATAGAGGCAGAGCAGGGTAAGCCGGCTGAGAGGGCGGGCGCGTGGGGGAGTCGACATCCATGTCGCTACTGCTGGAGGCCGGGCTGTCCTCCTCGTACTCCTTACGCTTGATTCGATCGATGACATATTCGCGCAGGTACTCAATGACACGAATGTTCTCAAGCCAATCTTCGTAAACTCGATCCTCCCGTGCCTCGGCGCTCGCCTCGGACTCCGCTGACGGTGAGCTAACCGCCGAGATGGCCGAGTCAGAGGCGCGAGGAGTTGTCGACGACTCGCGCTCCACGTGCGGTCGTGGGCCTGCGCTCGCGCGCTGCAGCATGCCGCCCGAGTAGCGGCGGCGCGGATCCGTGTCGAATGTCGGGCCCAGCGTGGACGTTGCGGATTGGCCCGGGTAGCCGGACGTGACCGCAGGCAGAGTCGGGTACAGTGCCGACGTGGTGGAGCTGTGTCGCGTCGAGGGCGACAGGCCCGACGAAGATGCGCTGGGCGAATGTCCCGAAGTGTAGGACATTGACGACGACGGGGGCGTCACAGCGGGAGTGCCGTTCGAGTGCGTCGAAGAGACCGCAGTCAGGGGGGATGCCACGTGCGCGGCCGAGTACGCTCCGTTCGCCATTGCGGATTGCTGAGCTCCTGAGTGCGGGGGACTCTGGCTGTGTCGGAAGTTCAGGGGCAGGTAATGCGAACCTGGCTGATGAATTCCAGCGGCGGCGGCCGAGTTCGAGTTCTCATACACGGTGCTTTGCATCTGCTCGAGGAGCTGATCGACTTGGACCAGATCGCTCTTGGTGCGGAGATTCGGCATAGGAGGCAGGGAGTAATGTTGTTGGTAAGGGCCGTGAGCGGCACCGTCAACAGCCATGACACCTGGAGCCGGGAGATACTCAGCGCCGAGAGAGCCTGAGTGGATGGGGAGAACGCCGTGAAGAGGCAAGAGTCTCTGTCCAACCTGGGCATACGAACCCGGGTCGAGCTGACGGCGCTTGGCGTCACCGAAGAACTCGTTCAGCACATCGTATGTGCGCTTACGATTATCGTACTCCGGTGCAGCTTGGTATCCCATGTGGTCTCCACGGCCTCCCATGGGCTGGTAGTACACGGGGCCTCCAAAGGAGGTCTGTGGGTGGTGCTGGTAGTAACTACTGGGGTGTCCAGTAGGATGGGGAGGCTGGCCGAAAGCGGCCGAGTTAGTACGAATCTGACCATTATGATCGTAGTAACTAGACGGAGCTATGAGGCAAATTAGCCTCCATGTAGGGAAGATGGTTGGTTCTGACCAAGCAGAGCAACATACCTTTGCCTTGAGGGCGGTAGCCGCCGTTCATGGGGCCATGCTGGTCCGGCGAGCGGACCAAGACAGAGTCATCAGCATGCGTCTATAGTCGCGTTAACACGTGCTAAGTCCAAGGGAGGATACGATGTTGCTTACCTTGACATGCTTCTTCAAGTCCTGAGGACGCTTGAAGGACTTGCCACAGAAGTCGCACTTGTGCGGCTTAAGGGGGACATGCACACGAATGTGCGAGGTAATGTGGTCGCGTTTGACCGTGGTTGTCTTACACTGATTCCACTGACAGGTCAGGTTGAGATTGTTTGTGCTCTTGCGACCAACATGCTTCTCGCAGATGTGCTCCTTGAAGCAAGTGTTAGTTTTACTTGATATCAATGCTTTACACAGAAGTGATGTACATACGTAGAGAGTCTCTGCCGAGGCGAACTTCTCACTACAGCCAGTCCAGCGGCATTGGAGAGAGTCATCTTGCGCCGGAGCGCTGGACTGCGAGGTCGCAGTAGTTGCGGTAGAAGGCGCCGGTGTGGTGCCGTTGGATGCGGAGCTTTCGCCGCCCGATTGAATCGGGTTGGACTCGGGTGCCGCCGACATAGCTGCAACCTCGAGATTCGAGTACAGGGGTAAAAGAAATGGGTATCACGTGACAATAGATACGCACGTGACAATAGGAGCACGGGAGTAAGTTAATGCGATAGGGAACAATGGGTTATTCCGAGGAGGTTAATCCGAAATCACGTGGATGTGAAGTTTCGGAACAGTTCGGAACAATTTCGGAGAGGAAAAGAATTGATGCGGGTGGGGAATTCTCGGATAAATATGTTTTGATTTTGGAATTTCTTGGCTGTGGATGGGGTACCTAGGTGCGACCCGGGGCGGTCCAAGCTCAGCTCAACATGTGACTAGTGTATTCAAACAAAACAGTGTACTAAACAGGAAAGGTCTCGGCTTTTCGAGAATAATAGAGCATGAAACTTTTGGACTTTTCGAACCCGAGCAACAGCAACACTGTAGATTCGATTCCCAAAGGAGCAAAGGGGGAGAAATCAGCTATTGCTCGAGGAGAGGAATGACCAGTTTATGTAAATCCCGTGTCGTGCTTGCTCCTTATTATGGACGTTTGACCTTGGCGATATCGAGGCGGAAAGTCTTGGCGATGGGTCTTGGGTGCTGCGGTCGACGGTCTACGATTGGCCGCCGGGAAATGGGGGCAAACGAGCTATGTACCACCGGCCGAGAGTGACTCGACGCGCAGTGGGCAGAGCCTGCCAACCGTGAGTCMCCCCTCCTCAGTAGCGACTTCCGTGCCAAGATTCCGCCAAGGCCTTGGCGCCTCTTGGCATTTGATGATTGTCTCGACATGTCTGCCCAGAAAATGCTTTGTGGTTGCTTGGAAAAACCTTGGCCGCCGGTTCCTCCTGCGCCGAGACTCGACTGCGCCCACTTTCCCAGCAACGTCTGTTTTTCGCGTTGGACCGTTCCTTCGCATTTTGCTTACAGCGTAATCGCAAGTCAGTGATCATTGCCTTATTACGTACTAAAGTGCTACATACACGATGCAACTACCTCATAAGTGCTCTCTCAAGTGATCTGAAGAAGCTGCTAGCCGTGTTTGCATCGCGGCTCCGTCCTCCTTTTGCCTAGTACCTACATACATGTATGCAATCTGCGATAAGTCGGTGTCGGCTCTTTATCCGTGACTCCTAATATAACCATTCTCCATTCTCCATTCTCCATCTACTACATATCGTGACTTGGGAGTGCACAGCATTCAATCTTCTCGCTGTCTATCCCTTCTTTACCTTTTCTTCGTTTTCAGGGTCGCACATGTTATTAATATTCCATATCGCATCGAAGAGCGTAATGAAGGTACATATATATGTACTATGAGATGCCAACATCACTACGTTGACTCGTCAACTTCCATTTTACCGGCTTTATATGCCACACTTGCAAGATACAATCGCTGTTGTGTCAGCGGAAGGAAGTCTTGGTTTCTCTTGGTACAATTGGCAAGATTGTTCACTCTAAAGAAATAGTCGACGCTCCGCCGGTGGCCAAGCCTTGGTCTTCCTCTCCGCCCGCCAAGTTCTTGGCCATGCACTTGTTAACTACTTCTCTCATGTCGGCAACGACGGTACGGAATACGGGCAAACGACATGTCAGATGCCTACTTCTTCAGTGCCTTGAGTAGTACATATGTGGTTCATGCTCGGCATCCAACGCCCATCGGACAATACAATCCGCTGGGGATTCCAGAAAAGGTATCTACCTGCACACCCGCAGAAGCTGACGGTTCTGTTGCACAGCTTTCTCCCGAATGCCCAAAACAAGACATACCGACCGGATCTGCAATGACAAGATACACCAGCTAGATCTGTCTTTTACCATGTTTGGCATCGAGTCCGTAAACTGCCGCGCCCGAGAAGCTGGTATCTAGTCCGACTACTTAAGATAGTCTTCATTCGCCAGTCGGTGAAGTTCTCACAGCAATTGTCATTGTCCTTTCTTGGACATTTACTTGGCGCAACCTGACAGCCTTTCTCCCCATTCCGGCCCCCAGATCTGAGTCAGCTGCACTTTAGGCGATATCAACGCGTACGTCGTATGCATCCTACTGATCTTCCGACCGAACGCTCCTCGCGGCTGATTCTAGTGGTCGAAGGGTCATATACCGATAGTGCCCCGAACTTTTCAGGTGTCTTTTGCGTATAGTGTTCGCCACTATCTTACATTATACCACCACTACGCTACTTAGCATGTAGGTTCGGTCGGTAGGCATTAAGAGAAGTATACTAAAGTTCACCTTTTCAAGTCATAGCGCAAGTCGCCTAATGGCTTACCTATTATGATGCTCACATATTTAAGAAAGCAGGCAAGGATGTCTGCCTCCCATTTGCGCCAAGAAACCGCCGTTTTGTTAAAGAGATCCATGAAGGCCTGCATGAGGACGGGTAATCGACTAACGTTGAACTTTAAGTAGGCAACCTTGGCAGCTTGGCTCCCTGGCGGCGCCCCCCAGTAAGTGGCGGAAAGCATAACAGTCATTGACATGTCATGACTTGCGCATGATTAGGTCGAAGATCCTACAAGCATTGACACGTCGTTCTTCCTAGGCCAAGAAGTTATATGCGTTAATTATCTCATTGTACTCAGAATTAAAACAGCGCAGATCGTGTTTCTATGGTGTTGAAGATATATGTTGCGAACGAGGATTTAGCCTACCCAGATACATTAAAAAGTAGTTGAGATTGCCTATCTTCTCGACGTCGTGGCCCCCATCTTAGTTGCTGTGTTCTACTCCTCGAAGGCAGGACTGATATTGACTAAAATCAATGCCTTTAGGTGTGATTTCAGGGACGTGCATACCTATACCATGGCTCTGTGTACATACATAACATTGGTAAAATAGGAGGAAGGATCAAAGTTTATCAGTACTCTTATGAGAATCGGCCTGGTTAGTTGATATGACCTCGTTAAGTCGTGTAGCATATTATAGGTAGAGGTAAAAACAGAGCCCCTATTTTACTCAACTCCTGGCCATCGATAATGGTGGCTTCTCGGTTTGTCCCACCGAGATTAGTATTGAATAGACAACGTCTACCAACCCTACCACCAACCCTATGATAATGCGAAAGTGGCTCSCCTTATATACTGCTGGCTGACGACGCAAGTTTAGGAATACGAGCCTCAGTCGCCATGTTGTCACGATTTGATAGCTAGGATAGGCTATCCACTTCATGGGAATCCGAATGAATTATGCGCATGCGATATGTTGTAGTGGTTTAACGTATTCAACCGGTTGGCCTATCACAGCTTCCCCTATTTTGGGACTATTTGTATGCTTTTAGTCAATTTTTCTTACTAAGGATATATCTCTGTAACTTGAAAGACGTCGTCTTGGCAGACTCCTTTGCTCCTTGCTCCTAGCTCCTTGCCCCTTTTGATGGGTCAGTTACTTCATACTAGGGTAATCATGATCATACATACTATCCGCTTTGCGCACGGCGACTTGTGAAACAACCCAAGATCTCGGAGATCGACCAATGGGCCGTCTACGCAAGACGTCAAAGCTTATCTTCAAAGCAGGAATTCTTGCAACTTGGCTTAAGTAAGCTTGGTGATTCCTTCTAATCGGACATGAGTTCTCATGCACCATATGCACTGACTTCAACGTCTTTTTAGTTTGAAGGTCTGACTAGGTTGGGTAATTTAGGTATCCACCCTTGACCGAGAACTGCTTAGATGCGGCTTCCAACGATGGTTTCTGATGAGAATGCTCCTTGAGGCGTAAGCCTTGTGCCACCTACTTCCCTTCAGCCCGGGCCTGCGGTTGAGCAAAAGTGCTAGAGTAAAGTGTCTTCCGCATTCATAGACGTCGGCAAAGTCAGTTCGTAACAGCACCTAGACACTAAGACATATTACACAGCGTATGCACCAGTCTTGAAACAATCTCACGTCTACAATAGATAGAATACGTATTTGGGTTGGACGATTAGTGCTCTCATTCTTTTTTGAGTGGTGATATCGAAGAGCTAGAAAGCTGCTAATCCATTTATCCTCCAAAAGTGGTTCCTTTTTCCTTCTCTCGAGCCGAGTGCATCTCCACACTTAGCTCCATCAATAAATGAGCATTCGTTGCTGGTGCACGCGCTGAGTGATGAACTACATGCAACCTCGCAACGCTCAATTGGCACGACTCCGTCCCCCACATCGCCAGCTCGCCATCAATTTGACTGGCAATTCTGCATATATCCAGCTTAAAATATCAATTCTCTTTCATTTCTTCTCTTCTCTCTCCGAAATCCCTCCGGGGAGGATAAAGTAGCCCATTAATTAAATTTGTATCAAACTGTGTGCTCTCGCAACGTAATGCAAGCGCGTTCTTTCGGTATCCGCCAATTACCGAGATGCCGTATTCTGCTTCCCGCGGAATGCTGTTGAAGCAGGGTGGTGGGGTATTTTCTGCCAGCGGAAAATGAGGTATTAAAATCGAGTATGTACGTCGCAATGGGGGTATAATGTTGCAAGTGAAGTTGTCAAAGGTCGTCTGGAACCGAGCGCACCAGAGTTGTTGCCCACGGGCTCGAGGTACCGGATTCCTTTGAACTGGGTACCGGTAAGATCCTGATAGGCTATATCAGGGTAATCCCCCTGTAAGGTTCGTGAATCGCGTAGCAACAGGGAAAAAGCGAAATAAGACGAAAAGACAAAACTCCGAACCGCTCACAACCGCGGAGATGCTGCGCCCCACCTCCAGGGTTGAGAGAAAATGCCATGCAAATGTACCATCAATAGGGGAAAATGTTCCAAAACCGTGATCCGTCCAGAGTGGAAATAATGTCGAGTGTCTCTGATTGTCCTCGAGAAAGCCAGAGATGCCGGATGTCGGGAAAAGAAAAGATGCTGGACAATAGCAGTAATGGTCAAGACGATCTCAGGAATCGCACCTTGACCAAGGGATGGCACGATGATAACCAGCCCAGCCAGTCCAGCCAACCAACCCAAAATCCATCCCGTGTAAGCCAGGGTTGTCCCCTTAGAACGCCGCCAATGCTAGATTATTTATACAGAACCGAGTTGTAAAAGCGCCTGGATAGCCTCGCGCTCCTGCGCATCTGACGAAGCCGCCAATGCGTCTAGATCGATGTTGTCGAGGCGTGGCTCCCGAAGCATGCCGGTATTTCCGGAGAAGGATCGGAACCCAGAAGAGTTATATACACGGGAAGAAAGATAATTAGTMCCCTGGCGAGCCTCGGTCGGGCTAGAGTACGAGGCAGCCCGTAGTGCCGCAGCTCCTACAGCTGCCCAGTCTTCATCGTCTGTGGCGTCCTCAGGGTCATCATTCATGATCATGTCTTCATTATCGGGTGCCGAGGAGCAAGAGGCCGAGGCTGGTCCATCTAGAGAGTCGAGAGACATCTTATCGGCCTCGTTCTCCATCATGTTGACATCCCGATCGTCATGAGAGAAGGCTGCCGAATTCCCATTGCTGGTCGCACGAGCGTTCAATCGGGAGCGGTCAGCGTTCCACCCTGCGCCTTTTGAAATTGGAATGCTAGTCGGATAGGAACCCGGGACGCCTTCACCGACAGATTGTCGAGACACCGCATCTCGAGTGGGTTGTCCACGTCGCTTAGCGTCCCATCTGCCCCATCCGACCTTTTGGAATTCCACGTCACCATGAACTCCTCCACCTTCAACGCCATGCCCTTGTCCACGTCCTTCCAGCGCTGCCACAACTAACCTTCGTGCCTTGGGCGGAGGAATTCCAGCGAAGCCGGGCACTGAGGTTGTCAAGTAACCCATGATATAGCGAATGGCCAGGGGTCCGTGGTTCAGCAGGATCTCCGGAAGATGAAATTTGGCTAGCAGAGCCGGAGTAATGGTTCCTGCGGACTCGAAGGCTGGTGAACCGACGGGACTATGGTCGGCACCTTCGTGAAGGTCCAGGTCCGAGTCGACGGTGTCGAGCTTGGCCCTTTGCATATGGGCCTTCAGGCCATGGGGTGGTAACGTAGGTGATATGGAGTTTGGGGGAGTCGGGAGGGAATGAGTTCGTGTCACAGGGACGCTCCGAGCAGCCGCTACAGCAGTTAAGTTGTCTCGGCTGAGATGGGAGGTCTTCGGGATATCGCGAGCAGCAGCAGCCGATGCCATAGTTACCATTTTCGGTGTTTGGTACTTCGAGACGTGTCTGTAGGTGTAAGCGACACGGAATTTTATTATTTTGAAGGATGGAATTTTGTGTGGGCGGTCGAAGTCGGTAGGGTTGACGATGCTAAGTAGGAGCACAGTGAGTCACTTACAAAGCCAGGTCCGAAGTAGGGGGCTTGCGGTATGGCCAACAGATTGATCAAATTCGTTTTCAGCTGTGGAGCGAAAACAAAAAATCAATTATAGGCGAAATGGCAGGGCTGACGCGATTATCTTGACTGTGACAAGAGATGACTCTGGGGTGCAAAAAGATGCGTGATGTTGATTTCTGTTGTTGTTGATGTTCCTTGACGAGAGGAAAGATCAACGTGGGAAAGGCGAGCGACGGCTATGACCTACTAATGTAATTGCTCACTAAGAAACAATGAACGGAAACGCAGAAGCTTCCACCTGCAATGTACATACATACCGTACCGGCTTTGGGCCAGGGGGGTGTTGTCCAGCAGGTCAGCAGGTGTCGCACAGCGCACAGGGAGCGACGCACGCACCTGATTGAGCGAGAGCAGCAGCCACGCCGTGGCCCTAGCAAATTAGGAGTGGTGTGTCTAATGAAGGGGGTTAAAAAAGAAAGAAACATTAGGTTAACTTAAAAACATGAACCCAGGATACGAGGTACGTACCTTATAATGCGTGAGCATTATACTGCATGTATATGTATTTTTAATACATTTTGTACATGTAAGTATATAAGTACCTCATAACAAAGGACCTTGGGATTTGATGTTGAATCCTATCTACATCCGGAGAGGCTTGGCTGCTGCTTGCTCTAGTTTTACCTATGTAGTCAGGCATGTATCTGACTACGCCCCAGTGTATCTCTTCTAATAATAACCTGTCGAAAAAAAAAACAGGAACTTTCGAGGTACAATTCGTCATGGCCTTTCTACGTCCTAGGAGACTTACGTACGCGCCAACAACATCAATATCACCACCCAACATAACCTAAGCATTGCGCCTAGGCTATGTGGTAATACCTAACGTAAAAGCCTTGGTGTGGTAGATGTTGATGTTGTGTTGCGTTGTGTTGCGCTGTGCTGTGGCGAGTGGCTCTGTCTGAATGGCCTTATCATTGTGCCAGACAGGGTTGTGATAGGTATGATCTAGTCAATTTGGCCTGTCAATCTCTTGACTGGACAATGATACTTGACTCATTTGATGATGTGTGTCTTGCAAAGTCAACACCACCAGGTAGGTAGGTAGACCCAACAAGCGTGGACTTACCTAAAAGTGAGGTATGCAGCCTTCTCGCATGTTTTTGCTGCTGTCTGTTCTCCGGTACCTGGCCTTGTTTGCCGTTATGGGACTTTCGGTGCATTCCCGAACCATGCAGCTTATCCCTAAACTGAAGCCTTCTAGAGGTATAAACCCAATCAATATGACGTGGGTTACATGGTTTTCGGATTGCCCTGACCCTGCTTACCTGTACAAAACGCACGACATATTGCATATACCAGACTCCGGCGACAAGCATGGATATATACAGTAAGGTAGGCAAAGAATATAGAAATAGACGTCTTTGGAGATCTCCATCCCCATCCCCATCATTGTGCAGATGCTAATCCTTGGGATGTCCCACAACGAAACTCGTTGGGCGTGTGCCGGTGTGCTTTGTGGACGGCTTGATACTGAAAATCGCTATTGAGCCGAGGCCAGGAAGGCTATCCTTTGGCCCCCGGTTATCTTGCATGTCAAGGGATGGAAAGCCACTATCTCTATCCAACAAGTCATTGGGTTTCTGTGTCTGGAGAAACGTCTTGTGGCCTAGCCGAGACTAGGAACCCGCGTTATCAGCCATGCGGGCAAATCTCCCGCAGGTCCTAGATAGGTACACTTCGCGTCACATCATTTGCGAACCAATTGCAATGAAAACCATACGGGTAGGGTGAGAACAAGGCTGGGGATCCCACTCTTGTCAATCGAATTGAGAGACGATACACCAAAGACAGTTGATCATGTGCAGCCTCAACCTCGCCTGTACATCGGCTATGCTGAACGTTTCGTGTACCTACATGTTCATGTATTCGAATGTCTGGGTTCCATGCTAGCTTGCTGACTGTCAACGGTGAACACACCTTCGAATCATTGAATTTGAGATGGCGCAACTAATAGGTTGAATCCGGTGCCACATGATTTCCGAATTTTGAAAGGCCATAAACCCAGAAATTCCTCACGTTGCGCATGCGCTCAGCTCTGATTGGTCCGAAATAAGCATCGTGATGCGCGACTTTGTTGCCCCATCCCACCAATACTCAGCTAGCCGCAGTGCTAGGTAGCCGGTGACGAAAGGCTGCAACGGACTAACGGGACCATAGCGCACGCCGAGGAATTGCCTCCCGAGATAAGGGTCTTACACCTAGTAACTTTGCGATGGCTATGAGCCGGCATTGGGGTAGTCGCATATATGTCATGCCGTCTAGACGCAAGTCAATTGGTTCCGTTAGCAGCTTAGTCGTTGGAAAAGGTAGATGATGGTAGATCCCAGCACACGGTGAGCCGGCAAGAGAATGGGTTGGGGCCAGAGCAAGGTACGGTACTCAGGTCGGGTAACACACGATCGTGAATGGTCGTAGCTGAAGAGGGGTTGCATGTTGCGTCTGCATCTGCATCTCAACTTTCCTAGAGTTCAACTACCCCGCTAGCGAGTTTCGTCAGGACAACAACCCATCATCCAGTACGATTCCCCCACGTTTTGGGATAATGCGATCCGAAGAGATGCTCCTAGCTCTGGTGGGGATGAACCGACAGCACAGCTAAGTATGTCGTGCTCCGTAATTTCGCGACACATGTGCCTTAGGGTGCAGATGGACCGTATAGGCGCGATTCGAGGAATTGGGTCGCTGGGTCCTGCATTTAAGTTTCATCCAATTCGCGAATCGATGCTTCGCACGCGTCTCAGATTATAGGTAGTTCAGCCCGTTACTGAAGTCCATTTTGCCTGAAGTACGTATACCATCAGACCGAGCGTCACTGTCCGAGTATCTCAAGGGCCGATCTTCGGAGGTAGGTTAAGGCTCTGTGGCGTATTCACTTTGATCAAACTATAATCTTGCAGCGAGGGAGTCGGTCCGCGAAAATCTTGTGCTGTATGCATCTGCGTTACTACTTCGTAGTAGAACATAAGCGAACTTTCATATTCGTCGAGATTCTTTTGCAGCATCCAATGATACCTTGACTATACCAGCTGGCACAATTAAATTGAACCTTTCCTTCAGCCGCCATTTTGTTGGAAGATATACTGCCGACAGGCCTTTATTCTCTAGATTAGTACTTCACAGTGAATGAGGGGAATGCGAAAATATGAACTTACTGCTTTGAGAACTGCCAACTTCTCCTGTGATTGCATGTAGACCTGGCGATATTGCCGAATACTTTCGTTTAGGACCGCCTCTTTTGTAGTACGACCTTCGCAGATGGCTTTCATCTTCAGTTCCATTTCCTTTCGTAGAAAGGGCTTCCCAAGGCTGGTCTCGAAATTCATTCTATCAAAGCCCTCGATCAAAGCCACACCTAGTTTAGTTGGAATAAATTCCATCACCCCTCCTCGCCCACCGGCTGCAGATCCACCACCTCGACCTCCTCGTCCACGGCCACCGCGACCACCACGGCTACCCCGACCCCGTGTGGCTGGGACTTCCTCTTCATCATCACCATCGTCCGCTGACCGGGAGGTTCGAGGTACAGTGCTGACATACTCTCTTTCTTGAATTTTCTGGATGTGCTCGGCCATTGTGGCATCTGTCCCAATCCCGTTGGCGTCCATCAGAGCAATCAAATCTGCTTCGGTCAAGTAATTAGGAGGTGCAGTCTTGCCCTCCGTCATGAGAGCTTCAGTAGGTTCGAAGGATTCTCCGACTGTGAACTTGGGAAGCTGCACAGTCCCTGTCCATTTGTCATACACGTACACTTCCAAGTAGTTCCGCTCCAGCACAACGACACCGTGAGCATGGAAAGACTCTTCTCCGTATACTATGTCGACGTCCGTAGCTACACCTTTGGCATCTTCTGAGCAACAGGCTAGGAATCGCCTAACAACGAATTCATAAATCTTTTTCTCTCTTTCGTTAAGTGCCGACGGAGCCACAAACGTGATTGGGTGGATAGGAGGATGCGCTTTATCGTCGTTGCGCCCTTGCCGTGGCTGCTGGAATCCACCGTTGACTAGATTCTGCGCGAATTCGCCCCAAGAAGTAGATTGCGTTTGCTTCTGGACTAATGCACGTAGATTCATACCCGAGTCGAAACGGTCGGTTTCCGTTCTAGGATAGCTGATGAATCCCTTGTTATAGAGGCTTTCTGCAGCCTCCATTGCCTGCTGTCCCGTCATATGCAGAAACCTCGTGGCCATTTTCTGCAGCTCGACTGTGGTCAAGGGAAGCGGCTTCCATTTCTTCGTGGGTTTTTCCTGGACCTTGGTAACCTTGGCCATCTTTGCCGCGAGACATCTCTCGTAGAGGACGATGACTGATGCCCTGTCAAAAAGACGGTGTCGTGACCAGCTAAAATTGACGTCTATGCCCTCTCGCTTGTGCATGACTTTGATGCTCCAGAACGGTTCTGGCTTGAAATTTCTCACCTTGAAGTACCTATCCACCACGAAGCCCAGTGTTGGGAATTGGCAGGATCCTGCAATGTCAACATCACACTATTTAATGGACGTCGATAGGACATACCATAGCTAATAACAAGATTCTGAAGGGGTCCCCCCAATGTCCTTATATTTGTGGTTAGGAATCGAGTGAATGCATATCCTATTCTGAGATCCAGTTCAATGCGGGAGGCCACAGCGTTGACTTGCTTTTGGTCAAGATGGATAAGGTTGCGAGACGCGTTTAAGATATGCCTGCATGTATTTATGTAAGCATCCGGCCGGGAGAAGTGAGATAGACGACTCACGCTCTCTCGATGTTGCTGAACTTGGCCCTTTTAATATCCAAAGTCCTATTGCCTTTCCTGGCGGCCTCGCATATTTCATAGCCTATGTGCTCGCCTTCTCGATCACAATCTGTCCATATGCATAAGGCGTTGGCGTAGCGAGCTTGTTTCTCGATGTTTTCCGCCACCTTCGTTTTGTCCTGTAACATTGTGTTAGTGAACCGATCGACATTAGACATTTGAAATTGTGACGCGCACCTCCGAGACGACTATATTCACAGGCGCATCAAACAAGCGCTCTGGGGGCGGGTAACTCCAGCTCTTGTAATCAGGAGGGAAAACAGCTGAGGTCAGATGACCGAGCACAGAGGTCATGGTAACCTGGCAATGACCCCAGGGCTGCCCGAAGTCGTAGTCAAAAACATAGTTCTTGATGTATTTTTCAGGCGTGTTGTGCTGCATGGAAGTTAGCAGGTTAGCTTTCACCCACCAAGTCAGCATAAGTGATGACTAACACTTTGGGCTCGACCGCCTGAGAGATGACCTGCAACGGCTTTGGCAATAGAAGGTTTCTCCGCGACGCAGAGAACTCTCATAGTCGAGTTATGCCGTATGTGAAGATTGACGATGCAGGACTTGGGCGCTACTACTTCACAGACCCTTTCGGTACGACACAGCCAGCTGGGGAAGCGCCTCATTGACGACGCCGTTACTCGTAGTAGAGAACGGTAAATAACTGCATAAGATATCACGTTCCATGACTATTCCATTTTCAAAACGATCCGGGCGATATTTTGGTCGAGTTTTAGTAAATAGGTTGGGAAATTTGTCGGTCTGAATTTCCAGTTGTTAATATCATCATCGCGTGCCTTCACAACTTTTTATTTTTTTTCCAGGTAGACACTTCCCAGTTGATATCCTAGATTAATCAGAGCATTTGATTGGCTACAATTCGATTCCGGGGCTTTACATAGGTTAAGGTTGGCGCTATGATGTTATTACCCCTTGCTTTCCCCTGTTGGAGTGGCCTGTGCTGCGGAAATCGATACACTAAGGTTTGAGCTCCCAACGCAACGCAGAACCGCCAACATGCTGACGGAAACAAAGTCATGACGTCCTCCAACAACTAACAAGTAATATTTTACTTCTCTCCTCCGCAAACCCACGAACATTCCGAATAAGCTGGCAACCGAAAATGGCGCTCCCGTGGGTGAAGACACTCGAAGATTGCGCAGACTACTCTCAAGTAGTTGAGCCATACCTACCGCAACTCTACGAACTGCCTGGCAAGGTGGTTGATACCCTATCGAACCACGATTCACTCGTCGAATTATACAAGAATACCAATCCGTTGGTATCAGGACTCGGATTTTCCATATTCCTCGGTGCCATCTTTCTAGTCGTATCCGAAGCCAACCGTAATTACTCTCAGGTTGATCGAGCGTGGAGTGTGTTGCCTACAATCTATAATGCGCATTTTGCTGCTTGGTCCCATCTAAATGGTCTACCAAGTCAAAGGGTGGATCTTGTGCTATTTTGGAGCGTGATATGGAGTGTATGTGAAGAGATAGGACGGTTAAATCGCTCATCTGCTGATGGCTAATGTTGACAAGGCTCGGCTAACCTTCAATTACTGGCGGAAAGGAGGTTATAACATTGGGTCTGAGGACTACAGATGGTGTGCCATTCTACCTCCTCGGTTTAGATCAAGCCATCTAATGCAGATACAGGGAAATCATTCGCGGCAAAGTACCTCCGGCGCTCTTTTTCATATTCAATGTCACTTTTATTTCCTTCATGCAGAGCGTCATACTCTTCCTCCTCGCAGCGCCGACATACATTATCCTGTTAACTTCGAGCCACGAACAAGAGATCACAGCAGCGGACATAGGATTTGCGGCGGCCGAGCTTGCACTTATCCTTTCAGAGTGGTTTAGTGACCAGCAACAATGGGGTTAGCGGTCTCACAGCGCCTTCGTATGCCACTGCTGACGACTGTTCTAGACTACCAGACCGCGAAGAAGGAATACCAGCAGACCGCAAAGGTGCCACGGGGATGCGGGTTCAGCCAGGAAGATCTTGATCGAGGCTTCATCACTTCCGGGCTGTGGGCGTACTGCAGGCATCCGAACTTTGCGGCCGAGCAAACAATCTGGATCCTGTTGTACCAATGGAGTTGCTACGCAAGCAAAACCTTCTACAATTGGGCAGGTTTAGGTGTTCTGTTTCTCCTTATGATTTTCCAGGGGTCAACCTGGCTCACCGAATCGATCACCGCCGGAAAGTACCCGGAGTACAAGTATTACCAGAAGCAAATCGGAGCCCACATTCCTAGCTTAACTCCGTACAGAAAGCCAACCGCGACACCGAAGGTGATTCGGACGAGCGATTTAGCTAAGCTGCAGAAGCCAAAGCAGAAGTAGAGGGGATATATCTATGATCGGATGGCGTAGGCTAGATGCGTTCACATGCGCGCATAAGGAAGGCCTCACCACCGTATAAAGTCTAGGCTCTACTGCAATATGACGCAGTTTGCGGGCCACTAAAGCTTGATTGTAAATCCCGCCAGATGCGGGGAACGCCCTATACGTGGGGATATGCAGTTGATCGTGGGATTTAAGTAGTATCATTCAAAAGCGATAGTGTCTTATTTAACAGAATAGTTTTGCGGGTGGCCAACAACTCCCTTTCCAACTCAACTGCAGATAAACACGTATGTTTCTTATGTATGCTGCCGGAAGAGCCCATGTCTGCGGCCGACTGCGCAGCCTACGATCCTTCAGCCCCACAAATGCCGGACAACCGATAAGCCTAGGGTCGACGATGATGGCGGACAACATACGGAGAGGTCGCCTCCTTGCATAATTCTGTGCTGTTGACGCAAGTTTGCTCTTCATTCATACAACCGGTAACAAGAAACTTGGACGACTATGCTACCCCTCAGATCTTCCATCCCAGGAGTTCGGGAGGTGATCCGTCTAGGCATCGTAGACCAGCCTACCACCCTACTGCATGAAGGGACCTTCTAATGAAAAGGTCGCATTTAACACACACACGTCATTGTAGCCAAAAAGAATTATTCGATGTTGCAGTGGCTTTACAATTCATGAACATATGGATATAGTATCGGCTCCGAGCAAGCCTATAGCCGAAACAACTAGTACCTGGCAGCCTCGTTTAAGCAAATGAGCTGGAGGCTTCATCCATGGATAGCAGCAATCTACTAGCACTGCTAGCCTACCTAATATACTGTGTGCCGAATGGGGGTGTCACGTGTCCTCTCCCTTTTAATCTGACATGTGTCAGGCAAAAAGTAATTTTCCCGCTCGGCAAGACTTCACGAGGACGGGACAGCCCTTTTAAGTATCCTTCCAGAGTAGAAGATCGCCGGAACGTCGATGATTAATGCTGCGTAGCTCTGCAAGAATGGTGAGATATCCCACCCCGAGGTTCCACCCGCTGCAAACCACTAATCCACCCACCCACCCATTGGCGTCCGCCGCACACAACAGATTCCCACTTCACGATGCATGCATTGTGGTGTGCTTGGATCCAGCAGGAAAGTGGGGCCGAGGACCCTGACTGCAGCTAATGAGTACGTAATATTATATTTCACCGCTGACGATACACCCTTGCTGCATCTGTTGGTAGACGGCGGTGAATGCGTTTCTAGCACAGTAGATCCCTTTTCTGAGCGTAGAGGGTGTGGGGGGTTCGTAGCGGATGGAGAGTTGATGTTGTGCTTATCCGGAGTGGCATACATACCTAGACACATATATGTCTCGTGCCCTCCCTTTTTTTCCACTCTTTTCTCATCCTATCTTCCCAATCATCTTCAAATCCAAGACTCGAAGCAAGCAGGCTAGCTATCTATCTACCTATCCACCTACCAAAGCGGGAGGAAGACGCCTTTTACATCTCATCTCGATTACACATCCACCAGCTTATTCGACCAGCACCTGCTTACTATAAGCAACTCAACACACTTATCTAAGCGTCTGACCGCCGTCTTCTATACCTCACTCGCGAAATCCTACGTTGTTATCTTATCACCATGTCCGCCAACAGAGAGACCTTCGTCTTCACCTTCACGATGGGAGACCGTGTTACGTTCCCCAAGGCTCCCACGGCATCGGCTCGAACCTCTGCAAAGGGACGAAGACTCGTCACCCAGCAGCCATCCGAGGCTTCCCGCAGCTACTTCCCGGAGAGGACCCCTTCACCCACATCATCATCTCCGCTATCTGAGTCGGAAGATGAGGCGCCCTCTCCAGTCACCAAGGTCAACCAGATGATCGGAGCCAGCTACCCCATCCCGCCGCTAGAACGGCAATACGCACCACCCACCGAGGAACTGGACGTCGCTCGACAACTAGCCATGAAGCCTCTGCCACGCTCTCTACACAGCTCTCTCCAGCGCGCAGCCTCTATCTCTACGAAGAAGCCCGTTGAGGACGAGGAGACTAAGGCGAAGAAGCTAGCCGACGCTAAAAGGCAACTACTAGCTCTCGCCGGTCAAATCTAGGTCTAGAGTCACCGAAAAAGCGCAGTAGTTTTTTTTCTTGCAATTTTTTTCATACTTTTGGGAAAACTAGGGCGAGTCTAACTATACATCGCATTGGCCGGCTTTCCCTTTGTGCATTATACCCAGGGATTTTCGGGCGTACTGGATACGCTTACTGTTTCGGAGTGTTTTGGGGCGGCGTATTTATCGGGCAGTGGAGAACTCGACACAAAGATCCATCCCACTGGGAATCCCGGCTAAACCTAGATGGAGCTCTTCATGCTATTTTTACGGAAGACTTCAAGGTTATTGGATTGGATAGGTTAGTTTTAGTAGTTTTAATAAAATTGACAGTTTTATTTGCAAGTGCCTGATTTGATTGACAAGCTTGGACGTTTCATGTTCCCTCGTGTACACGTGATTCTTTAAAGACAGATTGACACTTTACTCAAGTCGAGAGGATAGGTTGATGCCGTAGACGACGGTCGCAAGGAGAGKGATGAGGTTGGCAAGCGAAGAGATGCCGTGGATCTTCCCGAATCGCTTGTTCAACGCAGTCATCTCCTTCGAGTGCGGCGGCGCATCATAGCTAGCCTTGCCATCTTTCTTCTCTATACCATCAAATTGAATTAACAAGAGGGTTCACTTTCCTTTCTTATTGCTTGCCTTACCTTGTTGTCGCCTCAGAGCCGTGATCTTGTTCGTCTCGGGGAGCAGATACGCCAAGTTCAAAAGCCCTGTCGCAAATATGGTACCGAGCGGTACTAGCACGCCCCAGCGGCTTGACTCGTGGAACACGCCTGCGAAACTGGCGGGGACGCCGAACAGGGAGCTCTTGCTGCCTGGGTATGTTAGGGCGAGGACGACAGGGGCGGCGGTCTGGATGCCGAAGTATACGGGGAAGAGCTCGCGCTGCAGAATCGCGAATTGCGGCCGCTCAAGGACTCTGAAGGAGGCTATGGAGTTGACGAAGGTCTAATTATTAAACGTTATGTCGGTTAATTCGATTTATTGATTTGCTGTGAAGTGCGATCGAGGGACTAGTGGATCGATCGAAGAATATACGTTCGGGAGACAATTCGGGCATTCGAGCTTCTGGACTTACTTACGTGGAAAACCTGTGTTCCTAGCAGTGTACCGTAGCTATAGCACAATCAGTCTCAAGTTTCCTGATGTCATTACTCGGTATGCGACAATAAACTTACGACAAGACATGATATGGTGCCAAGGAGAAGAGGATTGAACGGTCGGCCATGTTGAGGGATTGCTGTGCGATAATTAGGATATGGGGGTCCCGAACGACAATTACTGCATGAAATAAAAGACTGAATTGATGTCGGAGAATTCGCAAGCGCCAACCAGGAAACTTGGGCAGTTCAATAGACTTTGCACAAAAGACGGACGGTAATGACGTTGAAAGATGTGGTGCGTTGCGACCCCTCGATCGTGCCATCCGCGGCAATCCCAGTCAGCGGAGCTTGGACCAAGTCAAGGTGTTGATTGGTCTTGGGCCATTAGGCGCATGAAGACGCGGTCAGGTGCTTGCGCGCCTGCCTGCTGGGAACGACGCGCCGCAACGGTAAATTTGCCCCAGTTTCATATACAAGGTACTTGTGGTTTCCAGGCAGAGGCCGTGTATCTCGTGTCTCTCGTAGGTCAATTCTAAAGGCATTTTAACGAATTCGTGGTATGACCCGTCCTTTAGAAGAAAAGGAAAACGATGTCATGATGACCTGATTTTGTTCCGCCTCTTTCTTTTCCTATCCTACTCACTTATTTCATCTCTTCATCCGCACAGCCAACCCCTGCAGCAATGGCGGATAAGGAGGCTACGGTCTACATCGTCGACCTTGGGTCATCGATGGGCGACTGTCATAATGGTAGGACTGAATCGGATCTTGACTGGAGTATGCGATACGTGTGGGACAAGATAACGACAACTGTTGCTGCATCGCGGAAGACATGGACCGTCGGCGTGGTTGGCGTGAGGACCGATGAGACAGATAACCCCTTGCAGGAGGATGAAGAGGGTTATGAGCACATCTCGGTCTTACAGGAACTCGGCCCAATGAATTTGACTAGCTTGCGCAATCTCAGAACTCTCATAAAGCCTAGCGATACCGAAATTGGCGATCCCATATCGGCCATAGTAGTGGCAATAGATATGATCGAGAAATTTACGAGGAAGCTCAAGTACAAGCGAAAAATCATCTTAGTTACGGATGGTGAGGCACCTGTTGATCCGGATGATATTGACGACATCTCAGCCAAAATCAAGGACTGTGGTATTGAGCTTGTCGTCTTGTAAGTCTCTCGTACCTCGATGACGAAACTTGTGGACCTCTGCTGATACCTTGTACAATCAGGGGTGTGGATTTTGACGATGCTGAGTACGGCTTCAAGGAAGAGGACAAATCAAGCCAGAAGAGGACAAATGAGGGACTCTTGAAAGACCTTGCTGATAAATGCGATGGACTATATGGCACCATGGCCGAGGCCATTTCTGAACTCGAGATACCAAGGATCAAACCCGTCAGGCCATACAAGACGTACGAAGGAGAGCTCACTCTCGGAAACCCACAAGAACACAAGGATGCTATGAGCATCAGTGTAGAACGGTACTTCAAGACGCACAAGGCGACCATACCGCCCGCTAGCCGAGTAGTGTTTTCCTCTGAACCCGGCCCTTCCCAGGTTGCCGAAGGCGATGAGATGGAAGGTGTGGAACCCACTGGCCAATTCGCTGCCGTGAAAAACGCGCGTACCTACAAGGTCAACGACCCTGAGGCGCCCGGGGGTAAACGCGATGTCGAATTCGAATCATTAGCAAAGGGGTTCGAGTATGGAAGGACCGCTGTCCACATCAGTGAGTCGGAATACAACATTACCAAGATCGAGACCACGAAAAGTTTCACCATCCTGGGCTTTATACATCAAGAGAAGGTAGCCAGCCCCCTATCCTCCGGCCCTTCATATACTGACCCATCTAGTATGAGCCATTCTTCAATATGGGGGAAGCATGCCAAACAGTCCCACAGAAGTTCAACGACGCAGCTGCACTTAAGCTTTCATCCTTCATACACTCTCTTCAGGAGCTTGGGTCGTACGCCGTAGCAAGGATCGTGACGAAGGATGGTAAAGAGCCTACGCTCATTCTCCTTGCGCCCCACATCGAACCTGAATTTGAGTGTCTATATGATGTTCCGCTACCTTTTGCAGAAGATGTCAGAAACTATCAATTCCCTCCCTTGGACAAGGTGGTCACAGTGACTGGTAACATAAAGTACGAAGACCACCGACTTCTACCGAGCAAGGAACTCTCAGAAGCTATGGACGATTACGTCGACGCTATGGATATCTCTACCTGGGCAAAAGATGAAGAAGGGTAAGTGTTCCATATCTGAAGGGACGGTACATAAAGCTAATTTATTCAAGAAACCGCACTCAGGAGTACGCCGCAGTCGAGGATGTCTTCTGTCCTCCGCTCCATCGTATCAATCAAGTCATTCGACACCGAGCGATCTATCCGGATCAACCACTTCCTCCAGTCGCTCCCATACTACTCAAATATTCAAACCCACCCGAGGATCTGATGCTCAAGGCTAAAACGAAGCTTGAAGATCTAATAGAGGAAGCAAAGGTCAAGAAAGGTATATTTGATTCCCGGGTTGATGCGGTATGGATATTTAAGCTAATTTCTATGAAGTACCGCCCAAAGCCAAAGGCCGGAGAGAAAAGGGGCATAAMCCCCAGCCGATCTCTGGCCTCGATGTCGACGCACTCCTCAGCCAACCCCAGAACAAGCGCAAGAAGATTGACCCCGACAATGCCATCCCCGAGTTTAAGCAGATGGTGGAGTACGCCAACGAAGAGGACGAAATTGAGGATGCCGCGAAGCAGATGGGCGCCGTCATTCGCTCTCTCATCACGAACAGTCTTGGGGATAGCGGATATGACCGGGCTATAGAAAACATAGGTGTGCTCAGAGATACGACGATAAAATGGGAGGTGCCGGCCTTCTACAACTCGTTCCTAAGGGACCTCAAGAAACGCTTGCTCTCGGGCGAGTTAGGCGGCGACAGGAGAGAGCTGTGGTGGCAGATGAAAGGGGCTAGGGCCGCGTTAGGTCTCATCGACAAGAGCGTGTCCGAGTACTCTGACGTGACTCCTGAGGAAGCTGCCGAGGTATGTGCTACTTCAAGGTTATCCAATATGTTGCTTACGTCTTTACTAGTTCTTTAGGAAGTAAGATGCATTACACTGGCCCACGGCACGCAGGAGTTGGATGCTCCCAGGGGAGAAGGAGGGAAGCTAAATACCGTCGTTTGTGAGGAAGAAATAGAAGTCACACTCTGATTCTCGGTATATAGTGACTTCTAGGACCACGAAACACTTGCAGCAAGCTCTTCACTAATCATAAGACAACTGGAGACCCGCCACAAAAGGTGAAGTCGCCCCTTATTTTATAAAGGGGCAAGATCGCCAAGATTGCACCATGCCTTCAGGTTCTGTATGTTAAAGATCAAGGTGAAGGAAGGCTGCACTACATCCTGGTATGGTGTCTATAGGCAAATAATAAAATAATCTACGTGAATACACCATCTATATGTCAATCATTGTGATGAATATGTCTATGATCTTAGAATAAACGTTGCGAAAGTACGTTGGTCAACGCAAGGTAACCACAGCCTCTTCCAATTGCAATTCTCAAGGAAATCATCCCGTATCGTGCACGACTACCACATCTGATCCCTGATTCCCTTAGACAGAAAGAGATCTCTTATATGAGGGGAAGGTTCCTCTCAAGAAAAGAAGGTTATCTAGCCAGGCAACTGAGCAATCATCAGCATTCGCTTTCTGGAAGTTTCATACATAGGCGTCCACCCCGCATATTTCAGATCCAAAGGACTGAGTCCTTGACACCTCAAAAGGCCAATTCAAATAGCTAAAACTTCGTCACACCAACGAGGTAATCCGTCTCTTGGGATCCCTACTCTGCCAATATCTTGCCGTCAACTTCATCACCAGAATCTAATATTCATTATTTACGAACTACGCGCCTAGAAACAACCTGATCGTAGTATTGGGCTAGAGTCTTGTCTCATAGCTCCTGCCATAGCACAGCTCTTAGACGGGACTATGACCCTAGGGTACTTCCCTATTGGTCAAGACACGAAGCCAGAATTCTTCGAAGCCGGTGAGTTATTATAATCTACTCTGAAGGCACGTAGAACTTACTTCTGTCGCAGGTAGCCGTTGATCCTAAGTTTGAAGTGGATTAATTATATGAGCACACATCTCCTGTGGCATTTCGTACCTCTCTCCCTTCAATCTCGCAACAACCAAACGGCGGCAGTCATAATAATGGCTTTCCTATTTCAGGAAGACAAAGCCGCTCCCGACCCTAGGTTTGTAAACTTCTTTAACGCATAATCCTCAACTCTAATGTCTCTCTCAGCCAGGGCAGCGATTTCATCACGATTACTGTTCCCTCGGGCAAGAAATTTGCGGCACATGCGCATCTACTCTCCTACCATTCCGAGTACTTCCGTCGAGCACTGAATAGTCCATCCCAGGAAGCTACGACTCGTGAATTTAACATGTCAGAATGGGCCACGGAGGAGACCGTTTCAGCATTCATCAAATGGGTCTACGCGACAGACAGTAGGGATCCAAGCCTTGATATTGGGAGATTCGAGGACGTTCTGGGCTATCAAGATGAAATAGAATGCTGGCTTTTCGGCGACTATATCAAAGCGGTAGGATTCCAAAACTTCATCACTCGTGTCCTATTCAAGGGAGGATCCCATTGCCACGTAATTCATGGCATTTGGGATCGAATTCCTCCAAAAAGCAGACTACGTCCATTCCTAAGCGACTTGTTCTGCCGTAAACTAAACGAGAAAGAAGACCTAGAGAACATAGAGGACATGGAGGCTTTCTTGGGACGGCTCTCACCCACTCTCTTACTAGAAGTAGTCAAGCGCTTCTTAAGACCAGTATATGAGCAGCTTGAGTGCTACCATGACGGAACGCACGGAATGTTTGATTTCGACTTAGCGAAACATTTGCAGTAAATGTAGTGCTAAGAACGCACGATAAGATGGGATGTAACACCGCTTGCGTTGACTAATGATTTTCGGGCCTCTGTAACTTATTGAAGATAAATTCGTCTTTAGTTAATGCTGAGAATTTCAACAACTACATGATAAGTTTCCAACTAAGAATCCTAAGAATTTCTCTCCGCGAATGAGACTTAGGACCTTACGATGAACGTCGTGGGGGGAAAAAATAGATTCCTATACTTAAATGTCATAACTAACGTTATTGGGCATGTACACAGGGCCATACATGAGAATCGATTGGCCAATGACCGGTATTCACTGATAACTTGCTGTCAGCGCACGTGCCTCTGTCGTTAAGATATCACTTGGCGTGTAGGCAGACACGACGTGTACTTGTAAACAAAAGTTTCTACAAAATCTCCTAACTATCACGTTCATGGCTTGAGTTACATGAGCAATACGAACCCGCGAACACCCAGAAAAGAATGTTGGATTTGGTTGTTAACTAAGTGACTCTCAACCTTCATCTTCTAGAAGCAAGGTACGTATCTCCAGGTGACACAACCTTACCAGTGAAGCAAATGTTCGGAAGTCCACACACATTTATTATGCCCGTCTTTGGTCCTCGGTCCTTCAGAAACTTCAAACTGAATCATCAATCTACCCTCCTAGTTACACCATAGTTAAAGACTTCTATTTTGCCAAGTTTTCGTCACGGTTGGTCTTGTTGCTAGAGCCTAGCTCCTTGTATTCTCAATCCATATCAGACGCCAATCGGCTGCTTGTGAAACGAGGCTTTCTAGGCACCAGTCTACTAAATTACTGCACAATTACTGCCTAGACAAGGCCTTAGTCCAAAGTCTTCTTTCCTATATCAACCACCTCATACTAGCACCAGGTTACTGCTCATGGCAGAACCCACAAGATACTGAAAGTCTGCGATCTACCACAGTCTGGTTCCACCATACACTCTTTTTATTAAAGCATGGTACCAGTCTAACATAGAAGTAGGCAGACTCTTCTCAACGCCCATTCAGTTTCATCGTCACGCACGACCAAAACCATCCATCCACCCACGTTTAGTGGCGTATCAGTCCTCTGGCTTTCCAGTCTTCCACGATAACCTAAAATTTGCGGCTGCCAATATGGATTCACCAGAAGAGGAAGAGGAAGGCAACCCCCAGCCTAGGTAATCACAACACCATAGACAATTATCTTTCATCATACTGATTCCTGTGCTAGTGCCGGCTGCGACTTCATCACGATCACAATTCCTTCAGGTCAAAAGTTCGCGGCGCATGCACATATGCTCACTCACTATTCTGCGTATTTCGATCGAGTGTTTTACGATCGAGTCTTAAATAGCCAGCTCCAAGAAGCCGCAACTCACACTTTCGACCTCTCCGTACACGCCACAGAAGCTACAGTTTCAACATTCGTCAAATGGACGTACTCGAGAAGCACTAGATTTGCTGCCAAAAATGGAGAGTCTGGTTTGGACTACAAAGCCCTATTTGATGGGCTGTCTAGTCAAGATGCAATAGAATCTTGGCTATTCGGTGACTACATTCAAGCCACAATATTCCGAAATGATCTTCTTCATTTCATCTTCTCTACAAGAAATAACTTTGATTACAATGCCGTAGCTGGTGTTTGGGATCAAATCCCTCTTGGGAGCGAATTGCGTCCGTTCCTGGTCCGCCTGCTCTCCCATAGGATTACTCTTCTGGATAATGTGGATGATGTGGATAAACTGTTGGAGAGTCTTCCTTCTACCTTGGTACTTGAAGTCTCCAAGTATGTCTTCAATCGGGTTGGAGATGTCATCCGGGGCTCGTATCCACGAAAGGAGATACTAGATTTTTCAATTGAATATTTCTTAGAGAACATGTATCAATCTCTATAGCCTGAGTACAACAGGTTAAACTTCATCTAAGGCTAGTACTAACTATGCCGTGAAAAGATTCCAGTACCTACGTGGTGGTTTTGCAAGTGGGCATCCTAAGGAGTCCTCTGCTTGAGTGTCCCTAGCTAAAGTGGTCGATATTCTCAGAATCTAGTAGATGAACCAGTTGTCTAACACTACATGGTGTGAGTATACACCGTTTGAGAGATTGTTTGACACCATATTTCGGCTATCTAGAGTAGTATAGCTCAGAGATGGTTGGGGTATTTGGGTTTGCTATCAAACACCTCCGATGTATCGTATGGGAATGCCTCAATCAACTCAACCCAAAGTGCTCGAATTTGAAACAGTGTATTATAAATATGCAGTATTAAAGCACCGCAGTTGATATGTGGTTTTGGACGGCTATATACAACAGTGCCTACTTGCATGGAGGTAGGCGCATACGGGTATCCCCACGGTTTCAGTCAACGACCATATTGGGAAAAGCGGATAGGTAGGTACCCATTGTGTAAGGAAGTCACGACTTTACTGCCTTGATCTATGTATGGATCCTTCTCTCTTGAATGGCCTAATCATTTCCCGAGCTGACCCGACTGTGAAACGTTCAAACAGCCGACATATATCAGCTCTTTCCAATCAGATACCCTGACAGCAAATAGAACTCATACATATTAAGATCCCTCTAGAGCCTTACACAGATTTCGTCAACTTGAATAATCTTACATTTCCCTTTTCTACGGAGTATTCGATACGTTACTGAATCTCTAACTAAGCCTACCTACCTATGTAACAAGCATCGCATACTAAGCTATGGGCGTACACCGACAACCATAACGAACAAAATAGGCATATTCTTGAAGCTCGACAACATGGAAAGCTCCGGAGGTTTTGTGCCATTTCGCGGGAGTAAGTTACCCAAATTCGGATGGCTCGTATTGTATTTCCCACCCATACTTTAAGACTATTTGCCGTAGGTACCTAGATTCAAAGCAAGCAGATACTACGACAAGAGTGAATAAGCAAACATGAGTAATGCTAACGCAACCGCCTCCCCACAACCTATCTCTGCGGTCTTACTATATGAAGTACGATCCACGAAGACCATGCTGACTTATCTATTAGGGCCCGAAGACGTAGTAGAATTCGGGTTGAATAGTACGGCTCAGGACCCTATCCGTAGCTCATACAGACTTCAAGATATGGAGATGGGTGATAAAGCTGAGAAGGGCCTGCTATTCTGCCCCTGGAAGCTAATTCGACTTTATCCATATAGCTATGCCGGGAAACAAAGCCAGGGAGAGGCGAGCAAATCCCCTAAGGTCATGAGAGAAGAAGAGCTAATTCACCTCTAGGTCGCGGATTTCTTCAAGGCGATGTTATTTGATGGTCGTGCCTGGGATTTGTGAGCATATCTCTGTTGCTGGATATGGTTCATTGGCGTACCTTCATGTGCTGACCTCGTAATAGCTTTTGCCTGTTGGATCCGGGTGAAAACGGAAGGGAGCCTCTTCTTCTGGTCCCTAGCGCCCAGTTTGAAGAATTCCTTCAAGATATGAATTCCCAACTGATGGCACAACTCTCGATTCCTCGGGGGCAGGCATGTGAGAAGTTTTACGTTACATTTGGGGATGGAGATACGCCTCGTCCTCGCTTTTTGGGCAACGCCGATAGCGACGAGGCTCTCGACGCGCTCAAAATACGAACCCACAGGCTTCCGGTTGACGATCTGGAGACCTTAAGCACGAGTGCTCTCCAAAGCTACAAGGATAAAATGGACAGAGTCTATAGTTCATGCAAATCGGCGAAGAACAAGAAGAACCCTGAACTGGCCAGGAGGAAGAGAATTGAGCGGCAGAAAGGTTGCGGGCGAATGATCAAACGGATACAGAGATACTTTGGACTTCGAAGCCCTGCAGCGTTTACCGTTCACTCAAGTTAGTTCCCTTGATTGCGGAAGTAACGAAGTATAGTAGACTAACTCTTTTTCAAGGCTGCTCAGCTGAAGGATGGGACGTGAATATGCCAGCACCATTCAAGACGGAGAGCTCTGTCCGATTTGTCTGCGTCGACGTCGAGGCATGGGAGAGATGGACGCACGACGTCACGGAAGTGGGATTAGCGGTTCTCGACACTCAAGATATCGCGGACGTGCCACCTGGTATAGATGGCCGCGATTGGTTCCCACTGATACATTCGTATCATTTCAGAATTCGAGAACATATCGACAAGATCAACCGCATACATGTACACGGTTGTCCTCACTTATTCAACTTCGGGTGAGATATAACCCTACTGAGAGCACATATATATACCCGTATACTGACGTTTCTTAGTAATTCCGAATTCGTCCTCTCCAACGACGTTACTAGGGTGGTAGGCGCTATCATCGGAGATAACGAGTCAAAGGACAAACGACCAGTTGTCATGGTTGGCCATGACATTGGCCAAGACTTGAACTATCTCCAGAAAGTCGGCTTTAACATTTGGCACGTACCACATTTCTCAGATGAGATAGATACCAAGTCGATGTTCCAACGTCTGCAGAAGTCACCTAATGGCCGTGGCCTCGCAGCCGTTTGCGATGAGTTAGGCATGCCGGGTCGGAACTTCCACAACGCAGGCAATGATGCAACATACACACTACGCGCTATGATTATCATGGCGATGAGGCAGATGGTGGTGAGTCCTGAAGCACGGGGGAATGGTGCCGGTGAATTAGAGTGAGTTCATATTACCTATCGACTGGCCTGTTGTGTGAATGCTAATTCCTTGACCTTTACATGTAGCAATGATGAGTGGAGCGATGGTTCAATAGACGACGGAGGATTGCCTCTGGTATCGCTAGAGCCTATTCCACAGCCCCCGAAAGGTTCTGGTAAGTATCCAGCTCATGTGTTGCTTGGGACAGCGCTGACGTAGGTCTGATAGCTTCGGCAACCCGAAAGTCGGAATGGTGAATGCCCCGAGTTCTAACAGTATTTAGATTTCATGGCTTTTTCGACTTGCCAACCTAGCTGTTTTAATGGTTCCCGGTCATAAGATATCCCCTAGCGAGACAATTGATTTGCTTTTCACGTTCCTGCGATGATTGAAGGTGTATAGGTGGCTCCAAACTTGTCTTCCAAGTCCTCACTCTCATGCTGCGATGGAATTATGAAATCGAGAAGAGACTTGGCCCCTGGACTGGGGCCGTATTTGTATTAGACAGAATACACGGCCGATACACGGCCCAATGCAATGAATTCCATCTAAACCATGCCCTAAACGCCATCGCTCCATGATGCTGCGGTATAATACATTTTATAATCAGGGCGCCAGCCAACATATATACTCCTAAACGGTGCAGCTCATAGGCGCTAACTGTTCTTTTCCAAGAATTCCTTCGCTTCGTTTATTTTCGTGGCTAGATACGGGCTCCCGCCTCGATCCGGGTGGTTCAGGAGCATGAGTGTTCGGTGAGCTTTTCGGACTTTGTCTTTGGTGACGGCTCGTTCACTAGCACGGCTTGTTTAGCAACCTGAGTCCTTCTACGGGAGGCATGGGGTCGTAGGGGCCGTACTTGAGAGACAGGATCAGCGCGGCCTCTTTCTTGGTCATTCGTGGCTCGAAGCCGCCTTTGTAAAATGCTTTGCCCAGCGCTCCGACGCCTCCCCGGGATCGCCGCCATGCGACGAGTCCTGCGCGGCCCTGTACTTCGTGTTAGCCATGGAACGGAGAAACATAAGATGAAAGTTAGACGTACGAGGAAGGCGGCAACTGCGACACCAGTTCCGATAGCGAGTGCTGAGGCCATTTTCGGACGTCGAATCCGTTTCAATGTAGAAGTTGAGGTGGTTTGAATATGAGGTCAATCGCAAAGATCGGAGAGCGATTCTTTTCCATGCGCACGGGCCTCGGTGGCATGGAAGTGGGTAGTAGTTAGAAACGTTATCGATAAGGGAGGCGAGACTTCCATGCGATAAGCTAGCTAAAAATTTATCCGTGCCTATCGGAGCGATAAAGCCAAGGACCCACCAAAATTATTCGGGTGTGAAGTTTCTGGAGGGGCGGAATGAATTGTTACGATTCACTCTACATACTACAACGTCTTCGCTGATACTTGAGGTTGAGTCGAGCGCGTCGTCAAGATGAGGTGAGTTATGAATTGATTTTTGGTTGTCGGTACTTCGTGGTTGCTCTGAAGCTCTTAGATGTCTTGTGATCATGGAAATTGGTACCGTCTTGAGCTGTCGAGTTTTGGATGACCGCCGGGAGCTTGAAACCTGATTTTCTTCACGATGGGGTCGATGTGATAGCATATACTAATTTGGAACTTCAGGATCGAGACGTGCTATTTCTGCAGTAGACCTGCCTACCCAGGCAAGGGAATAGTGAGCTCTCCCCTTCCGGAGTCATCTCCTATCAATGACCAAAAAGAGGCACGATTTCTAACACTATTATTCCTCGCAGACATTCTGCCGCAATGACGCCAAGCAATTCCGCTTCTGCCGCTCCAAGTGCCACAAGAATTTCGTGATGAAGCGCAACCCGCGCAAGCTGAAGTGGACGAAGGCGTTCCGTAAGGCGGCGGGCAAGGAGATGACGGTGGACTCGACGCTGCAGTTCGCGGCGCGCCGCAACGTGCCCGTCCGCTACAACCGCGAGCTCGTGGCCAAGACCCTCAGGGCCATGGAGCGCGTGTCAGAGATCCGCGCCAAGCGCGAGCGCGTCTTCGCCAAGAGGCGGCTGGCCGGCAAGAGAGCCAGAGAGCTCGCCGCGGACCGCAAGCTCGTCGAGACCCACGGCCACCTGCTCCCCAAGATGCGCGGGTCCGAGAAGAGGAGGCTCGCCTTGGAGGAGGGCCTCAACGCCGAGGAGATCGAGGAGCTGGAGCAGACCATGGCCGTGGCCGAGAAGAAGAGCCGCGTGTTCGGCAAGGAGAAGCTGCGCCAGAGAGTCCGTGTCGACGGCGGTGTCGAGATCATGGGAGAGGGCGGCGACGACGACGGCGAGGAGAGTGGCATGGATGTGGATTCCGACTAAGCGAGACGATCACGTTGGAATTGGAGAGACATGCAACGGAGAAGCAAGAGGAAATACGGGAGCTAAACGACGGGGACGCCAAAAAGACTACGGGGCTGCGGCGTTCATGTCTGGATTTTGCTTCATTTCTGCATGTCCTGGCGTTGGTGGATTCTAGATATCTGATTCCCTTTCCGCAATACGAATCACTTTTTGACCTGCACAGCCCCAAGGGAAAGCCAATGAGTCTGTGCCGGATTATGTTTATATTTGTAGCGCTCGCAGTGCTATACATTAAAATTATCATTATCTACGAAATGTAAATGCTCCTGATGCTGAAGTGGTATATAGACGCCTCGCTAGCCGTCGTTGACTCCATTCCTTCATATCTTGCCTATTTCGCTCACCTATACCCTAAGACTAACACAGATCGTTATTCCTCCATGCGCCGCAGTTATTAGTAGCATTCATACTCTAAACTACGAGGTCGGCAGCGTCTCTGGCTTCCGCCCCCGTCCTGGGCCATGCATATAATGGATCTTAGGCGGTTGCGGTAACGACTCCCGGATCCCTTTCAGAATATCCGCGTCGAGGGCTGCGCGGCGTTTGTGCTCTTGCTCCGGATCGTATACCTCACCCTTGCTCTCCTCCTCCGTTGAAGTCCAGTTCCCCGCGCCCCCGCGACCCGAAAGCCCACTTCGGGGCGCGGCTGATGGGAGCTGTTGCGGTCTTGATGCAGTGGTTATAGTAGTAGTGGAGGAGAGAGGTAGGGTAAGCCCCTCGGAGATGCTCGCCGGATCAACAAAGTTACCCGCGCCGCCGCGGCCAGAGCGCGCGTACGCACCACTGCTTGTTGCGCCTGCGATTTGCGACGCGGTCTGCGGTGGTATGTCTGCTGGGTCCGTCGGCGGTTCGTCGTCGGGAAGGTGTTGCGGGTTTTGCGCCTCGAGGTCCTGTGGAGCTACTCGTTAAGTACCGCGCGACACCGACGCCATGTCACTACCTAGGTAGGAAATCCACGAACCTTGGGCTCTGCTGCTTTTTTGGTGACCTCTTCGATGTCTTTCTGCGAGTAGAAGTTGCCTGCCCCGCCCCGCCCACTTCGGCGATATACGTCGGCCATATTGTGGTGCGTATATCGGTATATGGCGCGCTGACGTGGATGCTATGGGTGTGTACTTCGTACGTATGGTTCAATGTGATGTACGTTCCTTTTGCGAGAGTTACATCTGCAGTTGTAGGAGCGTTGCTTTGTCTTGTCGACTAAAGTCTCTGGGTATGTTAGGTATTCAACCCAGGCCTGGGAAGAAGGCGGCTAATAGGAATGGGAACTCTCGATGGCTAGACGCTAAGTGGCAGGCAGCTAATATGAATTAATTCAACCTGGCCGCGCGCGTAAATGGATCTAGGGTGGTAGCAATCACAGTTGTGCGCGGCTAAATTTGTAAGGACTCAGCTCTACGATTGAGATTCGTTATTGTAAGTATTCAAATCGAAAATGAACCTTGGAACATGTGAATCGACTTGATGCTTTTTTTGCCTGGTACACAAATTAGGTTCTCAACTAAGTTTACTGTTACGGAGAGATCCAGCCTATTGGGAGCGGCTGCCTGCTTCCAAGTTTTGTGCTACCACCAGTGTGCAACCTGCCTAATTGAAGCTCCGGTAACGACGTCATTGAGGGGCGCCGCAACTTATTCTCCGAGTTGTCTGCATTAGGCACTTATATGAAAGAAAGAGTGGAACATATCGGAGCTGGTCAAGGGCTTTTGCATGTTAAGGATAGAAAGGTATAATATATAATGAGCAAGTTTATTGACCAGAATCAATATTGTTGCCTACACGTACCTAAGTATGTGATGCTGGATTATATTGGTTTACTATGCCTTGCGATCTCTTGGGTAGCGACCTGGTGTCATACCACTTACATTTCATTAGTGAGAAATAGATTGCTCGATCAATCCATTTTGAGGTTCCTATCAGTATTCACAAATGACATATCACGAGTAAGATAGATGACAGAAAAAGGAAAGCCTCGGTAGCCACAGAAGACACCGCCGTGAAACGCCTGCGCCCCAGAGCGCGGATACCGGAGGATTTAGGTACAGTGACCATGCCTTACAGGCTCCGCCGAAACGCCCCAAAACATGCTCGTACCTGCATCTACGTGAACAGAGCGGCAACTAGGCACGTAAATTGTAGGCGTGTACCAAGCCTAAGGACCCTGAGCCCAGATTTCCGGGAGCCTCGCACCGATCCTGTTTGATTGAGCAAACCTTGAATATGTGGTTAGCAGAGGAACGGGGTTCATTACGCGGCTCTGCGATTTGGTCAAGTACTTGCTCAGTACTTCAAGTCATGATTGTCTTGGCTCCGGCGTGTATGTAGAGATAGAAGGGCAGCGTGACAATTAAGGAGAGTCGTTCAAGTGGCTCCATCGAGTACCGACGTCAATTTTTAGTAATGTGATACGCAGCCGGGTAGTGCGGGTAGGGCAGTGTTGATCCTTCGAGCACCCGCTTTTGTTGTTCCAAATAGCAACACTATGTTTCCGTATTGCCTTGTCGATGTGCTAGGCTCCCGGGATCTTGACCTTGAATCTTACGTTTGGGAACTTGGAATTTGTGGAATGCTCAGTAACAATTTTCTTGCTTATTGAGCATAATGTTCGTATTTTCTTAGCGGTGAAATTTGAAAGGCAAGGCAGCTACTGGGGACCTAGCATGCAAAATTAGGACGACTCGAGAGCGGTCGTCAGCTGTTGCTCTTGCGTCATCCTGATGAGGTATAGTATGGATCGTGGAGTCACTTGATTTCCGAAGCCTGCGGTGATGTTGCCGCATGATCATGCTCAGTCGAACATTCCTACTCTTAGCGACATCGGAAAATAGGCAGAACCCTATATTCGATTGATCCGATTAGAGACCCGGTAGTGCCATCATCATTCCAATTATTCACTCAGCGAGCAGACATTCAAGACAACGAGGACACTAAGCTAGTGTGACAAGTTTCGAGACGTAAAAAAGTCAACGCGGTAGTAAAACATCCTATCGCTAATTGCTTGGTGAGGGACCCGCCGGGGGAAAACGGAACATGGAAGTCAATTAGAAATCGCTCGGATTACGCCCTAACTTTCTCCGGACGCACTGGTGATACTAGGTGTTTACGTTTAACCTCCGCGCTTAATAGATTTTTGAAAATCCCAAATTGAAGGGGACTTGTGTAATGTGACGAGCTTATCCATTCAACCGCGTCCATGCCGGCAGATGTGGTGATCAAACAGGGGACTGGCGCATTGAAATCTCACCACGTCGAAATGTAATCGAGCAGTAACCGCTCTTCTTTTGTGAGCGTGTCCCTTGCCAACCCTAATCATATCGATTATAAAATGATAGCCTGCACTAAGTAGAGGCCAACATCGACGGACTTTGATAGATGAGGCTTTAACAGAATCTTGGGAAAAGGTACGAGCCAATTGCACGAACGGTTGTCTTGGCAAAGAAGGACCCTGGCTTATCAGCGATATTAGGGTATGACTCCTCATTCGCCAATGACGAGATTATCATGGGCGTAGGTATGTAGGTAGGTAATAAAGATAGCGAATCATGAAAGGTGGAGAATATAACGGGAGGAAATGATGACCAATGCCGATTCCTCATCCCGTGACCCTTGCCATGATACCCTTTCAACGGCTAGTCTGTGGCAAGAGGGCATTAGATAGCTGGTTTCTAGGTCCGCGCCAATTTGTTTAATGCGAAATGATCAAATTGTCGTGGTGGCGGACGCTATGGTTCACTTGGGAAGGAGGAGACGAGCTGTGATCTGTGATCAGTGATCAAGGATCTGGAAGCCCGCGGATTTCGCAAAGGAAAAGGAAAATACAACATGTTTGGCATGCGTCCTTATGTACGGAGTGGTCTGGACCACTCGATTCCTTGGCCACTTGTATCGAAGGAACTGGCGAAAGTATTAATATGTAATGGTTCTGGACCTCCGAGGCGCATGACATTGAATTGAGAGGTCAGCTCTTGTATGAGAACTCCAAGTGTTCCCTTGCTTCATCCATGTTGGACAGCATTTTCCAATTGCTCAGCGATGTCTCATTCGACCAGCATTGCTCGAAACTCATAGAATAGCTTGGGTAAATCGAACGGGGAAGTTGATCTGATAGGTGGTGCAAGAATTGGGGGAGGGGTGTCTTTCGTTCAATACCCCAATCCGGACATGTGTACGTAGTAGTGTGGTCACGACTGTCCAATGAAAGAACCTTAGTAGGATGGCATAAGAAGACATTCTTGAGGCGTGAAGATAGCGGGTTCTCCAAATTCTGCCACCTGCCGGCGCGCAATGTGGGAGCTCATGCACGAGAGTACCTGCGGCATCCGGAAAGGTTAGGTGGCCTGCTGATCCTTTGGATTTTTTTTTGTTGCTAGATGTATTCATTCAGCATCGACAAGAACCGGTGTTACCACGGAGGCCAGATTCGTGACCAGAGCAAACATGATGCTCTCTTGCTTTTTACTAGTTGGTACTGGAGGACTGCCTTTTGAAAGGCCCAAATATGCTGTTAGAAGAAGCCTGTGGAATCGGATTAGAAACAGTCGAAGCTGCTGAGGGTTTGATATCCAGCTGTACGTTATATAACAGTTGTTTCAAATATTAATACTGTACCTTTCAGTTACGGTAAGTCCGTAAAGTAGGGGGGTCCATTGGTTTTCGTACATTTGGTACCTGTTGTACCATAGGCGGTATGTTGTACTAGGGCCTCTACTAGGTGCTGTCTCCGCTACTTTGCTCCCCAACTTCAATAATTCCCCAGAGCTCCCAAAGTTGCATCCCAAGCTTCTGTCGATCTTTATGCAATTGTGCATTTCCTCCTTTCGTATCGACTGCCCAGTGCGTATGGCAGGTGGTATCAGGACTCGCCTGGTGAGCTGAAAGAAACAGAAAGGATTCTTTGAAACCAAGCAGTCAGAAGACGAAATACCGCGCAACTAGATATTCTTAGTAGCGAGCTGCTAAGAATTATCAGGGGTAAACCCTACCCGGCCAGGTGACGCGCTTACGATCGTAGCGTTGATCCGCGTAGTCCGGGGTCGAAATCGATGGTCCTTGATCAATTTATAGACCCGGACCGGTCACAAGGTTGTTACCTGACCCGAAAGAGGCCCACATGTATGGAGTAGAGGCGTATTTGACGACAACAACGACAACAACGTACTGTAGCCGACTGTTGGAAGACTTTTACAGTTTTGTTATATGCTCCAGTAATTTTTCGTATATTAAATACCAGTAAGCTGTATTCTTCTATACCGCTTATGTAAAGTATAGCCGTGAAATTTCTGCGCCTCCAATAGAATTCCTCCGTGTCGTGGTATTGCAAGAGGTACCTGAGATAGCAGCTTTAGGAAATAATCTGAATGGGGTAATGTACCTATTCAGTTACCCCTTGTTCCCCTCTTCCTCTTCATTACGCGTACACCCTCTTCGAACCAACTTGACAGGGAGTTGCTCCAACATTTTTATTATCTAATTCGGGCGAGCGAATGATTCCAGGTATCATCAAAGACTCTATGCAGAGTGTGAGCGCTTCCTTCATAGAGTTATCCGCGAATAACATCGGCGACAGCCACGTTATACTGCCACTTGTCCATTAAGATGTGCACAGCGGACTACCCTGTCTTGATATGATAGGCGAGTTGTGCATACGGAACTCAATATGCTATATAGCTAAAAGGAATAATATATGCCAGCTTCAAAACAGGTAGCAGCTCATCGTCTTGTCCTCCCAACGTGGTCTACTCGAGGCTCCGATGGAAATTTGAAGTAGCATGGTATTTGTCCGGCTCCGCGTTCTTTACCAATTACCGATTGGGATCAGAAACAAGTCAGCTCCCATTCAACCTATACACGTGCAATAGGAATGTAGACCGTCAAGTTCCTCCTTTTCATCTTACAGAAAGGTGGATAGATCTGTGTGAAGTGGGTTACCTCTTGCGGTCGGGATTTTTTATGTTGCTGATTCATAATCTCACGTGTGTGGTCCGGGCATCGTGGCCGGATACAGTCAGTCAAGTTGTTACACGTCTGAATGTGTAGTCGGTCTCAGCTTTATGCTATTCATTATCTACATGTACCATTGAATTCCCTAGGGTGATTCATAAGATATCCTCCAATTGCTTCCTGCCAAGCGACACTTGTCTTTTTGTTTCATAATCACTTGGAAGTTTTCTAGCCTACCATCTTCTGATTCATCGATACAAACTTAATTGTAATGATTAGACAATCTTTCGACTTATGTACACTGCCTCTGCCTACACACAATTCTCGTCTCCTCTCAACAAATTAGTGCCAACCCCTATCCAATGACGGGCTAGTCCTGACTGAGCAAATAGTCAAGCAGGTTTCCATGTGCCTGTACCCTTTTTTATGCTGCTTTGAAATGTTCCAAGTTTGAAGTTGTGCCTGACTGAACCCTGACCTTGGACTGAAGCTTATCCACTTAGCACTGCGAAGGTACCTCGTACCTACCTAAGATACAGGGGCAGCACCACTTGACGTGCAGCGCGTGCGCTGTGTCTTTCTAGTTCTAATGCGGTCTGGTGGATTCCACCCAGAGAATAGGACGGGGGAAGAAATGGGGGCGAATGAATGGGGGAGGGGGGATGCACTTGCACTACCTAATCCAAGAGCAGACCCAAGAACAATCCAACATGACTACCACACCACACAACGCACCACATGCCCACATGTTCACTTTTTTAATGCTTCCCCCCCTAGTGCATGCCTATGTAGGTAGCACCTTAGCACCTTAGCAGCTTAGCAGCTTCCATCTAGCCTACCTTGGCTGCCCGGGTACGTAGTGCATACCATGATACATTATACATTCATACCTACATGGAGAAAGAGCAGAGGAGTAATGTCAGAGTAATAAGCAGCTAGAGGAAGGCGCAGTCAAGCCCATTGCCAATATTATTTCAGGCCGGGTCGCTTCTGACCACCTGACGAACGACCGATGTATCTGAGTACTGTACCGCCCTCTGTACTTTCCTCTGTACCTGCCTAAACGTACATACCGGTACAATAAACTGTTCGTACTTGAATCCATAAAAATTATTTTTTTGTGCAATTGACTGACCTTTGTTGTTTCCTTCAATTCCTCAAGGGTTAAAGAAGAAAAAAAATATTATTATCGACATCGGACGGCTTTTCTCTTCCCAACGCCCGCCCTCCACTACCACCATCTTGCCCTGGCCAATACATATCATAATCCACCCACCATTGCCGACGAACATCCTCTTGCTTTGCTTTTTGCTTCCAATTTGCTTGCCCGTTTTTTTTTGCTGCATTCTCCAACGAACCGGGTGAGACACGAACTGTAGTAAAGAGAACATTCATCCTCCAACCGATTGTTTTGTCGTTCTACTATTTACGTGTTCGGCAATGGCCTCTTCCAAGGTAACGAACAAGTTGCACAAACCTACCTTATCCCGATCCCGCTCCAGTTCGCTTTCCAGGAATAGAGCAGTCATGCTGATCACTGGTGTCTACCATGGCAGGAAATGCAAACATCAACGAGGCCATTGACCCAACACCGTCAATCCATCTCTTCTGGCTCGGCGTCTTCCTTGGGCGCTGCGAGATCATTGTCCCATTCCCGCAACAACTCCCATAACTACTCCGCTTTGTCCGGCGCCCTCAATGCCACCCACCGCGTAACACGTCGGAAGAGCATGACCGGCACCGCTGCCAACGTTGCAGCCGTCGCGGCTGCTCTCGAAGAAGCAGGCGACAAGGTCGGTCCGCTCCCCATCGCCATCAATTCCCGCCGTGGCACCATGTCCAAGTCCGCCGCCGCTCGATCCGCTATCGTAGGTAGCTTACCTTCCCCGCCCGCGAGTTTGCCAACACACAGATTCTCGATGAACATGAAGTCTCCAGGGCCGGAGAATGCCATCGACGACGACTCGAACGATATGTCGGCGGACGAGGGTGATGCGGGGCCCCAAAAGGCTCGCATTAGGCGGGCGAGCGACGGCCAGCCCCTGACGAAGGAGGGCAAGAAGAGCAATCGAATTGAACTTCGCTGCGATAAGTGCGGGAAAGGATACAAGCATAGCAGCTGCTTGACAAAGCATTTGTTGGTGCCCATTTTCTTGTCCACTGCATCTGTCTTGCATTCACTTGCCCAGGCCGCTGGATGATGTATCTTCCTGCCTTAGAGATAAGGACGGACTGGCCGCGAACTCCCAAACCCCGGGTAATTGAGCTTGAGCGTTTGTTGACGAATTGCTTGCTAGGTGGGAACATACTCCCGAGTGGTCTCTCACGTCCAAGCTGCTTATATCCAAGCATCAGCAAGTTCAACTGCTCGAAGCCGCCTCGGTACTCGTCGCCATGAACAACAATGACGCAACCACTCCTCCGGACTCGGCCAAAGACTTCGCCAGCGACCCCGAATCCGCTTCTCCCACCGCATCGGGCTACTCGGAACTTCACGATGGTCGTAGCTCAGCCGATACCACTCCACCACCGCAACCGGAGGCGTTTGGTATGACTAATACTCTTGCTTATCGGTCCGCGCCTAAGAGAAACAGTAGTGGAAGTGCTTATTCACGTTCTTTTCAATCAGCAGCGTCAGGATCCTTCTTTCCAGGTAGTATGCCGAACGGGAATGGATTCGGTCACTTCCGACATGCAAGCACGGACCGACGGCCTCCTTCTTCAGGTATGAACAGCACCGGTCAGGACGACCGTGATCTTGCTGCGGCCGTCGAGTTGCTCAGCTGCAGTATCGGCAGCAACGGGGGAGCTCGAGATTCTAGGCTACCTCAGGACGCTCCTCCGGTACCACCGCTACCAGCTCAATACCTCGACGCAGCCTATGCTAGCACGAGCTTCATAAACAGCTTCCCATCGGGACAAATGCCAGAGAGCTTCACTCGGGGCGAGCTCCGGCACACCGAGGATGTAAAGATGGAAGATAGCGAGAGTAGTATTATGGACGATGACGAAGGTGATCGACGCTCTAGGGCGCGTAGCAGCGAGGAAGACGACGATATGATGTTTGGCCGTATGGAGGATTGAACACAGGATCGCTCACTCGAGAGACGACATGAAACGAATCATGGCTTTATTTACTATTTCCTTTGTGCCACGTATATCAACTTCTGTAAACCAGGTGGTTCGCTCCGCGGCCGAAATCTCAGCACCGAAGAATGGGGTTCTCTAGGAAAATATATCATAGGGCAGTCTCCAAGAGGTTAAAGTGAGGATCGGAGGGAGCGTCGAGCGAACACTCAACCAGTCGAAATTCTAGGGCGAGGACGGGATTCATGGGGGCAAAGAGAGTGTCATGTCTGATAATAGGACCAAGAACACCCGTTTGTTCTTTTCGAATGAAAACCGATTAAGATGAAGCTTTTGGACTTACTAGAAGATATTATTTGGTTATACATTCGAGCACTAGCCGAATGTTAGGGCTGTATAGTAATTCGAAGTTCCAAGACACTAAGGTTACCGAGAATATCGTTACCGGACTCGCCCGGTCTGCACGTAGCGGAGCTGCGGAGTTATGATGCCAGTGAGCTGATGATCTGCATGTGGCTGCACGTTGGTATAGATGGCTGCAAACGGGACAGCACGTCGGGTCAACAAACACATGGAACGTTCAGGGATGGCTGCCTGAAGCTGAAAATGTTGCACGAGATAGGGAGGAAAGGCGAGAACTAGAAAGCAAAAAGGAGAAGATAGCAGGTCGAGGAACGAGGAACCGGCGTCCTTTTGAGAAGCGAGGTTTGTTGTCGATCAGCCAGGCAGTGGGGTTGTTGGTAAGGCGGCTTAAGAGACGAGCAGACAGAGACGTCACCGGTGCTAGGTACATAGCACGCTCAAGTTTTCCCCACATACAAAATTGGTAGCTGGGAGCTTCTAGGCTAGGTGACGGCTAGTTCCCCAACTCCCCCGCCATCCACTATTACTACCTACTACCCGTAGTGATCGTACAAACCTCCGAAGCTTTTTAAGCTTACCTCTGTAGCTAGCTACTTTCCTAATCAACCACAACAATTTCTCTCCAGCATTAGTCTCGAGATCTGGATAACACGCGAGCACTTACGGCCTACTTGGTAATACTTCATTCCATAAATTTTTAATCATACCATAGGTAATATATTGGATACCCCTTTTATTTCCAGGGAACTCTTTTCGATCGTCAATTACGTAGCCGCAAATCATACGATACACGCAAGCAAGATGCGAACCAGAAGACAGACGCGCGAGCAGGAGAGCGCGGAACCTGCACCGCCCGTACAATCTACGCCGACCGTTGTAACCATCACCAAGATCGAAGGCCCGACGATATCCCCTTCGAAGCGTGACACCGCCCAATCTGGTGCTGCACGCTCTAAGCTGCCGCAGCTGATCCAATTCCCGCTAGTCGCGTTCCTGAGCTTGTCGCTCACGGCCCTGGGATACTCGCTGACCTGGTACTATACCAAGGGCCCGTTGGTTCCGCACGCGAGGGTGTTGAATACCTGGAACGATTGGGGTCTCCTTGTAGGCTGGAGAATGTGAGTTGCTTCTCGTAGCTAGATATTTTAAGCCTGCGCGTGTGCGTGCAGCCTGGGAGGTTCATGACGTAATTCTAATGGTGCCTCTTCAATTACCCGCAGATTCGAACTTGCACTCGGATGGTTCAGTAACTTCGACGGCTACGACATCACGGCCTTGAACCTCCTGTCTCATGGCCCTCTAGTAAGTTAAACCCGAATTATACGTAGGTACCTAGGACGAATAGAAGGAACTAACACCAACTTCAGCTCTACCTCCTCTACGCCTTCTACGAAGCACCACCCAACGCCCTCCTCTTAACTCTTGCCATCGAGACCCTCGCAACATACCTCCCATTCCGCCTTCTTCGCCCACTATCCACAGCGCACGCTGACCCGAGCCACGCGCCCAACGCCGACATCGTGACGGACCGCCCCATCGAGCTGCTTACCACGCTGCTCGCCGGCGCCATCTATAGCGTGACCCTGTTCTTCGCGTACGCCACGTACCTCCCCTCCTACCTCGTTGTGCACTTCACCAGCCTACCATCCATCGCCTCCGCGCACGAGGCCACATATGTCGGCCTGCTACCCGTGACGCTAGTCCTCGGCTTCGCAGCGCGCGCGTTCGTGTTCACGCCCGCCGAAGCGACGCCCACCCCCAAAACGGAAGACAAGTTCGACCCGGCGAATGCCAGTCTGAAGGAAACGGTGCGTTGGAATTTCTGGGGCTGGACGCCGCCGACCAAGGTCGTCATCCGCCGCACCGCGCTGCTGATGCTGGTCACGGGCACGAACACCTTCCTGCAGACGCGGCTCACGATCGAGGGCGTGGAGACGCCGGGCGCGCTGGCTTGGAGTAGTGTTTGGGTGCTGGCTGCGGCGGTGACGGGGTTGGCGCTTGGTGCGGTTGGGAGTGGCTAGGTCTTAATTGTATAGGTAGGTAGGTAGGTACATATGTCATAGGTGCTTACCGGTAAACCGACTAGGAGTGCGATATACTATGGGAGTAGCATCGGCAAGGCGCTAACCACGAATATGATAATATCTCCCTTTCTGTATAATAGATTACTCGAGAATAATCTGGTTTATTGGCCCTCTATGTCTACCAATTTATTATTAATCTTCGGATAAGACTACTCCAGATCTTATTACACTGACCACTTAGAAAGGTTCTGAGGGCTTTAAGGGTCGGGTTTTCTTCAGCCAAATATTCCCATAGCAAGAAAGCTCAGTTAGATGGGCAAGGCAATAAAGTCTAGGTAGAATGGCCTGGCTATGGCTCGGTTTAGGGCTAAGCTTTTTGCTCTCGTTCTTGTATCTCTTTCTATTTATGTGACGAGCCTATATCTATCTAGGCTTGGGTATAGTTGCGCTGAACTAAGGGTCTCGATTTTGAAMCCTCCGAGCCAAACCAGATATTCACAAATAGGGTGTGGGATATTATATAACACCATATCTATTCGCTAGCTTGCTCAAAAAAGTCGTAAGCATCTCTGGCAGCAACTTCCATCTGATGGTTCATTCCTAGCCCCTTATAAGACAGAAGTAAATCATGTGGTGCCAAATCAGTAGAATGAAATCTTATGCGGTTGCCTTGGATCTGCGTCATCTCGTGGGAAAACTCTTCTACTGAGTCAAAGAACGCTTCATTGCCACCGGCATGGATGAATATGGGGACCGACGTCTTAAAAGGGTGATGCAAAGGCGAGATGAATGGTAGAGCATTCGTGGTTGGGGCTCCCTCGGACAGGTAAGCATCGGCGCCCCACTGCAGAAGTGATGGGGTTAGGACGTCGGTCTCTGAGTTCCTGCATCTAGTGTAATCTTTGCCAGCCTCGGCCGTGACGTGAACCCAAGGGGACCAAAGTAAGGCGCCAGCGGGCAACGGAAGTTGAGGGGATTGTGTATCTTCAAGATATCTCACAAAAGCGATAACTAAGTTGCCACCCGCAGAGTCACCAGAGAGGATGATGTTTTTAGGATCTAGCCCTAAACGCAAGAGATGGTGATAGAAGGTAATTAGGTCATAAATAGCTGCTGGGAATCGGGTCTCTTCATTGGTGGATATTCGATACTGGGCGAGGAAGGTCTTCGTTGCTTTCAGATGCTGCGACATAACACTGGCAATATCTTTTCCGACGTCCTCAGTTCCATATGCCAGAACGAAAGCGCCACCGGGAAAGTGGATGACGACTTTCTCGTGTCTAAGATCCGTCCCTTGCGTTGGCGGGCCTGGAAACCACAGGCCGCCGACCGGAGCCGGTCTGGCGGTGCCAAGGTCCAGAAGACGCGAATACAAATTTAAATCGGCCACTTCAGCTAAGGAGAACCGACCGTCTGGCTTGCTGTGAGCCGCCTGGACGGCAGCTAACCCATTCGAGCGAGTTCTGGTATAATAGTCAAAGAGCTCTCGGGCTAGCACGCTGATGACACATACCCTCAAACTCCATTCCGGAAAAGGGCGGGTTGGTTTCAAAGTGTAACGAAGTGTGGCGAGAGGAAGAAGGACGGCGAGTTTGAGGGTGAAGAGCACGGTGTACAGTGTTTTAATGGGCTGCTTAGATAGTACATTAGACATGCTGGGTAGCACTGAAGGCTCAGAGTTCAGTGAAGGGAATGCACTAGCAAGATGGAGGTTGACATGTAATTAACGATTGAGAGGGTAACTCTTAATTTGGCAATTTATTTAGACCTTTTTCATTAGGTCGATACTCAAGGTAACTTCGATACTTAAGGCAGCTAACTCTTGTGTCTGGCCCTAGGCGTAAGATACATGTAGCCAAGACAACCGAGGAGATGTTGGTGTTGGCGTGTGGAAGAAAGGTTGCCTGCCCCTGCATTTATTAAATACAAGGTAAATAAATAATCTAACGATACGAAGCAGCGAGAAAGTCGGTGAATATTGATGTCACATACATGTATGATTAAGTATAACCCTACATTTAACTTTGTATAAATGTTGTAGCCAGTCAAAGCTTTAAGGTGTGTCGTAGTGGAAATATCGATCAAGCTGCGGCAGCGGTGTTAAGGATCGGGGTCGCAGCCTGAGTTTTTACGGGGGCTACCTTTAAAGTACCCTTGAAGCACGGGCCACACGTGTTGGTGCACCTATAACACGTACATATACCTAATGCCTCCTTATAAATTGCAGGCCGACGTTGGGTAGGTATCAGGTGACATAGCCAAATGAGGTAGCAATAATTATGATTGTTGATTTCCGTCCTCCGAGTCTTGAAAGTCGTCATGCATGATGTCCGGTGGCAGGTGGTCGTCTGCGTTCAGTGACTCGATATCAGCTCCAGCGTTGACCAACTCTTCCACAAGAATCTTTGCAACATATAGATTCTCCATATAGCAAGCGTAGCCCAGTGCCGAGAAACCATCCGTGTCTTTTTTGTTTATATCTGCATGATAATCAAGCATAAGACGGAGAACCGTCTCACTTATACCATCAGACATACACGCTATATGTAACGGGGTCCGCTTCTTAATGTCCTGGATCTCAACATTGGCGCCAGCTACGAGTAGCGTCTTTACMCCTGCCGAGTCATTTTCACGGCAAGCATAATGTAGTGCCGACCAACCTTTATTGTCTTGTGCGTTGATTTCTGCATTATGCTCTAACAGGAGCTGGATGGTAGTGGCACCTTCATCTCTCCTGGTGGGAGCCCTCATGAGAGGAGTCCTACCTTCCGAGTCACGGGCGTTGACAGCAAGTATGTCGGCTTCTAAGAGAGTTTCCACCGCGTCATCGCAGTTCCAGGTACATGCTATGTGAATGGCAATCTGTTCGTATTTATCGCTCAAACCGGCGTTAGCTCCATGTTCAAGGAGCAAGGCCACAATCTTTGGGAAAGCCCCAGCCGCCTTATGCAGTGGTGCAGAGCCATCACTGTCCTGAGCGTTAACATCGGCCTTATTCCGCAAAAGTAAGGATGCAATCTTGAGATGCCCACGAGCTGCCTTATGCAGTGGTGTAGAACCACAGTGGTCCCGAGTGTTGACATCGATCTTATTCTGGAGAAGGAACAGAACATTCCTCGCATTTCCGTATCGACAAGCTCTATGAAACGGCGTCAATCCACCACTATCCCGGGAGTTGGGATCTTCGCCCCTATCTACCAATAATTTGATCAAGCTGCGTTCGTAAATTTCTTGAAAGGCCCTGGTAGATGTATCGAATTCGATAATGCCATCGTCTTGCTCCGATGATTCTATGTCCCAGGACTCTGGAAAGTCCCCATTTCCGACCCCTATAGCAACGTGAAGGGGAGACTCAAATGACATACAATCTGCCCATATAGGGTAATTGATCTCGCCGTACCTCAATCCATTGAGAATGAGGTATCGAACACTGTCCTCGAAATTGGCATCGCGGCCGTGAGGGCCGAAAGGGCCTTGGTGCTCATATACTAGATAGTACAATACGGTACAACCATCCTCATCTACATCGTTGACGTTGGCACCTCTATCAACAAGGAGTTTCAATATGGGGTGTTGTCCACGTAGAGCAGCTATGTGAAGAGGTGTCCTGTGAAACGTATCTCTCACGTTGATTAGATCCGACTGTATGCATTCGATAATATGCGAATGTCCCCCCGCTGCAGCAAAGAAGATCGGTTGATAACGAGTCTCGGGGGCGGGAACGTCATATTCGTCGAACCCCGACCTGTCTTTCCTCCTCTTTTGAATGCGTTGGATATCATCTAGCTGGCTTTCTATCTTCTCGGTCAAGCAATCATATTTGCTAGAGGATACGTCTGGTGCTTTAGGAATTCCGAAGATATTATCTTCAGTTTCATTATTCTGCTTGTTTCTTTCCAAGAAGAGGCGTGAATGGCCAAACAATGCGGCTAGTGAACCAACGGTGACCGATGCAACACATCGATGCACCCATTCAGTCCCGCCAGCTTCAGTTAGCTTGTAGTGACACCTTTGCTGTTCTGCAACTGCAAACATCACTAACCACGGAAATCGATTAGTGAAGAGGGAGAAGTAGCGGTCATCAAACTTTGCATCAATGTCCCGGACAGCCTCTCCTTCAAATTCCTGAGCAGATCTGAAGTGGGTATGCCAGTGCCCCAAAGAATAACCGAGAAACCGGAAGCGACTGAAAAAGTCGGACACTCCTTCGATGCGAGTTAGGTAGACATATGATGGGGTTTCACGGCCGATAAATTTAGCGACTTCTCTGAAGAATTTATCACTTGTAAAAATGCCCCTTGATAAATATGCTATGCAACTCTCTGCCATTGATCGGTGTGCTTGTGGCATTGTGATAGGGGCTCGCCATATGCCGGATTGGTCGGACTTGGCTGTAAATCCTGTGGCTGGGCTTAGAAGGAATTCTTTAGCTGTCTGGTGGATGAAGAAGATCCTATCATCATATTCGGTGACAAGGAACCCACAAGTCTGGATCAACCACTTGCGAAAGTTCTGATCCGAAGGAAGATCCAAGTCGGACTCCGAATAGGCCTCCGGATGATCTCGTACATGAAGAGCGACGTTCATCTCTCTCAGGGTGAGAGGCCTTTCCGCGGCCATAACCAAATCTAAGATAATTCTAATCTGGCCTCCATGCTCTGGCTGGACACGTTCTAGCAGTTTCTCGTATGCTCGGAAAACTGTCGTAGGTGGGTTGTGTATTAGCTTTTCCCATTCTTTTTGGGTGTCATTGAAGTTCCGATCCAATACGTCAAACACCAAACTGACCCAGAGGTAAGTCCTCTGTTCCGTTTCAGAAGAGCTGAGTGCGTCTCGGATTAGCGCCTGTCTCTCTAAAGTCAATCCCTTCTTAGCTGAGAGTCTAGCGAGCCGGTAATCAACCACCAGATTGACTTCTTTTTGTATTTGTTGCTTCTCTTCTTTGTTGTCTCCAGAGAGATGGACGTAGGTAGACTCAAAGTCTTGGAATTCGTCTAAAATTTCAGGGTAGCCCCTTGTGGTGATGAGGAACTTGACCCGACGCTGTTGAGTATCCGAAGGCGGGTGAAGTAGGAACCCCCGCAATAACTTCAGCAGTGTGCGACACCCATCTGGGTCACATTCATCTAGAGCATCCAACGCGCAAATAATCTGATCTGTGCCTTGGCTCACCGCTTTCTCGAAAATACCCCATAGTGTAGTGGAATCTCGGTAGAGGTTTGGACCGCCGGCATTGATTTGCTCCTCACAGTGTTCGGCGAGAGAGAAATTCTCATAGAATATACGATGGAGCAGAGCACACAGGGCGTTGGGAAGACTCCGCTGCTCTGGGCTGTCCTTGAAGAAGAAGTAGCATATCGTAGCAGCGGGGTCATTAGACGGGAGAACGTTCTCGATCAAATGGCGGGCGAGGACAGACTTCCCGCATCCAGGATCTGCCGAGACAAGGAGTAGTCCGCTGGTTCCCATTTGCCATTGCCTAAACTTCTCGTGCTGTTGAAACCACACGCAAGTTCCTGCGACGCGATCTGGGTTGAATTTCATCCGCTCTTCGTAGTTCGTCGTTTTAAATTGGCCGGTTAGGCGGCTTTGGTTCTTTCGTCTTGCAGCTCGCTGCTGTTGAATCTCTTCTGTCCGAAGGTGCTCGGAGATCTGGTGAATAGTGCTAGCAATCTCGCTGAGAACTCCAGTTGATCCTGACAGATTGCGAAGATGTTGGACGATTTCCCGAGTCCCAAATTGAGCCAAGTTATTGTCAAGATCTTTCTCCAGTTTTTCAATGTCTTTTCGGCGATTCTCCCAGTCGTTGAAACCAAGCATCGTCTTCATACACTTTACAATGATGTGGTCGTGATAACAGTGTATGACGCTCCGCATTTCATACTCTAATAAAGCCCCATAGAGACTGACGATCTCCTGCTCAACGTTTCCTCTGACCTTTGCGAAGATGGAGCTGGTCTCCCAGCTGTCTTCAAGCAGTACGTCGGAAAGGGCCATGTACCAGTCCATACGAGAAATGACATGACCCAGACCCTCGACCATAGCCTTGTCAGCAACGAGTGGTTTCGTTAGGATCTAAGGAAGTTAGAACTGATGAGAGACTGTGTCTGTATTAAAATAACATCTCACTGGAAGAATGGTGCAGACGCCTGCCCAAGCCATGGCAGCCGGCGGATAAGGCTCCAATATGCTGCCCACAATACTATTGAGATTCGCAACAAACGCCGCTGTTTCAATGATACCCTCTCTAAGCCCCTCGTGCTTCTTCATCTTTTCAACCGATCTCAGGACCACCGACTTCATTCTTCCGAAGCGCATCTGCCCAGTGCAGTTGGCGAATTGGTTGAAACTTACGAGCGCTACCAACGCAGTACCGTCTTATCGAAATGAGTATACCTGTTCTAACACCCATGGCTTGTGCTGGCATACCTTCTACAATCTGCTGACTTAGGATCTTTTCGTACGTCTCCACTAATTCAGACTCTCTCTCCTTAACTGAATCGTACGCCCTGTTCCAGAGATGAAGCGACATACCCAATTTCGTAGGCTGCTCTAACAAGGCTGGGGCTGATGGACTATTTGTGATTTCGTCTGGCTCTTGGACCGTATCATTGACCGGGGATCGTGAGCGGTCTTGAAATCGCTCCACTGACAACAGACCTCCGTCTCCTGTCTCATGGCTATGTCTGGTGTCGGGAAGTGAAGATTCACAGGAAGGCACACGATGATCGCCAAGCTGTGTGCTTGAGGCTGCCGTGCTTGGTGGCGTATTTATACCTGCGGCTTCGCTTGTTCTTTGCTCCGGGGTTCGACTCCGGCCAATTAATCGGTCGAACCCCTTACGCAACCTGGACCTTCTCTCGTGCATCGAGAAAGCCGGTTAATGAACATGAAGATATGGGAAGGAGATCGTTCTGGTTGAGGGGGTGGTCAGCTCAGATTCCTAATCCGTTACTGCCTTGCACGTGATCTGCAGCGATACAAATGTGACCAATAGAGCAATGCCGTCCCAAGCCTTCTCATTTTCCCTGTGGTCACTTGAACTGCGACGGATGTCTCTCTGAATCAATGCATATTAGGTAGTTCAAACTAACTGTATTCCTGGAAGCTTGACTTTAATTGAGAGAATTCAATCAGGGTTCGAGACGAGAGTCTAAATGCCAGAAGCCTAAGCCTGTTGGGAGGATAGAGTCTAGGACGGTATTAACACAGGATAATCTCCTATATGCCAACATGAGGTGAAGTTTGCTTTACACTTCGAGGGTCCCATTCTATTTCAGCGCATAGACGTGGCCAGCAAGGCCAGAAAGTCTCAGAAAATATCGTAGATTCACTAAACTTGATTTCTATGATATATGAGTACCTGTAGAACAAATGTAGGCACTGGCGTAAACTTTTCGGTTATCGAGTATCTCCCCTTAGCCATTCCATATCTAAATCGTCGACGCTGTCGTCCGTCTCTGTATCATAGCCATCTAGGTCATATTCCTCGAGGAATTCTTCTAGAAGGTCGGCTACTTCATCATTATTCATGTCCGCGAACGCGGAGTGCGTGTTTCCCTTGAGACCTGCGTCTTTGGGAAGGAAGAAGAGCTTTGCATTCCCACCATAATGGTTAATAAGCTTGGCTGCTTGTCTGGCTTGCTTGACGAAGGGAAATGTGTCGTCTCTGTGGTCTCCCCACACGAATTGAATAGCCGGCAGTTTGGCTAGCTTCTTGAAGTCCTCGAGGGGTACAATCAGAGGTCCAAATGGCTCCCCTGCGGTGATATTGGCCGTGTCGGGAAACACGCAACCGTAAGATTCGTAAGCAACAATGCCTTTGATATTTGTCGAGTTACTCTTTACGACTGTCAACTGGGCTCGTAGGCCGGAAGCCGAGTTGGTGAGGTACACGATGCTATCACCGAGTCGGCCTGAGTCCGCCGCGACGGCAGCCGCTTGCGACTCTAGATGCACGTTCTTGTTGGTGTCAAATTCGACGTAGCGAGAACTAGTTGCTTGCTGCCACGCCTCCTCATCCTGGGTCGGGAACTGCACTCCCGGCCAGAAGTTTGGGTACGATGGGCCGAAATTCCAGGCCGCAAAGTTTCCTTGATCCCGATAAAAGGGGGCGTAGAGGTATGATTCGCAGGCCCAGTTAGCCCGACCAACCCGGGGTCCGTCCCAAAGATAGACGGGATAACGGCGACGCAAGAATATGTCCTTATAACCTTCGCCGCCGTCCCAACGGTTCTGCCAGACCTGGGTGCTTGAACTGTGCCACATGACGAGGCTCGTCTTTTTCGGCCTCCAAGGAATGAAGTATTCCATGTACCCATGGTCACATGAGAGGGTGGCATTGGGAAAGATGGGACTGTGATTGACCTTGCCTCCTATTGTAAAGCCGCCAGATTTGTCTAGAATGATTGGGCGTTTCCTGGATTCCTTGCTGTCAGGAGCTGCGCCTCCTATAAGTGGGAATAGCAGCGCAAGCAACGCAATAGGGGCCACCATCTTCGATGTTCAATAAGTTACGCAGGTATTAAGAGGACATATGTGTAACCCACTGACTGCACAAGAGAGACGGGCCATTCGCTATTTCAACGTTCCGTGAAACTCGGGCCCATAGCTTCTGAGTAACTGCCGGAGCTTCATACCGCATTCCAGTTGGAGTTTCTCTGCTGACTGGCTAATGGGGGTAGCACTATGGGATTTTGGTGCATTCACTCGAGCCTGTGCTCATTCAGCCGTCGGCATCTGCAACCCCAGTTTCTTGGAATCTGGGGAACTGGATGTTTGATTGAAAATTAAGGGGTATGTATATACTGATGGAAGGCATTTCGTAAGAGAATTCAACCAATGCTTGGCTAACAGGCACGGAAAAGTGAACTTGGGCGGCGGATAAGGAGCAAGGTCGCTAGTGGAAACGATCCTACAAATATAGGAATTATATGCAATTAGGATATATACAAAAGCATACGACGATGTTGCATAGGTACCTGTTACAGCACATGTACTCAATGACGAGGAGCCAGGAGGAGGCAATGTGTAGGTACCTAACTGAATATCGCGTAGGTAGGTACATTACTAATTTTTTTTTAATTGACCCCAGATGCACGATGCTTCTTGGAAGTATTTCTCGCATTACATAAGCAACCTTAGCATACGCGTTTGTATCTTTGCGCTTGTACTTGCTCCCTCCACCCGATATTTTGCCGACGGAAGTCAAAGCAATCACTCCACATTTGATGTGTCGGGGCGCAACCAATCCATGTGTTCATGTACCTAGGTACCCACACTAAGCAGTCACACATGCACGCACAGTAAATCAAAGGAGCTCGGACCCAAACCTTGACGCGACAACTTCTCATTACATTTCGACCACTTCCGCGTTGATACCCCCATAAGTTTCATGACACTATCTACCGACAACCGTTGTTCTCCATCGTCTTCATCATCGTTATTCCATGAATTACCTCGTTCCTCACCCCTCTCGAGACTTGTCAACCAACTCTTGTAATCTGCGCTGTGGTCATGGCGACCGCTGTAGAAGCAAACGGCGATAAAGGTGGGGAGCTTGATGGGGATATTTCGCCGAGGAACAAGGACGCCAGCGCCTTGCAACAGAATATCCCGTCATTAGACGCTCCCAACAATGGCCTTGAATCGCTCAACATGCGCGCCGATCCAGATGCCCAAGCTACCGTTACCGACTTCCTTGATTTCACCGAATACCTCCCGTCCGACATGATGCGATCTCTTACCCTCATCGGGAAGCTCGACCAAGCCTACCTCGAGGCTTCAGCAACCGTGAATGACCTCACTACTACATGGGGGAAGCTGCCGACTCTACCTGCCGACCAACGTCCTGCACCTGTCAAGCTACGCCAAGAGATATCCGAGAATCTAAACCGCGCCGTCAGCTCACGCGTCTTCTCCCATGCCGAAGCTGTCCGCATCCACGAAAATGTCCTTAGACACTACAACAGGGCCAAGACCATCCATGCGAAACTTCAAGCCATGCGTGATAATTTCCCTACTGCTGAGGAACAGAAGAGTCCCACCCAGGTTAAGTCCCCGCAGATGGCTCGCACCCCCAAGATTACTCTTCGACTTGATAGCAATGGGCAGAAAATCCAGAGACCACCTCGCATCACTGTCCCTGGCGAGGTACTTGCACCTTATGAGATTGATTTTAATGCTTACAGCTCCTTGAGCGACGAAAGCTCCGACGATGAAGAGGAGGAAGAGATACCCGTATCCCCCCCGAGACGTGTTACGACACCCTCAGCTCGAATCAGAGTGGTCAAACCCCCAAAGTCTCCCAAGCCTCCAAAGCAGAAGATTCCTAAGCCACCGCGGCCTCCTCGAGCACCTACCAATAGGTCTGATAATGCCGCACCTATGATGTCTACAAGTACTGCATTAGCACAGCTCAAGCCACCGCCTGAGAACGCGGTTCCGGGTAGCGCTGATGCTCCCTGGCTCCAGCTGACGCCATATGAACTTGCAAAATTACGCAAGCGTATGAAGAAGAATGCAGTATGGAATCCAAGCGACACCATGATAGCTCGAGAACTCAAAAACTTGGGTCGTGGCGTTGAAGCCTACAGGGCTGCCCAGAAGCGAGCCGAAGAGGAGGGAAAACCTTTCGAACCAGCCCTTCCGGCCCCAGTGGTCGATGCTGAATCTGGCACTCAGCATCCTCCCGAAGGTGCGATTAGCGCTGAAGCTCTGACAGCAGACGAGGTACAGTTAAGCAATCGCGGTATGAAGTTAAATGAGGCCAAGAAGCTGAAACGTGAATCCATGGCAAGAATAGCTGCCGAAGAAGCAGAAGAATCAGCTAGGAAGATGATGGAAGCTGCTCGCATGTTCCTTAGTCATGAGGCATCTCCATCCGTCACAGGGGGCCAGGAGAGACAGCCTGAACCAAATCAAAGCCAAGGAAAAGCCAATACCAATAGGTCTAAGTCGAAGAAGCGGAAGCGCAACTCGATGTCAGAGACCCCTGTCGCAGAGAAACCCGAAGGGGCCCAGAGCCTACCGGCAAATCCACCACCCACCCAGCCTGAGAAACCTCAGCTGAAGCGAACCAAGACTGAGACTCCGGTCCCGTTGCCGCAACTCACTCGGCCTCCTTCGGTGCCGCCTCCGCCTCCTGCGCCGGCTGTGCCTGCTACGCCCACGGAGACTCCTGTTCCCGTTCCACAGCTAGCCAAGATATCTCAGGTCGCAACTGCGTCGAAGACGCCGGTACCTATACCTGTTCCAGTTTCTTCCGATACCTCTATGGTGACTACTAGGTCGGCTGCTTCTTCGTCAACAACAAGCCCGGCACCGCCATCTAGTGTTACGACGACGGTGCCCGTCAAGCCACCCGCGGATGCGCTTGTTTCACTGTCTATCAAGACTTCAACAACCCCCATCCCCCCTCCAGTTCGAGAGTTACCCAAACGAGAAACTAGACAGAACTTGCAACCAACCCCCGCCCCCGCTCCAGCTAACCCTAAGCAGTCCAGCTCTCGGAGCAATACTCCAACAAGCATTTCTGCACCCGAACCGCAGCCAGCACCCGCTCGCCGGCCCGCCTCACGTGGTAAAGCTGCAAGTCAAGAACCTCCTCCCACCCTTGCAGTTGAACGGCCTCGACGCGCGAGCACTGCTCGAAACACGCCTGCTCCAGAACTACGCCAGCCCAGCAAACGCACCAAGCGACCTGCTCCAGGTGTCGTGACCACAAACTCGAGCGGCACCAGCGCTATAGGAAAGCGCAAGGCAGCGCCACGCAAGAAAGCTCGCGGAAATCCCAAGAAAGAGAGAAGTGCAAGCCAGCAGGCTGAGCAAGAAGTTGAGGTGGAGGTGGATGATGACGGAAATGTCATCGATCCCGAGGAGCCGCGATATTGTCTTTGCAACCGGGTTAGCTTCGGCATTATGATTCAGTGCGATAATGTTGATGTGAGCGCAACGAAGACTACTGCAACCCCAGCACGTGATATCAAGAGAGCACGCGTTAAGAAACTAACCACGCCCCACGTACAGAACTGCAAGCAAGAATGGTTCCATCTCGAATGTGTGGGACTTTCTGAGATACCGGCACGCACGACAAAGTGGTACTGCCCCGAATGCCGTGTCTTGCTGAATATCGGAGGAAGAGGAGAAGTAAATTCTCGAGGCATCAAGATGTGATGATGAACCATCTATCTATACCAGATCATCTACAGTATTCAGCCCTCTTACTTCGCACCTCTACCTTGATATGATTCATCCTCCCCTTTACTAACGCATGATCTGATGCAACCCGGATCTCGCCTCGGCCATGGTGCGCCATCTATACGGTTACCGATTCAATACTCCTTGACATATCTAGGCAGACACTAGTTCAGAAGCTTGCGAGCCCAGAACAGAGATTGACCCGGTTCCTGCCTTGGAGGCTAGCGTAGGATTCGTTAAGGATGGGGGTTTCAGGGTCACCGTACCTATAGTATTATACTTCGTAACATCAAGGATATCGAAGGTTTTACGTTTAAACGCAGCTCTGCGTTATTTGCTACAACTCGGATGTTCCCTCTGGCGAAACTAGCCGTAGCTTTGTTTTTAAGTCTTATTTCTACAATGAATCTCGCAATTCGTCCAACATCAATGGCCTCTAAGGTTATTAAGATGGCTTTTGCCCAAACAGATGCCAAGTCATCTCGACACTTGGGCTAGAAGCGAGGCTGGGAGAGACGTTTTGCTTGATCCAAGGCCTATCTCCTTGATTGAGAAGCTGAGGATTGTGTCGTTATGCAGTCTCCATACCTTCTGTATGGGCAAACTAATGAACATTAAGGGCGGTTCTACTTTGGGGATTGCTAGGCTGGGGGAAAGAGTCCTGAACAGAGATAGTTCTGACTGGTGTCCTCGCGTATAGCTTTTTGCTGGATGAATCATCATGTACAGGCATAGTACCGTTCGAGATAGTTCAATCGATACATTGATATTGAGTTTGATAGACTTGCTAATTGCCTCTGTACTGATGCTTGAATATATTTCGGTGGAATTGCTTAACCCGATTGTATTCCTTTGGCCGAGCATAGGATACTGTGTAGCGTAGCTGATTACGAAGCAACTCCACCTGCAGGTCGAAGTTAAACTCGAACGTCACACTACTTCCTACCGTAGATATTTTATTCTCGAAACCCCTAGTTGCATCTTGGACTTCATTTATTTCCTTAGGTTGTAGATAGCCGCAACAACTACGATTTCTATCTGTGCATGGTCTCTCAGGATGGCCTCCTCCGATAGCTACATACTAGCATTCCCAGCCGATCATGCGGTGGACGAGAAAGTCAAGGAGTTCATAGCGAGATTCTACGCCACGTCCGACGACCCGTCGAAGAATGAAGAGTGGGTGGATTACTTCTTACCTAATGCCGTGGTTATCATTGGCGACAAGTCGGCTAAAGGTACTGAGGGTATGGAATAGCGGTCTCCCCCGTTGCTTTCTGTGGGGAGCTGACCCCAGGGCTTTCCATTAGAGATCCGTCGGCTGCGCCAAGGCATGTGGGAGCAGGTAGAAAGACGCAAGCATAGACCGGAGAAGGTGTTTCCGGCTTCCTTTGGAGGGACTGGCGACGACGAGGCGATTGCTGCTGAGTATATGCTTCACGGTTCTCTCGATATGGTTATGAAAGATGGAAAGCAGCAAACAGTGTTGTGGGCGGGCCGTGCCGTCTTGAAGGAGGATGAAGGGAAGCTGAAGTATGCGCTGTATCAGGTCTACCTACACAAGTAAGTTGCATGGGTAAATTACGTGATTTACTGCCTTCATTTCACTTTTCTGAGAGTGTTTACACCCATATCCATAGATAGCCATTAGCTGATAAATGTGAACAGAAAMCCCGCCTGATCCATTATTCACCAGGGCCTAGGATGGTGTAATAATATGACTTTTGTCATGACGGAAACTTTGAGTCTATTCCTTCAGTCTACCTGCTTACTTCTGTCATTCGCTCAGACCTGCTAAGACCTACTAAGACTTGGAATGTCAGCACACCTTGACTTTACCGAGAAGCTACCTACCTAACTTCAGAAATAGCACAAATATGCTCCCGTGGCTTTGGTTTATATAGTGTATCAGCTGACGCCGTACCCCTCTATATTAGGCCAACAGCGGTTCTGATCACGATGGCAGAAACGAGAGCGGGGGGAATCTGGCCAGGTGGCGGGCAGATTACGATGATGACGATAAAATCCCGTGATGAAATCATATGCGAAGATATGGATTACTCGGTATTGGAATTCCTTATCTGTGACCTCAAAGCCACTTTGTTTCGCGTTTCTTTGAATATACACAACATTCCCTGGTTTTCTCTACATGTAGGTACATGATTCTAGTTCCCATTTTGAGGACTTTCGGAGTTTATGTTTCAAGTAGCCGATGACGTAGCGTCATAGCTGTTCATGGTTGTTGATAGCAAAACTCACATGAATGCATCGGCATCATATAGTCATCATCATCGGTTTCGCATTCCCACTGTTCATAAGACAAGGATAATAAGCTCCTGACAGCTGCTTATTCCACTGGAGCTCAGCGCAGCGGTACGGCACGGTGCAGCAGAACAGCGAGCTGTCTCACGTTCCACTTGAGCAGCATTCTTAGACTTGGTGTACATAGTGAGGGGCTCAAGCTGATTGCGCATGTGCATTATTGACACAATGGAGAGCTCCATGTTCATAGTCAGTTGCTGTCCCCTGGCTTATCGTCTTGTACATACCTCCCGTCATTAGCGGACCCGGGTTATGTACTGTATTGTATATTAGGGGTATCAATGATACAACCAACATACATACATCATCATTAAGGGTAGCTGCCTTATGTACGTAACTATGTACCGCATCAGCTGAATCGTGTTAGTGAGGTATCGTTCCCAGGGGCTGTGTAGAGAGTCGAGTAGTCGAGTAGTCTTCGGACAAGTTTAACATTCATGCAACTTTTAGATGGCTCGATCCCGACTTGATGCATTCTCAACAAAACGGAATATTGATCACTACAGCGACTTGCTGATAAAGTACATGTATGTATTAACGTGGCTGAATTACATAAGTAAGTCGGGTGCTTGGAACTGGTTATGATGGATATGTCCACTTTGCTAGTTGCTGCTGCGACCCTGTCCCTTGCCATTGGAACCCCGGACAGTCTTTGACGCCGCTCCCCACATGAGCCTATCGCGCCTATCTACAGGTTACTACAGGCTACAACTTGCCAGATTAGTGACTTACACGTCGACGTATCCCTGTCGGGTCATTAGCATTAGTCTCCAGCAAATCCCCATCCCACTATCCCCTCTTCCCGTTGCATTGTACCTTCACGTACCTCATAGCTGCCCCGCCTTCCACCTGCACTGCTTGGAGGCCCTGATAGGGGACGTGCTTCGCTCCGACGAGTCATACATCCGCATCCCGGTTCCTGACCTGTTTCCCTCAACTCCCTCTTGGAACTCGCTATACTATACTATACCCATCTCTCTTTATCACCAAGCGCAACAAACTCTCAATAGACTCGATACCCTTCTGTGAATACTATACAGCAGTGCTGGCATAATCATTTCGACGACTCTTTATGAAAACGCCCTACAGATCCCTAATAATCCCCTGCCGTTCTACTCGGCTGTCTCCCTCTTCCTCTCCTTTGTGTTTCCCCTCCTAAACGTAGCTTCGGCCTCCCGTTCCCCAGCGTCGATCGCGTACAACGCGCTTGTCTCTCTTTGTCCCTCCGAGTCTCCATCGAATCAACTCCTTGACCTGATAGACAATCACCATTATTTGCGATACCGTCGGACTCCCACCCCCCCTTTCACGGTACCTCATTTGCGATACCCTTTGCGACCCTTGCGTTGCTAGTTGAGCTCATCCTTGAGCTCTTCCGCTGGCGAGCAGGAAACTGCCCCAGCTATACTGCTAGCACCACCCTATGCCCGGTTCGTCCACCCGCGATATCTCTCCGACCTCATCCTCCTCCGTGGGGAGGAAGAGTCGTAATAAACGAAAACAAAAACTTACTGGAAGTGATGCGCCAGGTTCAAGGAAGAAGGACAAGAATGTCAAAGAAAGCGGTGGGGTTGTTGCAGCGGTGACGAGACATGGAGCTAAGTTTACGTACGTTTCTATCAATTCTCATAAAGTTACAGTCGAGTTGTCTACTCGATAGTCATTTGGGTTCTAGTGATGGAACCAACGTTAACTGTAGCTTAGTGAAGGCAATGGTGCCAAAGATGCATCTCCGCCCTACGAGGACTCTCCTCTGGCCCAGTCCCCCGAGCTGAAAGCTGCGACTCCCGCATCGATCCCTACGAACGGTAACGTGTCAATCTCTCCGTTGTTGGATGCGGTCTCGACGACTTCGGTGTCTGCTAGTACAGCACCGAGTGCTACTGAATGGGCGAGAGCGATGGGCCCCTTCGCCGGCTCACCGTCGAACTTGATAAGCATTATGGGTGACTCTCCACCAACCCAACCTTCGTCATACGAAGACCCACGGGCCTTGCCATATGCTTGGAGTGTGCAGCAACAGCGACAGCAGTTTGTTAATAGCAACGCTTATTCGGCCTCCCCTCCGAACAGCATCAGGCGCCCTTTGAGTTTCCAGTTGGATTCGCATTACCCTACAAATGATCTCCGATCTCAGGCGTCATCACCTCCTGGTGTGCGAAGAAGTTCAATGCACTCACCGTTTCCTCCTCCACGGATCGGGTCTCACCCTCCATTGCCTCACCAGCCTCAAGCTCACTTTTATGGGGCTCCCGATATCGATTTCGATTTGAATTCCAAGTCTGGCTTGAAGCCAGGCGAGAGAGGCTTCTATTTTGGCTTTGACACTCTTCCGAACCCGGATGGAGCCCATGCCACGGGCAATGACAATGTCGTCCTTGCAGGTTATGAAGGCGGCGTCGACATCTACAGCGTTGCAAAACATGCTGTTGAGCCACTTGCTAGCTTGAAAGGGCTGCGAGGTGGTGTATATGACGCCAAGATTTTACCATGGAATGGGACAGCAGACCCGTACGGCATCTTTCCTTTAATTGCTCTTGTCATCCATGGACCAGTCATACCTCCGGGTGCCCCTGAAATAGCTATCGACCGTCATTCCGATGGCTCACCCAGCCCCCGTTTGGATGGTATCCACACCCCTCAATCGGATAGCAACCAGCGGCAGCTCAACGTTGCAAAGACTTTGCCAATGATTGATGCCTATCAAACCACCGTTGAGGTATATTCTTTGACGACGAACAGGCTGGTTGATGTTCTCTTGCAAGCACCGAAGATCCCCATCAAGACCCTGGTATCAAACCCGATCTTCCGAAGTCCCCCGCCAGCTGGTGCTTTTCAGATCCGCGCTGATGCCGGGAGTATCGTTGTTTCGTCTGGAACCACGGGCGAATGCTGGATTTATCGGCAGGKAACATCTGAACAGGACCCCGGTTATCAGTTTTGTTGCGTAGGTAAGTTGTGGACGAGTTTGAATGGCGATTCAACTCCCGAGAAAGAAAGGAGCCAAAGTCAAGTTCCTACTGGMAAGCGTTCACCAATGCCCATCATATCGCTTAACGGTAGATGGTTAGCATATTGTCCGCCTGCGCCGTCGCACCAAAAGTCGCTCAATCCGTTCATACCGGTACCACTGGAAGGGAAAGCGCCTGGCTTAAGCGCCCTCGCTCCTCCTATCTTACCGAATGAGAGTTCGGATGTCGMCCAGCCGATGCCCGACGGTATGATGAATCGCATTATGAGAGAAACAACTCAGGACTTGCTACAGGGAGCTCGTTGGGTGGGGAAGCAGTCGGCTCAGCTTTGGAAGAATTATTGGTCTAAGCCGGGCCAGCAAACACAGCCCCGACAGCCCCAGATGGGCTCCCCGCCTTGGAATGGAGGGTATTCGGGAAGGCCGGATGCTTCTCAGTTCCCGCCGACATACGGTATACCCGGCCAAGCAGTGACTAAGGAGCCAGGACTCGTGTCGATTTTGGATTTACAAAGTCTGCCGAACTCAACCACGATTCACCACGTCACGACATTCAAGGCGCCACTCGGTTGTAGCTTTCTATCCTTTTCTCCGACCGGATTGTCTCTCTTCACTGCGAGCAGCAAAGGAGACGTTCAGACTGTGTGGGATTTGATGCGTATTCAATACACAAAATCCTCGGCCTTGCAGAATTCCCTGCCGAACAATGGCCACACAACGCGAGTAAGGCAAGTTGCACAATTCTCGCGGATGACTGTCGCGCGAATAGTGGATGTTGCATGGGCGAAGCCAAATGGAGAGAGAGCTGCGATGGTGACTGAAAGAGGCACTGTACACTTGCTGGATATGCCTTCAAGTGCGTACACATGGCCGCCTCCTCGCCGCCGGGTTAGAATCCAGGATGGTTCACCTAAGGGCTCCGAAAATGCGCAATCAGCGGTTTCGTTGGCATCAAACGCGCTCAGCTCTGCGTATGATGCCACGCGCACTCTAACGTCTCGCCATCGACGCAGCAGTTCTAATGCACAAACGACGCCCACTATCATGAATCACGCTAGCTATGGAGGCAAAGTACTCGCTGCCGGAATTAGTCATTCCTTGGGCAACGCTGGGACCGCCATCAACCAGTTGCGTCATACAGGCGAGAATCGTGTCAGCCTACCCCCCGGGAGTATGGCTCCAGGCCCGTTCTGTGCCACATGGATTACTGGTAGGAAATATCATACATTGTTCGTGCTAGGAGATGGTTTAGTAAGGACATTCCCCGGCAAGAGTAGAAGATCAACTGTTGGAAAGGACAAACCGCGTTACCATCGTAGCAATAAATACAGGGACTTCAAACTGAAGAACCTCCCGGACGATCTGATCGCACCGTCTATTAAGCAGATCATCGACCCCATCGAAGACCTTGATCTTACCGTCCAAGAACACGACGGCGGTAACACACTTGTTTTCAATCCGCGACCTCAGCCCGTCGATTCCGATTACAGTCCGGAGGCTTCTATTCCGCAAGCTGAGATAGAGTCTAGCGCGCCGTACCAGCCTTTCCATACTGATAAACGGGTGGGTCTATACGTATACGGCGAGGACATTGCCGCTTCTGTATCCCACCTCCTTGCCGCTACAACGTTGGAGGATACACCTAGACGCAGCCAACATCGCCAGACTACGACTTCATCAAACCAGCCCTGGGCTTTTGGTCAGACCATTAGCGGGACCATGGTAAACGCGGGACTTGCGAGCTTGATGGATGAGGAGATTAGTAACAGCATCGACGACCATCGGGCTCTGCCAGCGTCAGCTATGGAACGAGTCCTTCAAGTTGGCGAGCATGACGAACAGATCGTGGTTACAACCCGACGTCGTAGAGGCGGCAACAGGCCGGCAGAAGCTGATGAAGATGGATTCTTTGAGGATGATTGCGAAGTGCTCGATTTTGCGGACCAGAGAGTTTGATTCAAGAAGTTAACTCTGGGTTACTGGCATGGGCGTCACGGTTCAACACAGAGTTGGATGCTCAGACTGCGCAAACGTTCGCGGGAGGGCTTTACTTTGTAGCTTCTCCCGCGACGAGGCATCCTATCGCTACCCTCGCTTTTGATCTGGTTTGGGATTTGGATAGGGTAAGGACGGAATGGCGGGATCCGGAGTTATTGCATAAGTCATCACCCATGTTGCATTACCGAGACACGACAGATGTATAGAGAGTCCCGTCAGTCGATAGGGAGTTGAACACAACTCAATTAGATACCATCAAGTCACCTTGGCAATTTCCACCATGCGAATGTAGATTGTATTGAACGTGTCATTAGTTTTTATTGTTGGTAATTAGAGCGTGCTAAATCCTTTGACATGATGATGCGGCCATCTGGTTTCCGGCACAGCGTTTGTCATAGCGTAACAAAGACCGACGGATCTGCTACTAGTCTTGACCCATCTAAGCTTTTCCTCTTGCCTAATTAATAACTCCTATTCGCTCAAGGCCGGCTCTGTCGCCGGATATACACTACCACGTCACGGCCACTAGCAGATAATTAGGTAGGCATAGTTCTATCTACGCCTTCTTCTTGGCGGCGGCTGCCTTGGCCTTGGCGGCCTTCTTCCTGTTGCTGCGGATCATGACGACGCTGAGGAAGGAGCCGACGACGGCGGAGCCCAGAAGTATCAGGATCACGGGTATGCGGATGGCCCAGACGCGCGGCGGGAAGAAGTTCTGGAGCGGGTGGTCGGAGTCGACGAACGGCTGTGGGAGGCTGTTAGACTTTGCTTTGTATATGAAGAGAATGGAAATGGGAGCGGGAGTGGGAAAAGGGGAAGGGGAAAGGGGGAGTCAGGAAAAGGTAGGAGGAAGAAGATAGCAGTAACGAACCATAGCCAGCGTCCAGATGGAGTAGTAGAGGAAGACTACGGAGGCAGCCACGAGCATGGCGAGGCCGACAAGAGTGCCGAGCTGCAGAATAGGCGTGTTAGTTAGAAGCTATAGTGACAATGCGATCCGATACGCAAGATTGGTGGGGGATAGGATGATGTGTAATGCACACATACCATTGTCGATTATAAGTTGGTAAATCGGCGATTATTGGTTTAGGTAAGGAACGTGGTGAATAGATTGATGGTCTATATGGGCTTCGTCTGTGAATTGGCGCCGCTTCCCCGTATATTCGTGGTGGTTTGGTATCTGGTGAGGTGGTGACCTGGCTAGAAATCTTAATTGCCCCGTCAAGAAACGAGACGCGACACGAATTGAATGATTCGGGTACGTACCCATGTACCAGTTCAGCTTTAGCAGCCATTCAAGCGTGGCTCATTGGCTGTGGCGCTACGTTACCTGGATGGTTGCAGGGGATAGGAAAATAAGCCAATCATATGATAGTATAATGCCCCACTTACCTAGAAACCGGCCAGCCTCGTCAAAAGTTTCGTCACGGTAGGTCACGGTCACTTTTCGCCTTGCCTAATATACCATATACTTTTCATCTACAACATCTTTTCTTTTATCTCACCAAAAGACATCCCGCCGGCAACGAACCACTTATCTCATGACCGTAAACTGATATTCTATTTGATCGCTCTTTACCCAAGTGCGCAGAGTTATTAGACAAACGGTCCTAGCGCCCAATGGCGGAAGTCGAGACGCGCCACCTGGGCGAGCGCTCGCCAAACCAGGTTCCTGTCCCTCGCTCTCCCCGTCGCGACAACGATCGCGGCCGACCTCGAGATGGCGGTGATAAGTACAGACCTGCACGCGATCGTGGACGCCGATCGCCTCCTGCCCGCCAACGCTCGCCACCGCGCCAGCGCACGCCGCCGAAAATGCCTACCGAGGAGGAGAAGCAGGCAGCTGCGAAGGCCGAGTATCAGAAGCTACTGAATATGCGATCGGGAGGAACGTATATCCCGCCTGCGCGTTTGAGGGCGCTGCAGGCCCAGATCACGGATAAGACGAGCAAGGAGTACCAGCGCATGGCCTGGGAGGCGTTGAAGAAGAGTATCAATGGTCTTATCAACAAGGTCAATGTCTCCAACATCAAGCACATCGTCCCCGAATTGTTCCAGGAGAACTTGGTCAGGGGACGGGGCCTGTTCTGCAGAAGTATTATGAAGGCGCAGGCTGCTAGTTTGCCATTCACCCCGGTCTTGGCTGCTATGGCGGCCATTGTCAATACGAAGCTACCACAGGTCGGCGAGTTACTGGTCAAGAGATTGGTCATACAGTTCAGAAAAGCCTTCAAGCGGAATGACAAGGCCGTTTGTTTGTCGTCGACTACGTTCATCGCGCATCTTGTTAACCAGCAGGTGGTCCACGAGATGCTGGCTGCTCAGATGCTGATCCTGCTTCTGCAAAAACCGACGGACGACAGCGTGGAAATCGCAGTGGGCCTGACGAAGGAGGTGGGACAGCATTTGGAGGAGATGAGCCCGGCGATTGCCAATATCGTCTTTGACCAGTTCAGAAACATTCTCCACGAGGCGGATATAGACAAGAGAGTGCAATTTATGATCGAGGTTCTATTCCAAGTCCGGAAGGATAAGTTCAAGGACAACCCCGCAATTAAGGAAGAGTTGGATTTGATTGAGGAGGAGGACCAGATCACCCATCGGGTCGAGTTGAGTGCCGACCTCGATGTCGAGGATGGACTCAATATCTTCAAATTCGACCCGGAATGGGAAGAGAACGAAGCTGCCTATAAGAGACTACGAGCCGAGATTCTGGGCGAGGGGAGTGACGATGAAGAAGATGAAGACGATGAGGATGAGAGCTCTGAAGAAGAGGACGAGGAGCAGAAGGCAATGGAGATTAAGGATCAGTCCAATACCGACCTGGTGAACCTTCGTAAAACTATTTACCTCACCATCATGAGCAGCATGGACCCCGAAGAGTGCGTCCATAAGCTCATGAAGATCAACTTACCAACAGGTCAAGAACCAGAGCTACCGTCCATGGTAGTTGAGTGCTGCAGTCAAGAAAAGACTTATTCCAAGTTCTTCGGCCTAATTGGAGAAAGGTTCGCCAAGATCAACCGGCTATGGAGTGATCTTTTCACGCAGAGTTTTGAGAAGTATTACGAGACCATTCATCGATATGAAACCAACCGTCTACGAAATATTGCCAGATTCTTCGGTCACATGTTGGCCTCAGACGCCATTGGCTGGCACGCATTGTCAATTATCCATCTGAATGAGGAAGAGACGACGTCTGCGAGTCGAATTTTCATCAAGATCCTATTCCAAGAGATCTCGGAAGAGTTGGGTATGAAGAAGCTACAGGAGCGGATGCGGGATGAGCAGTTGCAGGAAAGTCTTGCCGGCCTCTTCCCGCGCGATAACGCCCGCAACGTCCGATTCTCAATCAATTACTTCACCAGTATCGGTATGGGCGCTCTGACGGAGGAGATGAGAGAATATTTGGCGAATATGCCGAAGCCAACTCTTCCTGCGCCCCCCGCTGCTGATGACTCCGACTCTGATTCTGTCTCGAGTTATTCATCGTACACTGGCTCCTCTTATTCATCCCGCTCTAGGTCTAGGTCTCGCACGCCGCCACGAAGGGCAATTGATAGAGGCCGTTCGGTATCACGAACGCCGCCCAGACGAGGCAGGTCACCGTCATATAGCAGGAGCAGGAGCCCATCTCGCTCCCGGTCATACTCTTACAGCTCTTCGAGGAGCCGGTCTCCACGAAGAACCAGCAAGAAATATTCTGCTTCCCCAAGCCCGCCCCGCGGCCGTCGGAACTCTAGCTACTCACGATACAGATCTGTGACTCCACCCGCGCGGGGAGCCGGTAGACCCCGTTCAGACAGTCGCGACCGTGGGTCTACGCGATCCCGCTCCTACACACCCTCACGAAGTCGCAGCCCACCACGCAGGGCGGCGCCGAGACCTTCAGTTAGTCGTAGCCCCCCGCCACGAAGAGCACCAGCTAGACGTGATTCATACTCGGCTAGCCCGCCGCCTCGACGCCAGCGCCGCGGCTCTAGCTACTCGCGCTCCCGATCTCCGCCTCCGCAGCGGGGCCGTCCCTCAAAAAGGTCGCCTTCACCTCTACCAGTGCGGCGGCGCAGAAACACCAGCTCTGCTAGCAGTGGCGCCCCGCGCAAGAGACCGCGATACGATAGCCGGTCGCCCTCACCTGTCGATGCGAAGAGGAGGCGGTATAGCTATAGCCCTAGTCGGAGTAGATCGCCACCTCCCCGTGCGCGACGCGATGAGGGCGGGAGAGTGAGGGATAGAGATTAGGAGTCCTATCCGCAGAGCTGGAGAGGTAGGGGACGGAGGTTGTCTCGCTCTAAGTCAAGGGGAAATAAGTCGACGGCAAGACGAGGGACGTCCTGTTCTCGTTATAATTCTCGTTCTAAGAAACGTAGTCCTAAGTCACGAGAGAGGGTTCGGTCTAGATACAGTGAGCGTCTATTACGAAGCCCGGTTCAAAGGATAGAAGATTTCATTCTTCTAGAAACCCGTTTCAGTTCGGACTCACGTCGATCTCCATCTCGCGGCAGGAAGAGGCGGCGTAGCTCTTCCAGGAGCTCCAGTAAAGCCTACTACTCTAATTGAATTGGAATGGAAGTAGAAGAAGAGATTATGCGGTTAGTATGGGAGCGAGGTGAGGGCTGATAGGCTGCGAAACGGCGAAAGTCAGTTAATTATCGAGGTTGTCGCTTTGCCCGAGTATAATAGGATGCCCGAGTTGCCCAAGTCTGAACGACATGATATCATTAGCCTTAAATAAAATGAGAATGATTCTGAAGCGACCTGGTTATGGTATGCTTTGCGAATAGCATGTTTTGGAAGCGCATACTTCTACATCGCGTTAGGCTGTACATTATACCACAGGCTGGAGTTGACATGTGTTTAGGTATTCGGTAAATGAAAATATTAGGTATGATTTTATAAGATCCTTTTCTACATAGTGAACTATCTAGCCGATGCAAGGGGACGCTGCAGCTTTCACTAACAGGCGTTTAATGCTCCTGCAAGAACTCCAGTTCGTCTTTCCGTATACAACTTAGTGGCATGGCCCTTGGGAAGATATTCTCGACGTGTGGATCGATGCGTAATTTCTGCTGAACAGGTGGAATGAATCCATCAGGATGCTTTGCGATTTCTTTTTCAATTTTCGGTCGTCGAATCTCTGTCCTTCAACTCCTTCCTTAACCCTCTTTTGCCGGGCTCTCGGGGTCCACGAAATCCGCATGCCTATACGGGGACATGCTAGTTAGGTGGCATGCATTTTCAGGTAAGGGTAGGATGCATGCAACACTCTCAAAATATACGATTCGCGAGACCCCCTTCCCCTGCCGTCGCATGAATCCCAGTGGCCCCGTTTAACGTGCCGTTGGTACCGAGCCGGTATGGGGTGCAATAACACGTAGCTTGGAAATCACGACCACGGCATCTCAAAACCCCGAGAAACAATTTACGGGTTACACTATAGAGGGGTAGACTTCACCACAATTGCAATCCGTGAACCGCTGACGAGCATCATGAGTTCAAGCGCTGTTGAACCGTATCAAATAAAGGTGCCGGATTCCGCCATCGACAAGTTGAAGGCGAAGCTGGAGTTGGCAACATTCCCGGCAGAAACAAGTTTTTCTAACGACCGGAACTATGGTGCACCGCTAGATGACATTAAGCGGCTTGCACGGGCCTGGCAAGATGGCTACGACTGGCGGCGGGCGGAAGCTGAATTGAATGAGAAGCTTCCTCAGTTCACTACAACGATTGGCGTGGAGGGGCACGAGGATCTTCGGATTCATTTCGTGTACAAGAAGAGCGAGAAGCCGGGGGCTATCCCGTTGCTATTTTGTCATGGGTGTAAGCCTACACACTTCTTTTACGCCCTACTTCTATTAAATGAAATGCTAAAGGCCCTTTGTTAACCATAAACAGGGCCTGGGAACTTCCTCGAAGTCTCCAAGATCCTACCCCTCCTCACATCCGGCGGTGGAGACGATGAACCGACGTTCCACGTCGTCGCTCCGTCGCTGCCAAACTTCGGGTTCTCGCAGCGCACATCGAAGCCTGGCTTCCGCATGGCGCAGTACGCCGAGGTCTGCCACAAGCTGATGCAGCGGCTCGGGTACGACAAGTACGCGACCCAGGGTGGCGACTGGGGGKTCATGATCACGCGGCAGATGGGCTTGCAATACCCGTCTCACGTGGTAGCGTCGCATTTAAACTTCATCTTGTCCAAGCCACCCAGTCCCCTGAGATCACCGTTGCTCGTCCTCCAGTACATGCTGGGGTGGTACTCGGAGCACGAGAAGGCCGGGCTCAAGCGCACGGGCTGGTACCGCAGCGAGGGCAACGGGTACGGACAGATCCAGACGACCAAGCCGCACACGCCGGGGTTTGCGCTGGCGGACAGCCCGGTCGCGCTGCTGGCGTGGGTCTACGAGAAGCTGAAGGACTGGTCGGATGAGTACGACTGGACCGACGACGAGGTGCTGACGTGGGTCAGCATTTACCAATTCAGCGAGGCGGGCGCGGATGCGAGTCTAAGGATATACTACGAGGCTAGCCACAAGCCCGGCGGCGGGGAGGACTTGACGAATATTTTGGAGTGGAATGGAAACGTCCCGTTGGGGGTGTCGTATTTCCCTAGGGACGTGATTGTGCTGCCGAGTTCGTGGGGCAGGACGTGTGAGTATTCTCCGAATCCTCTTTTCTGGCTGATCATCTTTTAGCTTTTCGCGCGAGGAAGTAATTGCTGATGTTGTCTGATGTAGTGGGCCCGGTAGTATTTGAGACGAGGCATGAGGAGGGGGGACATTTTGCAGCTTTTGAGAAGCCGGAGGTGCTGGTCGACGATCTCAGGAAGATGTTTGCAAGGAAAGGCGGAATCGGAGCGAAATTGGCTTTCTAAGGGTTTCGATGCTTCACGGTTCATGTTCCTTAGGGGCACGCATGCCTCTAGTACTATTATCTAGTAATTGCATGCTATATGGCTCCCGAACGGAGAATTTTCCCTCTAGGTTAGGTATTCGTGGAAGGGAGATCCTCGTCTCACCTCCAACGTCCACACCATCCCTTAATACTCCTAAGCGTACCTAGGTTAGACTTCTCCATCCATCTTCGTTCGTATGAAAAATTCACACGGACTTCTGATGTCCTCGGAACGATCCATGGGTATTCGCAGATAGCTCGGAAGCTCTGGAAACTGCCGAAGATATCAAGTACTCTCCGTATCCTCAGGCGAGATCATATTTACTCCTCTGTATTCAACATGCCATCTGTGAACGATCGGGTCTAACTTGTATCTCCGGTGATGTTCCATTTCTCGGAGTTTAGAGCCCTTGGATCGGACCGGAGTTAGCGGCATTGACAGTGGCCGGACTCGCTACGGGGATTCGATTAGGGGTACCTTCGTAAACAGAAAAAGATACTGTAAATGCGGAGCGGTGGTAGGAAGGAGATTAAGCAACGTGAATAACGGGCCTAGGCCGAGGTTACCACGTAAATATGGGGGTTAGGCGCGAGGGAGAGTAGGAGCCTGAATGGCAAAAGGGGGTTTTCGTGTAACCACTTTCTAAGCCTTCTAGTAATATGCGAGCCTAAGTTGTTACTTCCAAGCCTCATTATATGGATGCGCGAGCACACGAATATACGACTAGGTTTGATGTCTCTAATTATTGATCAAGCAAAGTACATCATGTGGAAGTATGGACTGAAAAATACAGTGTGCATAGATCTTCTCAATTCATGGCATCTATGCTTATATGGGCACCCAGTGCGCTAGAAACAAAACTGCAAGACACCGATTAACCTACCGATTTTTGTCGTAGTAAAGTTTCAAGACGTGATATAGAACCTATAGGAGGAAACAGTAATTTCATCAGCCCGTTCTTAGACTGCTTCCCAAAATCCTCAAGCTTACGAACGAAGTAGCGAAGACGGTTGCGTCGTATGAAGGGCTTTAAGGTCGACTTTGAACTGTGCCTAGTCATTGTCTCCACAAGTTGATCCCGACCCTTTGTGCTAAATCGCAGCCGCTGGCAGTATCAAGTACGAAGTGCGATGAACTTTCCACTTAATTCCATTTCTTATGTGAAATTGAACCACCGAATTGTCTTCTCGGATATTGAGGTCGATCATTTGGTAATGCACATCCTCTATACTGAGTCTTTAGGACTAGGCATGTTCGTGGCAAAATACTATATTAGGAGTCTTAAATTTCCCAAAAGCCACGCCAGAATTATGCCTCCTTGTTTATTAACTTGAGTCAATATGGGCTCATGTTGTTTGGACGTAAGTCATAAGTTTCAGGCGTAGCTGCCCCTACCAGATACTCGTATATGTTACTGGGGCTTTATGGGAGGTATGAACAGAACAGAATACAAAATTAGTCAATAACTAGGTACCCACTCTATTATCTCAACTGTCTCCATAATACAATTGGTCGTAAAGGTTCAGAAACATATAAAGAATATATGATATACATTAGGTACGATGTCGAGTGAAAGTGTCGCAGTCACCCGCTAGCGAGATCAGCCATTCTTTAGAGGTTTTAATGGGGAGCGTAGTCGCCAGTTGAGTCAAGGTCTAGCTCTGTGGAGACATCAATACTAGAGGAAGTCATTTCTTCGTTGCTTTCGCCGCCCGAGTCGCCCCCTGGCGGTGGAGGTGGGATGGGCCCAGGTGGTGGTGTATTGGCGACGTCGTACATAGTTGGGGCGGTGTACTTCAGAGTTCTAATTTGCTGTACGGGTCTTAAGTAATTCCACGCAGTGACAGCATTTAGTTTTGTCTTGTATTCATCAGAAGAAGAACGTCGTTTAGGAGAGGACACCTGAAGAGAAGACTCCTCAGCGGGAGAAGATTCCTCGTTGGGGGAGGACTCCTCAAGGGCTGAGGATTTCTGTAGGGAAGAGTCCTCGTTGAGAGAAGACTCCTCGGGKGCAGAGGACTCCCGAGGAGCAGATGACTTCTTAGGAGGKGATACCTCAGGGTTAGAAGATCCCTCGGGGTTGGAAGATTCCTCAGGAGGCGATCCATCCTGGTTATCGTTTTGAACCGAGTTATTATCACTATTATAATCGTCAGCGTCGGTAGATTTAAATCAAACAAGATCAAGGATGATGGGATGCATATAGGACTAATATATCCCTAAAAGGAATTCGTTTTGAAGCTTATAGCAAGACAGCTGAGGTAGTTAAATACCGCTTTAAGGTCAACTTACTCCGGGTTTCCGAATTCATACCTGTTCAATGTATGTGTTAGCATTGACTATACACGTTTATATGCGTATCAAAATATATGCAATGGTTATAAGCCCTCCGAGATTCTCAAGCGTATACCAGACAGGAAACAGATTTGGTTAGACTTACCGGTAAGGCATCGGCGCATTGGGTCTCGTCCAAGAAACATCCAAGGAACGATAATAGCCAGGGGGTAGCTCACCAATGCCCTTGTAGCGCCGGACTTTCCTCCGGGCTAGTGGCAATATCACTTCGGCGATCCTGTCGGGGTCAGGGATATCTTCCCAATTTTGTACCTCGTCACCATTCTCATCTTCGTAAGAATCCTGTATGGTAAGTCCCGTCAGGAAACCAGTGAACTCGAACTCCTCCAGCAGCCTGATGAGATCGTCGGAGTATGGGGTTTCATTGGGAGGGAGGTAACTATTTACCGCACTCGAAGCGGTATCATTCACCTCTTGTAGGAGGTTGCGGTCTAGATGCGTTTGAGCCATCCCTCGAAGTATCTCTCCCATGAAGTATATGTCTTCCCAGTCGTTGACTTCTTGTGTGCCCATTATTCCACCCCTCATAATGCTGGGGTCATCAGTCTCTATAGCCGCCTCGCCAAAGTCCCCTAAAATGACTACAATCTCAGTTGTTAGTATTCCACCAAGAATGCGGAATGAGTACGTTAGGAGCTTAGAATGTAACATAAGGAATGAGAGGACTCTTAAGACACGGGTTAACTTACCTTCAGGGAAAGCATTACCCACAAAACCAACCTCCGGTTCTCGAGCTGTCGGCGGATCGTGATAATGAAGGAAAATATTAAATCTCGACACGTCGCGGCTAGCCCATACTTTACTCGTAGTTAGCTTAACATCTTTAGTAAGTCTACGCTAGTCGATGCTATGATAGGTGCATTGACTTCATCTAAGTTCTGGGATTGGTTTTTGTCGAGTATGATATGTGGATTTCAAATACTTACGTTCCCACTCCTCTGGTGCTTCCTCGTCAGTACCTGGCGGGATGCCGAAGTGCATATATCTGAGAACTTCGGCAAGCCTCGAAGCCACGAGCTATAGTACTGGGAGTTAGCCTTGGGGATTAGGTTCTTGACTTAACGATTATGATGGATGGTGCTTACCCAAATAAAATGCTCTGGTATTGGTCGTTTTATTTCTTCGTACTTATTCACGAGCTCCTCTAATGTCCCGCCGTTATAGTACCTGCAATCCTCAGATTGGAAATCTACAAGGGATTTAGCGGCGAAGCTTACCTAAAATACAAAGAATAAACATCATGTTCGCCATCGTCCCAGTGCTGCCAGCACTGCAACTCAGGAAAATACATTCTCTCAACACCATTAACCCAGATAGGTCGAGGTAGTTGTATTGTCGCTCTAGGTGCGGTCGAAATCATAAGTTCTTCTGGCACGTCTCGTTCATAGTCTCTTCCGTGCTCTAATACCTTGTTGATAAAAAGCYCCCCCCTACGCCCTCGGCGCCCGACGCTCTGTACACTCATGACTTTGGAAAGCTTCAATTGGTCTACGAAAATGAATCCTCTTTGATTGATATCGGAATTCTCGGTCCATTGATCCTCGATATTCTCCCATGGGATATGGACCCCATAGTGTCTGTATGGTTGTTTAGGCGGCATCTTCAGGTACTTAGTTTTATTGTTGTAAATAAAAGTTCTTGGCAAATTGAGATGAAACTGAGTCTGTATCAGTATATAAGGTAGGTAGGTAGTGGTCAGCCTACCTAAGATGGAATTATAATCAAGAATTATAATCAAGGTAGTCTCACTGTCGATTATTTTGCACTTATAGACGTAAAAAAAATCTCCATTGTTACTTTGCTCGACTTGATGCTTAGGTTTGGTACAAAGACAACTATTGTGAAAGGGCGATATATCTTATGGCTGTAAAGGAAACCCTATGTTCACTGCAGAACAATGGTTAGGATTAACAATGCTCTTCGCTTAATAACAAGTCCCTTCAATGTGTTTATAAATTGGGTAATGGACTTGGCCGTGCTAATTCCGTTCATTGTAGGTATACATTTCTCCAAAGGTGAAAACAAAGTTCGTTGTGCGAGATGAAAAGGGTTCTTGATAGGACGAGGGCAGTCCTTGTATTTAGCTATTGCTTTGCTTTCTTGAGTATCCCTCATCTTCACTCCGCCGCGAATATCATAAGCACTGCAACTTCTACGGTAGCCGAGAAACGATTACGTCGAACTTAGTAGGTAAGGTAGTACCTTGGTAGGTTGGTATCTAAGTACCTTATTCGGTCGTAGCGTAATAGAATGTTTTAACTGTTGTTTGACTAATGCCTGAATGTCTAAACACATCAGTTGTCACCTCTGCTATAAGCGTCTAGAATCTCCTTTATCTTTCGTGTATCATCAACCTGCTATCGGAGATATCGGAAACATATCTCTATTTTATCAATTCTCCTGCACAGCGTTATCCCCAGACGAAAGTGCTGCGACCGCCATGGCTGTGGTCACCCCACGGTTTCCAATCTTCACGCTGGTCGACCCATACTGATACATCCAACCACCTTCCCAGCTGCCATCCTCACATTGTAAACTCAACAAAGTGCGACGATCGTCCTCACATGGAATTCCCAATTGTGCGCATGTGATAATGCGCATAGCCAAATCCAATGCGCTGCCGCATAGACTGAGCCGTTCACGCACCCGTGACTTTAATAGCTGACCCAGCGTCGCCTGGAGATGAGTATCACTCGAACACCGAAGCAGTCTCCCAATAAGTCCCAGGCAGCAGTCTGGAGAAGGATAGTACCGGGTCCCCTGGATATAAGAGCGATTGTGGAGCGTGGAGCGCACGAGTTCGAGTGTACGCTTGAATTCGTGGCCACGGTTATAGGAGTAGAAGCATGCGAGGACGTTGGCGCTGACGATCGGATCAACTCGAGTTCTATCACGATCGAAATATGTCTGTCATTCTATTTAGCAAAATATTTTTTAGGCATACTAGTGACTTGGTGGCTTACTTGGAAAGTCCCGTCGCTGTTGACATATTTGGCCATTACGTCGAGAATAGACGAAACTGTCTTGGTTGATGGTGGTTGAAGCACAGTGAGAGCAAGGGCTGTGGTGTCAAGATCATCAGGAAAATAGCCTCCTGGGACGAGTGCTGTTTTGCCTAGTGGTACATCTCTATGAGTCGCGCGTGGTACCTCGACGCGTGGAGAATTGCCTTACCAGTGAAGAAATTCCATGTCTTTCTGGATCCCCAATTGAGATTGACGAGAGTTCTAGTAGCATGAGCTCGATCGTTAGTTTTGCATAGCACCCATATTGATAAAGGGGTGTTGACTTGCCGGTCCTTCAATGAATCTACCATCAGCAACTTCGCAAAATTGTCAGCGAAGGTGACACCGCTGTCGGTGACTGAGTCGCAATGTTGCGCATTTCGAAATAGATATCTCCAGCCTTTACCAACTGGATTGTCGAAAATATCGCGCAATGTATGGACTGTCGACTCATCGAAAACGAATCCCCTGATGCCTAATGCCTGCGCTGCCTGCACATTCTCTTCTTTGTCGTCAATGAAGGCGACCTGATCTCCTGCTAAACCAATATTATCCAGAACATGACGGTAGAMCCCCTGATCAGGTTTTCGCATMCCTGCCGCTGCCGAAGTGAACACTTGATCGAAGAGCAGCCAGTCCATCTTCATTGCAAGGTCATCAAAGTCTTCTTTTCCAATATTTGACATGACGTATAGTTGAATAGCAGGATCCTTCTTCAGTTCGCGAAGGAAGGAAACAATGGTATCGTCAGGCTGCAGAGACTCACGCGCCTGCGCAAATGCCTCATCGATTTCAGACACCTGGAAAGAGGATTGTCGAGCACTCAGCTCGTAACAGGCATCTCGAGTGATCTGGCCACACTCGTAACTGTACCAGATAGGCGTCGAAAGGATTTTTCTCAGTTCCTGTACTGAAATAGTAGTTGTGGTGTTGGCGGACCACGCGAAAAGGACATCACCGAGGTCGAAGATAACTGCTCGAGGGGGCTTTTGCGAGAAATCCATTTTCCTGTACCTTTTCGCCGAGAAAATAGAAGCTTATTCTACTAAGAATGAACAAGGATTATACAATCCGACGGCAATCTATCTCACTTTTCTATAATGACTTCAGGCCCTTTTATCGGATATGTCTTTAAGAGGCTGAAGATAGGGGCTCGGAGATCCGCCTATCTATCAAGCGATCTGCTCAACAGTAGAGTAGCCAATATGGAGTAACTCGACGAGAAGGATGTTAGCCTACCGCAAGTAAGCATCCTGCGGCTTCCCGGCCAGTTCCAGGCCTCAAAATCCATCTGCAGCTAATTCGTAATCCGCTCACATACTGTTGGCCGTTTCCAAGATAAGTGTCGTCAGCTTGTGCGCCTCCCTCCCCTATTTTGTTACAGCCCTTTCTATTCCACTTGTAAGCCTCCCCCCCATTGTCTCTTCCTCTTTCTATACTATGACATTTTCTAGTCCAATGACATCTCCTATTCTAACAATGGAATTCGATCTGGCCTTGTTTCAGCTCAACTTGACTCCTCAGACAATGATTTTCTATTTTGTTATCCAGGTATTGACCTCTTCACGGTGGCAAAACCTTAAATTTTAGCAATTCTAACATGAAATCCTTAGGGGATCCTTCTCATTGCGATCAAACTGATCTATAACATCTACTTCCACCCACTAGCATCATATCCGGGTCCTCTTTACCTTGTGGCATCCGATATCCCATTAGCTGTGCTCTCTCTTCTTGGCACGAGCCAGTATCCACTCAAAGCTGCGCACGATAAATTTGGCGACATTGTGCGCATCGCCCCTGGTACACTCTCGTACATCAAGCCGCAAGCATGGAGTGATATCTATGGCTACAAGAAAAATAGTGGAGGTCGGGCAAACTTGCCAAAGGACCCGCAGTTCTATAACGAAATGATGCTAAGTAAGGAAACCATCACTCTCGTGAGTGACGATGATGCAATCCCTATCCGGCGGTCGCTGAACAGCGCCTTCTCGCATCGCTCGCTTCTTGAGCAGGAGCCCATGATGCAGGAGCACGTCAAGCGACTCATGGAACAATTTGAGAGGCATAGCGCTAACGGGCATCCCGTCGATGTGCGCGAGTGGTTCACATTTTCCATGTTCGATATTAACAGCGATTTCGCCTTTGGAGAGGACATGGGCTGTGTTAAACGTGGTGTGTACCATGATTGGGTTAAGTTCGTCATCGACTACTTCTATGTAGCAACCCTTTTGCATCAGTGCCATAAGTTCTGGCCTCTGAATTACTTGTTGGCTCTCTGCATCCCGCCCTCGATACGCAAGATGCAGGCAAACCACGACGAAGCTTCACTAAAGCGTGTTCGGAAGCGTATGGCCATGGCCACGGACCGCCATGATTTCATGCACTATTTCTTAAAACAAGCGAGCAAGGAGCAACTCTCGACGAAGGTAATCGAAGCGCAAGCGACAGTCGTTATTCTGGCTGGAAGTGAAACTTCATCCGTGGCGGAAACTGCGGCCGTGTATCATGTCTTGGCACATCCGGATGTCTACACGAAGCTACAAAAGGAGATTCGGACAACATTCAACAACATTGAGGATATCAAGTTGCAAGATGTGCTATCTGAACTACCATATCTGGATGCTGTGGTGCAAGAGACATTACGTATTCATGCTCCTCTTGCTAATGGCTTCAGTCGCTGGGTGCCTGAGAAGAACGGGGCGACAATATGCGGAAAACATGTTCCACAAGGGGTGAGTACTCATCACGCAATACCAGATGTCTTGATGGAAGTTTTATCATGGGCCATCTACTAACAAATCACCACTACTTAGACGGTGGTCACAATCAACCACTATTGCTCGAATACTTCAGCATCGAACTTCCGCGACCCCACGAGCTTCATTCCGGAACGATGGATGGGCGATGCCAAGTACGCAAATGACAAGAGAGACGTTGTCCAACCCTTCTCAGTAGGACCAAGGAACTGTCCGGGTCAGCAGTAAGCACAACAACGCCTCCGCTTCACCGCTATAGGAGAGATGCAATTGTTAACACGCCTTGCTACAGATTTGCACTTTATAACATCAAATTGGCACTCGCTCACCTATTATGGCGCTTTGACATGAAACTCGGTGAGGGCACGGAGAACTGGGCGAAGGGTCAGCGGATCTACAACGGCTGGATCCAGCCTGCGCTGCCTGTTCTGATGGAGAAGCGAGTGCATTGTACCTGACTATGCTAACGTCGTGCAACTTCGTGAGGAATGGAAGAACCGGACAACAGTGTTCTCGTCGTAAATGGTTCGAACAGGGTATAGTAGTAGGTTAGGTAGGTAGTTTAGAAAATACATACGATCTCTATCAGTTACACCAACATAAATTCATTCCCACTGGAGGTAAAAGGCATAAGTGGGTACCTAGAGGTACTTATTAGCGATTGCGCACCCTGTGTAACCTTTTCGTGCAACATGGATCGTAAGCTATTGCTTAATATTAGAGCACACGGCTGGCCACCGCCACTCCACTTGCCGTCCCGCGGAGTTGATTTCCAGAGCGCCGCGCGTCTTTCGGACACAGAATCTTCAGTGGAATGGAGTGCTTAGTTTTTAGAGCATCCTATTGTAAGCACAGGTTACTACTCACAATGCAAATTGAAGTAGACTCCTAGACTTTGACTTGGGCATTGGTTAGTTTGACCTTGTATCACACATATGGAGGCAGTGGCTGACCCGAAGGATTCTGTGTAACATTTGTGGTAGACTGTACGACGCGATACTCGTAAGGCTGTTGGTGGTGTTTTACCAAACCTGCAGCTATGAAACTGCCTTAGAATGACGGTTTCTGAAATTACCGGCTCGCATGAACAACTCGTCACTTCTGCAGCCTTCGGATTTAATTTGCGTAGGGGTTGGGGTTCTTTCCAATTACTCCGCTAGGACGGTAAGGCGGAATATCCCTGTATCAGGTATGTTCCACAATCTGACCAAGAGGGAATTTGAATAGGAAAGTTTCTCTTACATTCACTCGTTGTCAGGATTCGGATACTTCGGATGTTGTAAGGGAGGCCTAGGACTGTGTAGACAAAGCCAGTCTTGTACGTAATGTATMCCCGACTCTCCAGCAAATAGGTCGGTTGTAGCTCCTCGCGCGACAACGTTGTTCTTTCCCCCATCCTATGGTCGGCTTTGTGCAACTTGTTGGATGAATCTGAATCTTAAATGAGTGTTTGTGGGCTACTCGCAGGGCGTAAACGGAAGTAGTGGGATTCCCAGTTGAGGCTCTATTAGTGGAATGTGATTGGATGATGTCGACCCCACTATATGCATGTTGGGGAATGTATGGTTGTACAGTATGCATGTCGCCCCACTTAAATCGGGGATAGGTACGTTCTAATCCCGAAGAGGTACATGCAGGTAGTTGGCTTGAACAAACAGCTTTGAATCAACTATTCCGCATCAACTGTGTCACGACTTAATACGCGTACAGTTTTTCTGTAGAACCTGCCTCCTAGACAACTGTGAAATGATGTAGGGCCTCCGATATTTCGGCGCGCAATTTCGCGAATACATTCATGTTGTTCGAGACCCTAAAACATCCAACCATAATACCACAGTGTTACTATTCTGTTTACATTATGGGCAACGTGTTCAGCCAGTTCTTCTTCATACCGCCCGCGCCTCTCACGGAGAAGAACTGCCCTGATCAGACCGGGCGAGTACGTGGCATCTCCCTTCCCGCTCTTTTCATGCTTCTTATGGTTGTGTTTGTATGCTGTAGGTCTTCATCGTTACGGGCGGCTATACCGGTGTGGGTTTCGAACTATGCAAGATTCTCTATGCCCACAATGCTACCGTTTACATGGCGGGTCGCTCCGTGCCCAAAGCTGAGAAAGCTATGCTGAACATCAAAAATACGTTGCCCACGAGCCATGGCCACATCGACTTTCTGCGTCTCGACTTGTCCGACCTCTCCACCATTAAACCTGCAGTAAACTCCTTCACTACTCAACAACAGCGTCTCGACGTACTCGTCAACAATGCTGCTGTGCGTCCCCCCCCTCCTAAAACTCTTCGCCCCCCTTAATGTCCTTTCATTCGTCTAACATTCTCCCAGGTCATGTATCCTCCCCAGGGTAGTACTGACGCACAGGGGAACGAGTTGCAGGTAGGCACTAACTGTTTGGGCCATTACCTGCTCTACCAACTGTTGCTCCCCCTCCTCACTAAGACCGCCGCCTCCTCTCCGGCAGCTAGCGTGCGTGTCGCATGGGCTGCTTCCGTCGGCGTGCACGTCGCCACGCCACACCCCCAGGGTATCATCATGGAGGATGACGGCCGTCCGAAGGATCAAGGCGTGTCGGCCAACTACAGCCAGACGAAAGTCGGCAGCGTATTTCTAGCGCGGGAATTTGCCAAGACGACGCCGCAGACGGGCGTCGTACATGTGGCTTTTAATCCGGGTAATCTGCGCTCGGAGTTGCAGCGGCACTGGACCGGTGTAGGCCATTGGGTTACGGTGAGCAGCGTGTTTTCTGCTCTGCGGTCTTCAAGCATAAGCTGGATGTGTTGTGCTAATGTTTTGTTGCGGTTATAGGACACATTCCTGCTGCACCCACCCATTTACGGGGCATACACGGAACTATGGGCAGCACTCGCCCCTGAGCTGACGCCTGAGAAGAGTGGCGCTTACGTCTACCCTTGGGGAAGGTTCGGAAGTCTCCCCGCAGGAATCGAGGCTTCGATTCAAGGAGGATCTAGTGCCGGGGCGAGTGTTGCGGCCAAATTCGTGGAGTGGTGTGGCAAACAGACGGAGACTTTTTCGTAGAACCGATGCATCAAATCTCCCTGAAAGTTATTTGGAGTACCTACGACTAAGTCTTCATGGCTTTACACATGTGTCATCATGGATTGCTGGAGAATCGCAGTATAATCACGTATCAGGTGGTGGAATTATAACGGAGTGAAGTATAATGTTGGGTCTTTAGCGAACTTCAATTTAAATTATCCTAATACCGTGTTCCACCTGATCTATATACCTCCTTCGTCCTAAAATACAGTTGATTGACAACTGTTAATGACAGTAAGTAATCAAGCAGAGTGCCTCTTCCGCAGAACAATCTTCTGCTCGAAATTCGGATGCACGTCCGTGTCGTATTTTGTGTTCGGCGGCCGCTCCGTCTGGCCCGGAGGAAATGAAATGTCATAATCGAGCAGCAAATTTGCCACGATTAGCTTGATCATGGCAGCCCCGTACCATCGTCCCGGACAGGTGAATCTGCCACTTCCCCATGAGAGATTACCCGGCTCGATACCTGTGTAGTCGTGTTGTGTATTAGCGGAGCCTGCATCCTCATCTGGCCGGTAGAAGCGGAAACCGTCAAAGCGCTGCGGGTCGTCGTAGAATATTGAGTCGCGCGCCATGAGCACTCCAGGGATGGCGATCGAGGCCCCGCGTGGGAGGACAGTCTTGCCATCAGAAAGCTCGATGGGAGACATGACTTTGCGGTCGAAACCAACTAACTGGGTAATCAGTCATGAATGGTACTCGGAGCGGGATCACCACGTTACGTACGAAATGTGGATTGATTGACACGTTGTGACTCCTTCAGGAAACTGTCCAACCGACGAAGTCTCTTAATGGTCGACAATTGCCATTCTCCATTTTCTTCAGCAAGTGCTGCTTGCGCTTCGGAGCGTAAAGGCTCAACATATTCTGGCATGGCACAGAGATCGAATATCACGTGCGTTATCGCCATGGACGAAGTATGAAGCTGAAGTTATCGCTTGGTTAGCCATGGATTTTACCTACCCCTTTTAGCGTTGACTTACAGCGGCCGCCGTCAAAATCAGAAGTCGAGCGGTGATTCTGTCTGGATCTGTATCCTTCCCGCTTTTAATAAACAGCCGCATCACACTAGGTTCCTCTTTAGTTATATTCTCTTCCGAAGCGGGAAAGAGGAGGTTGCGCACTGCAGTGCGCTCGTGGAAGATACGGTTCCGTCGTGGGATAAGAGGTGCAATGAAGCGTCGGAGAAAGGCTGGAAACGGCAGCAAGATAAACTTGGTAATCTCGACATGAATGGGCAAGGCGGTCACAGCATCCGTCCAGACTGGGTCATAACAGTATGATTTGCCGACGAAGACTAGGGAAGAGATTCTGTGAATAAAGGAGAACAACAGTTCGTAAGCGGTACAGGTAATTGGATCTAATGGGCGGTTCATAGACTCGATTAATGAATGCCACGCTGACAGATATATTATGAGGCTTACTCTCAGCAGTAGCCCGGGTAAGCTGCCCTGCCATGGCTGTGCGAAGCTCTTCAGCCATTAACGGGAGAAAAGTCCCTATTAAATTCAGCTTTGTGAACGGCCTTCTCCCCATTTCTAGTAATCTTACGTACCTAGGCTTTTCCTAAGAGAGCCTCTGCAGATATCTGAGGTCAAGTGGTCTCGTAAAAGGAGATCTACGCCGGTATGTGCACCCATTACACTCTCTACTAAAGCCGCAGTTGAGCTCAGCTTGGACTCGGGGAGCATATTGAGCTCATCGAGAAACTTGGTAGCTAACACAATGGTATCGCCCATTAATGTCTGGATGATAAAATTCGTGCTTCTTAACTATTTAGAAAGGGATCAGCGGAGCACTTCACGGGCATCTCTTATCACATCGCCATACCTGCTCATAATTCTGTATCACATCTTCGTGTCCATGTTTGTACCATTTCCACCGAGCCCACCATATGCGAAGGCCGAATGGCCCTGGGTTTGTACCAAGCCTCGTCAAGCTGGTTTTAGGCCGAGAAAGGCTGCCGATGACGGTTGCAATTGCCCACGAAACTCCTACGACAGCTATAATCTCATACAACATGCTGGAAGAAACAGAAGCTTTTTGGCGTGTGATTTTCTTCTTTTTTCTTTTTAATAGATCGCCAGGAAAGTTGGCCGTGAACTGCTGAAAATGACCAACTCGGATAGAGTGGACGGAGTTACCACGTGCGACGCGTGTACATCAGGTACCTATCTGGTAGTTTACCTGTATAAGGTATGTATTCTCAGACACATAGCCTTGGCTACATCTGCGGGCTTCAACGCCTTTTAATCAATGTTGGGGGTCAGCTGTAAAACTTGTACTACATACCCACCCCGGTCCGTTACGCAACTCCCCTACCTGCAGGGTGTCTTAGAGGTAGGTACCTCTAAGTTACCTAGGTATATAGGAGGTACCAGGTAACCAACCCAACCTCTCCAACGTCATGTAAAAATACCCCCAACGTGCCCATAGCACCAACTTGGATTATTGTCCGTTACAGAGATCTCTGCTGTGCACGGTGACCCGCGCAACTAAGTTCCTTTCTTTGTTTCTCTCTCAATGTACCTACTTCCTCCCTATTAAAAAAAATCTTTATTTCCTTTTAGGCAACCTTAACATGGTTCAAAGTCAACAGCCGACGATATGGGGATTAGGCGTTGCCTTCTCCATTATCGCTATTGTGGCAGTCGGGCTTCGATTTCAGGCTCGCCGAATTAAGGGTCAGAAGTTCGAGTCTGATGACTGGACAATCATGATAGCCATGGTGCGATTCCTCGTCATACGAGATCATGGATATTTCTATCTCTAACGGGTGAGAATTTTAGATCCTTGGGCTTGGTGTTACGATAGATATACTTATTAGTGAGTTTCAATATGATTCGTTGGCACTACCACCACTTGAACTAACTGGGTCTCATCAGTGACCCAACGCGGTGGCCTTGGAACTCATACACAATACGACGACAACGGAAGTCCCCTTGATCCTGAGGCTGATGTCATCTTTGGCAAGGCAGGTACTCTGCATACGACATAATTGTTTCAAGTCAACTGATTGGACATACGCAGACTATATACGCACTTGAGCTGCTAACATGGCCCGCAGTGGGAATGACTAAGATTAGCGTCCTTCTTATGTATAAACGTATTTTCGCAACCCCAAGATTCAGTTTAATAGTCTGGATGTTGATTGGACTTTCGATTGCTTGGACGATAACGTTTACATTCGCGCTGATGTGTACGTCTTTCCTTTCGCTCTAATGTGTCTCTACTAAGTCGACATCCTAGTCTCATGTACACCGATTTCTTCTCAGTGGGACTATGAACTCTCGCTCACTTGCGTCGACTTGGTGGCACTCTTCACTACGGCTTTAGCGACAGATGTTGCTACGGATTGTAAGCATACGGAAGGTACCATGATACGTCTCCGTCGACAGACGACTCACTTATGTGCTAGTTTTGGTCCTCTTGCTACCAATATATAAAACATGGCAGCTCCAGATGCCATTTACACGAAAGGTTCTGATTATAGGCATCTTTCTTTTGGGTGGCTTGGTTAGCATCGTCGGCATCATTCGAATCCACTTCTTGACTCAAATATACTACATTCTCGACAGTAGCTCAGAGTTGGATACCACTTGTATGTCATTCTAAATGGACAGTGAAACGGCAGCCGACTCCCAGACCGCTAATATAAATCATAGGGGTTTATACACCAGTCTACTATTGGACAATTATTGAGATAAATGTTGGTGTGCTGAGCGCCTGCCTTCCTACCCTCCGTCCTATTCAGGAGCGCGCCGCGCGAAATCTGTCCTTTTCTAAACTGCGAAGCTCCGCAACACGCCTGCTCCCGTCATTGAGCAACAAAACGGATGACATTCGACTTGGCTCCACCGACGAAGGATTCGACCTTGATAGCATGAATACTTCAAGTACACCAGGGCCACCAAGAGTTCTTAGTGGCTTCTAGGAATACAATATCAAGGGTCCTGGAAAACAATATTTTCCTGATAGAACGGCTTTTGGTGGGGACACGCCGGAAATTAGAAATGTCGCTTGAGAAGCAGCACAAGTCTGTACGTGGTGTCAACCTACCTAGGTACTTATACCCTACCCCGTGCATAATGTTCTTTAGTCGTAATTGCTGAAGGATAGACTATTGAAAGGGTCACCCACAAGATTTATATTTGAAGCGTAATTGAGACGTGTCGTCATAGCACGTGAAATCTCCGATGAGAGATGAGATTAATGAGATCGAGAACCCTCATGAGTGACCCAGTCATGGCCAATAATCTTAATGTGGATATATGCGATACCTCTCATTAGTTACCAACATCACCAATATATATTGCGAAAGACTGAGGCTTAAAGCCAACCAAATAGCCCATAGAAGTGGCGTAGTAAACATGACACCAACAGAGTCCTGTCATTAAAGCAGAATCATTTCAAACTAACAAACATTAGCCGTGTTAGGTGCTCTGATAAACACGTATCATTTCGCTGAGTCATCTTATCCTTTAATTACCTGACTTTCAGCTATTCATGTTGGTCCTCTCAGATCGTATCTTGACCTTGTGCGTGGTGTGAGTCTTGCTTTTTTGTCTTCTCTCTGCAGCTTTATTTTTACTACTTTCCCTATGATCACCCAATTTAACGGCTAGTTACTCACGTTATTGGCCGTCACCAGGGTTAGCAGCGACTCTGGCCCACTAGACCCGTTGGTGGGAATGGGGTAGTTAGAATCCACAAGGCTCCCGAAGTGGAACGGAATAGAGTGGCACAAGGGATGATCGTCGACTAGGTGGGCCCGGTTAATCAAATATAGGTCCCAAGATATCAAGCTTTGAGATTAAAGGGCTTATTCTTGATGCTAGACAGGTCTTTCCTTTTATGGACATTAGGACACGTGCAAGTGCCCACAGGCTGGAGATCTAGGTAGATAAGTGTATTACGTAATACATATGGTCAATATTATGGGTATCACGTGACATTCGTTTCGCATCTCGACTGGAAATATAATATTTCCTGTTCAGCTACACTGTCTACCAGTGTCCACCCAACATTGCTTCAAGTTAAATGGCTCATATAATTTCCAAGGACCTGTGGAGTGAGGTTTCAGTAGAGTGCATTTGGCGTGTGTGCACACCAGCGCGATAACGTGGAGTTGCTGTCAGCCCTGGCCATGGTCATCTCACGAGTCAAATAGATGACACCGTAAGTGTCACGTCTTTTCTATTTCCCTTGATATATTGAGTCTCCTAGACTACTCCGAATCTCGGAGTATCTAATTATTCACAAACTGTCATGTCTGCAGGGATTCAGCTACGACTCCTTGATTCCCTGCTTAAATCAATATCAATGAAACTGTAATGTCATAATTCTTACGTATGTGTGCCAACACAAACAAACTACAGAGTGATGTGGATGAGGATTGTGATGGTGTTACCCCCAATGAATCAGGTCGTTACGGCAAATTCTGGAGATATAGGGCTTGATTTTGATTCAATTCTTATGCTGGCAAGTGCTCTAAAAGTCATGGCGTTGCTAAGTTGTAGCAAATTTTTACTCTTGTTAGAGAATTGGTTAGTAAATTTGCCATTTGTTACCTATCAGAAAAGATGGATACTTCCACCTCGCAGTTCTTTGTGTTACTAATAGATTAACGCTGAATATATCATATACATCTACAGGTATATTGGAGTGATAAGATCGAATCGCTACCCTGACAATGTGCGGAGATAGATTCAACCTGTCATCAAGTTCTCCGTAGTTTCCAGCCTACAGATCAAATCGCCATCCCTGTAGCATGTCGGATCTTGGCGGTTAACAACAACATAGCAGTATACTATGACTTTGGTGCCTTACGTGCTTGTAGAGTATAGTAATATTTTATGTATCTCTGAATAAACTTACCCCTTGTCTTCGAAGGTCGGCAGTATCTGCTATGCCGCAAAAGCAGTCATTCGCGATTTCATTGATAAAATGGATAAGCTCAAAATATCTTCATCTCCCATTTCGTCCAATGCCTTCAGGAGTATACTATACGGAACAAACCAACATATTACTCCATCCCTTGTGGGATACAGCAGAAGCAGTTGGTTACCTACCTAGATATTTTTGTGTCTAAATGTCCAGCCTCACACGTTTAGCTGTGACAACACAACCTTGTAAATTTTCATAGTGAACTTGTTTAATTCTGCCATTAATCTAATCGAAGTCGTTAGATCTCGTTAGGTTAATTGGCATTTTAATTTTGAGTGAGCGTTGATGAGGTGGAATGTCTTCAAAGGAACTGTGTTGGAAGGCAAAGGGTCAGAGTCAGAAAATTACGTGGAGTATTATAATTTTAGGATATGGTGAATTTAATTTTAGCGATGTTTGGCATCGTCCTTTCCAAAATTACTCATAGAGTAGAGTAAATCATGAGAGGTATCTACTGATTATATATACAAGCGCAGAAGAAGTCTCGGAGTCGACGATTATCTTGGTATCAACACAACTGTCCGCAAAGTAAACAACCAACCCGACATTCATTACCACCCAGAGATATCMCCCCGTCTCTTGTCATTCTTTCAGCTCGTCATTCATTCTTGTTAAAACATGCGTTCCTCTTTAGTGAAAGTAGCGACCTTTGCTCTTCTAGGGCTTGGCAACGTCCTCCTCGGGGTGAACGGTGTTCCTACAAGTCTCTCTCAGGCCGGAGATATAGAGCCTTTCGATGGTTCTTATTCTCTTCCCGATTTAGATGCTAGAGGAAACGGCAAAGGCTCCAGTAGCGGCAAGGGTTCTAGCAGTAGTAAAGGCTCTGGCAGCGGCAGCAAGAGCTCTGGAAGCGGTAGCAAAGGTTCTGGAAGCAGCAGCAAAGGCTCTGGTAGTGGTGGAAAAGGTGGAAGCTCAAAGGGAGGAAGTGGATCTAGTAGTAGCTCAAAGGTACGTAAATCACTCCTGCACTCAGAATACACGAGGTTTAGCGCAACGTAAAGAGGTTACAGTTTGCTAAATCGGAATAAATCCGAATATCTTTTCCAATTTCAACGTCAAAATGGTCACAGCGGACTTCAACTAAAGCTTACTTTAGGGCGGGAGTGGGACAACCTATTCCCCAAAACCAGTTCCCGACGTTTTTTACGAGGGTAGCCCATACACTAGGGAGGAAGCTTACGTTGAGAACGGAGTGACCACCTGGATGGTTTACTCTAATATAGTACATATCGATACTATCGACATTAGGCACGATGCTTACGAAAATTCTATCACCGTTACGGACGCGCTGAACAAAGAATACGACCCGATACCAAAAGGTTACGGCAGGATGTACTTGAGTGACATCATGATGGCCTTGTGGAATAAAGTAGAAGGGAGGCGGCCGTCGGAACTAACTGTTATTCGCTTCGAAGGTGTGATTGAGCCGGACACCGCGGCCGCTATGGACTCAGCAGCCAGGACGATGGGGAAGGGTCCCAAGGATGCATTCACTCTCAAGTCCACGGCAAAGTCCGGAAGCGCGGAGAAGACCGCGTTCGACCGCATTGCCAAGTCTGTATTTGGCAAGCTTTCAAGCCGTCTTCTCCAGGAATTCATCGCGGGCAAACGTATTTCTCAGTTCGAAATTAATGCCGAGAAAACCTTGACAGTAAGGTTGGCTTAAACACGAGGATTCGGGAATTGGACAGTGTTTCCCTATGTAGTCATCTCGCACAATGGCTTCCCGATTTCCCGAGCCCTGTTCACAACTAAACAGGGTTGGTGTTTATGGAACGAGTGCTTTGTTGCAGGAACTTCTCATTATCATGTTTTTTTCACTACTTGTATTACCTCCTTAGTTTGAAGCTACCCCTAGAATTTATATACTAAAATATAGCGACGTGAACCTAGTAAGTACCTGCCCAGGTAGAGTGCATAACATCTTTTAGGCTGTGAGGTGCCTAAGTTAAACCTATGGCACTTTAAGTGAACCTGGTGGAGCAACATTTCATAAAAGAAGTAGTAAGGACAAACAACGTATTTAACCACGATTGTTGCTAGTGTTAAAGTGACCAACATCACCGCGCTCCGCAAACACGTCTGGTCTAAGCTTAAGGTATTATCTTATCTAAATTTACCTACCTAGTCGCCAATCTCTCAGGTACCTTTTACCTTTTTTGAAAAGATAATCCTTTATGAATATGTGCTGCAATTTGAAGGCATCCATGGATCGCTTTCTTCCACTTCGGACAAATCTGGTAGGGGATGAAAAGTGGGTCTAAGGGATACAAGTGAAATATATAAGGGGTGGACAACACCCGTGAGTTAAAAGGAAGCTAGAATTGAAAGTCATTACTAGGAGGTAGCTGCTAGCTAACAATGAGCTACCGCCTATCTTTTCCCACTCTGTGCACGACCTATTTCTGGGGCTATCGTTAATTTCCACACTTGTTTATTTTCCATTACCGTTTCTAATACGATCTTATTTACTCTCCTTAACAATCAGATTTCCAACCGATTATGAAGGACGGAAAATTGCATCTGCTAGATCTCCCACTCGAATTATTTCACCGTATTTTATTCTTCTGTGCCTTGTCGCGGGGAGTGAAGCGAGCTCTAAGACTTAAGCTCGTGTGCAGCAAGTCACCCAAAATTTCTGCAATCCTTTTTTTCCTCGCAGGCTAATCCGGTCGGTTGTATATAGGACCATTTTATAATGCTCTTGACTATGCCCTCTATGAGACGCGGCTGCTTGATAAGCTCCCAAAGCCGAAGGGGCGTATAAGGGCCCGTCTAATGGAGGACTGGAGGATTAGGAAACACCACGGGGCTGAAAAGTTTCTACACGCCTACCTTGTGTATCGAGCTCGAAACGAAACCGTGGGCAGATATGGAGAGATCCATGAAGTAGCAAACGTCTTGAGCGGCCGTACGGGAGACGAATATGAGAAAACACTTCATGCACTATGCTGGCTTGCCTTAGGGCGAGTTAATTCTACGTATCTCTCCGCGGCTGCATGTAGAAGACTTGTCAAATTTGGCCGCCATGTTGAGAACCGTCCTAGCCTCGGCCTGAACCTTCTAAGCGCCGCAGCTCACCTGGGTCATATATCACTGGCTAGAGAACTGTTACAGGATGGATATAGTCCCATCGCCACGGATCGAGTGTTCGACTCTCCGATCTTCCTGGCCGCTTATGCTGGCAATGTCGACATGGTGAAGCTTTTTCAGCAATACACCCCGGACTTAAAAAATGACGAAGATTATGACGAGTTTGGTGATCGATGGGAAGGCGTCCGCGGGGCCCTTCAGCGTGGAGATTTGAATATGTTTCACCTGACTGCGTTCCCGCCTATGACGGAGCAGTCGGGCGACAGCAATAACAAATTTCCAGATTTAGCTAAATATCTACGAAGCCCAAAGTCACTCTCGTCCACCAAGTCTTGGGAAATGTATTCGCATGTCCGCTCCTTCTTACAAGATTACCCTTCTGAATGCGGCCCTTCTAGGGAGATTCTTAGGGATCTAGTAATGGGATGTCACGCTCAATACGGCAACATAGAAATCATCCAAGGCTTTATAGATGAAGGCCTCGACTGTTATCAAGCGGGGTACGCCAATAGAATTCCGTTGATCAAGGCGGCCGCATATGCCCACGAGGATATAGTAGATCTACTGTTAGGGCTTGGTGCAGATCCCAATTACCATAAAGGTTCCCAGGACGGCTCAGCGCTCGTTGCCGCCGCTGCTAGCGGTAGTTTGGGGATAATGCGAAAACTGCTTGCTCATGGCGCGAGCGTCGAGGATGATAATTTCTATAGGTCCCTTAAGCACGCCGTCCTCCGCGAGCATACAGCTATGATAGAACTGTTACTTGAGAAAGGGACATTGGAACGACGACTACTAATGGTTCTGAAAGAAGAGGCCACAACAGAAGGCTTAGAATCTATGGTCAACTATTTGGAAACAGTCGTTTCCCAGAAGAGCGACGCCGCCATCCCCAAAGACTAGGCTCTATGTAATCCGTGCGAGATAAGCCTGTGGATCCTGAATCGGGTGGTTAGATAATCCGTTGCCGCCGGGATGTGGGCAGTCAGGTGTGGATTACGTAATCTCTAGCGCACAAGCCTTACGTAATCCTGGGACGTCTCATATGTGGGTGCTCCCTCTTGTACGCAGCTCTGTTTTTTACACACAATCAATCAACGCCCTATTACCACCGCATCTAAATACTAAAACCTATCGTACGGATAGACCTTATCATCCAACAGTTACGGGTCCTGAATCTGGTGATGTCAAACCCGCCATAATCACAAGCTCACTACTAGAGCTCGACCGACCCGCTTCTGTTTTAACTACAGTTGTAGGGGCTTCGCTAAACACGACATACTTCGCAGGATGAGGGCTACATGTAAGAGCTGGTGATACCCAAGGTGATTGATTAGCCGCTAAAGGTTATTTCCACCATGACTCCTTCATTGCCACTTCTGTAGCTTCCAATAGAAATGCATTGACTGACTGGGCAGTTGTTCGCGATCAACATACGGCGGAGCAAGGCGAACTAAACATTGCCAGCCTTGTGCTCGATCGACCCGTATTACTGTCGATGGTTAGAAGAACCAGGAGCGCTAAAATTGATTCCCAAAGTTACACGGCATAGTGTGCTACACTTGAAGGATCTCAGCAGTAAATATGCCCGTTACAAATGCATTTCGTTGGTGCAGGCTGTGGTGGCGCATCGAGGACAATGGCCTCAAAATAGAACTTTAGAATGGATGGCGTTCATACTTCAAGGACGTTGCAATAGGAAGGGTAAGCGGTAAGCTCATACCCGAATGCCGCCCCAGGCATATTTGTACACGTTCCTAACAACCACCACAGGTAGCATCCTAAGTGAAATGTAATTTATTACTCTCTTAGGAGGTGGGCAGGCTACAGCCTGTCTTCAAGACACGGACTATGGATGACGGGTATCCGCCACTAGGGTGGCTGCGCGTCTCTCAGATACCCGATGACTTACTTCATCCTAAGAGAAGTAGGAAGACAGGAGAAGGTCCCTGATAGTATGAAGAAACACCGTATAGTTGCTTGTGCGGCCCTTGATAAAAGCCCGGAAGAGATTATGGAAAGGCCCAAGTTTCTACCTACTCACCATTTCCAAATTGTCTAAGTTGTCGGGATTATGTCGAGATTGGGACCTTGGAAATTGTCGGCGTTGGCGCGCCATGCAATACGAACTACCGCGAATACGACTGAAGCGGGGATGTCGTCGAATAGTCAAGTGATGACACCCCAAAGATGCACGCACATTAGTGGTAGGAGGATACGATCGTTATTGCTGTCGGGGAACGAGATAATCGGTATTGGGGATCGTCTATGGGGATGGTGGCAGTTCCTCGTGCAGGTCTTGGGCTCCGAGAACTGACGCCCCCCAAAAATAGGGGTTTCMCCGCCACATTCMCCAGCCACTTTGGCCTAGTACGTTGCTGACCATTTCGAGGCTTTTTTAACATTCCAACTCTGAATCACGAGCTTCTCCACCGCACGTACATATACCATGGTATAATGCGTTTCTTAATTGTCATTAAGCTCACTGCCATATTTCATGAAACTGGCCAGCTATTACTGGCTACACGTCTAGCTTTACACTAAGCCACGCCTGTGGCGATACCGACTCCCTTGCCTGCGTCCGTACCAGGTTCTGTCATGTAAAAGTGAAACCTACTTAACCTCTGCGTACTTCTGCAAGCTATCAAACAGACTTGCAAATATACCTCCATGCCAACTCCTGACCTCCTGCCATTCATGGTCCGGCAGAGTCCCGTGCATCATGTACAGCCACCCGCCAACGATGAAATCGGCATGGCTAGCTTTATCTCCTAGAATAAAAGGCCCAGACGTGTCCTTCGTGAATATCTTCGCGAGGTCGCCTAGCATAAGACGCAAAGACTCTATCATCTTCTTCCGCGTCTCGCCCTTTATCTCGAAATCGTCCCAAGACTTTACACCGGCGCGGCGGACGAGCTCATCCTTGCTCGCCTGTGAGTCGAGCGGCATGTAAGACCCCATGAGCCCAACGTGGGCGCTGAACGCCCTGTCGACGTGCATGTTAAACCTGGAGTACTCGACATACTCGTCCTCTCTAGGTTTTGACAGCGGCGGTGCCCATGCGGGGAGATCCTGGTCGTATGTATAGTCGAGCACTTGAGGGGGAAACAAATCGCCAGCCCCTGAATCCGGGTACGTCTTCTGCAAGTAGATGGCAATGTCGAGCGAGTCCCCGATCTTCGAGTTGGTGTTGGGATCAACCAAGATCGGGAGCGTGTAGAAGTCAGACCCGTCGGCAAGTTTGCGGCAAGCGGGTACGCCGAGAGACCGCCGAACTTCGCCGATCTTGGGAATGGGGACCCATGTGGTCTTGTATGGAACGCCTTTGAAGTTTAGCGCTAGCCGGGCCTTCCAGGGGTTCACGGCGGCCGGACGCTGCATGGCGATATCGTAGAAGTCCATCGTCTCGGTGGGCTTGAGTGACATGGTGACGGCGGATGATGCTGAAAGGGGGTCAACCACGATAGGGGTAGCCAGTTTGAATGACGTCGAATTAGCAAGCGCACTGTATTCGCAATTCTGCTGGATATTGACGTTATTCTGGCGGTTTATATCACGATAGTACTTGGGTAGCCCTTTGAGTGCCTTGGGTCACGTGGTGCCACCTCAGGATGATTCATTATGATTCATAGCGAGCTAGTCCGGTTTGGGGAAACGAAGCTCCGCCTTGGAATGGGCTGCGCCTCAGGTAAAACACATGCAACAGACTGACTCACCCATCTCCAAGTAAAATTACCGTAATATACAGTGAGACTGTCTTGAATAGGAGTATGATGCATCGGGGTTTTCGCCTGTTGTTGTTGTCCTGGAAGGACGAATCTGCAAGTAAGACCGTAGTCAGAGAGCGGCATTACATAGCCGCGAGGGACAGTGCAAGCACAGCCATCGTCGAGTGGCTTAGCGTTGAACAGCTTAAGGGTAGAAGGTTTCGTTGCCGACTCTTCTCAGCATCTTCGTCGGATTAGGGAGATGGACAGAAAATGGAAAACGGAACGGACGCAGTGGGATTTTTAAAAGATCACCGGTGCCTGTCGGTACGGGAGCTGATGGGACTGGAGGGTGGGATGCGGCCAATGAGAGGTCTAGATTCCAGATGTGCACCGATGGCGACATTGACGACCTACACGACCATTCTCAGAGAATGTGAAGCGCAAGCGCTTCTGTAGCGTATCCTAATCTTCCGGGGCTGAGTGCAGCAGTCAATAGTCAATTGAAGTTTAATGCGACTGTAATATTAGTGAGTTATCAGTTGGAGTGTATCGAGATTATTAAGGACATCATGCTCATCGAGCATGTTGCGACAGTTGAAGGATACATACCTTAGGTACCGAATTTATGCATACATGGATGTACCCATTTGACCTCGTGTGACCAACCATACTACTATTAAATGCGTGAGAGATGCAGTAGTTCAATTCTATGCAACAATTCGCTCTCTACATGATACGAAAACGGTAGTCATCAGTTCGTTGTGAAGTTTCATAAGATTTCCTTTAATCTAAATTCACCTAATAATATTACGCTATCAGGTACCGGAAAGCCGGGTAAGGGTCCCGGAGCGGTGAGGATGTCCCACGAATCTTACGGCGCACTGGCCGGATTGCCAAGTGTACAGCAGCGTCATCGGATCCATGTCACGATGCAAGCATCCGGGATCACGGAGCCAACTGAATCAATAAAGACGTGGACCTCCGCATTCTAGAAGTAGTGGGATGCAGAGCCTAAATATTTCTCCGAGTGTCTCTTAGACGCTGTTTGAATATCGTGGCCGCCATGCTGTCAAAGTTAGCTGCAGCGCTCTTCGCGGCCCCTCTCGTTGCGTCTGCAACATCGGGTTACGCAAAATCACCCCCGGTTTTCCCGTCGCGTACGTCTTGGCTCTCGTTAACCAACGTGCTGACCTAGTTGCTGACGTTTGAACAAAGCTCAGGGGAAAGGAGCAGGCGTATGGGCTGATTCATACGATAGTGCCCGCGACCTTGTGGGTCAGATGACATTGGAAGAGAAGGTCAACATCACCCGCGGATTCACAGTTAGTGACAATGTATGTGCTGGTAATACGGGCACTGTGCCCCGACTGGGTTGGCCCGGAATGTGCCTTCACGATGCCGGCAATGGAGTCAGAGCTACTGATCTCGTTAATTCGTACCCGTCCGCTCTGCATGTGGGCGCCAGTTGGGACAGGAACTTGACATATGAAAGAGCCGTTCACATCGGGCTGGAGTTCAAGGCCAAAGGCGGTACGCATACACCGGGTGCACTACGATCTTGCTAGCGCGATAAACTCACATTGTCCTAGTCAATGTTGTGCTCGGTCCAAATGCTGGCCCCCTGGGACGAACTCCCTTGGGCGGTAGGAACTGGGAGGGTTTCTCTGTCGACCCGTACCTATCTGGCCAGTTGAATGCCGAAACAGTTGTTGGCCATCAAGATGCTGGTGTCATTGCAAATATCAAGGTAGCACTTCCTTGGCAGACGCATTGCTTGATTGAGGGACTAATCCCGTCATCTAGCACTTCATTGCCAATGAGCAGGAAACGTATAGACGGCCATATTTCGGTGTTGAGGCAGTTTCTGCTAACATAGATGACAAGACGCTTCACGAGTTCTACCTCTGGCCATTCATGGATGGCATAAGAGCCGGTGTTGCATCTGTAATGTGTTCCTATAATCGTATCAACAGCACGTATGGATGTGAGAACAGCAAGCTAATGAACGGAGTTCTCAAAACCGAGCTCGCTTTTGACGGATTTGTGCTCCTTGACTGGAACGCCCAGCATAACCTTGAGAGCGCGAACGCTGGTCTAGACATGATCATGCCCGGCGGTGACTCTTGGGGTGACAACCTGACGGAAGCAGTTCGTAATGGAACTGTCAGCGAAGATAGAGTTACAGACATGGCAACGAGGTAAGAGAAGTTCGAGCTCAACCATCACTTGTCAGCTCAAAGCATTTTAGGATCCTCGCTGCATGGTACTTCGCCGGCCAAAATGGAACCAACTTCCCAGTGCCAGGAATTGGGATGAAGAATCTCACCCTACCGCACGAGCAAGTCGATGCTCGTATTCCCCAGTCAAAGCCAGTGGTATTAGAAGGAGCAATAGCAGGACATGTTCTAGTAAAGAACGACGGCGCCTTGCCATTTAAGAAGAACCCAATCATGTTGTCTGTTTACGGATACGATGCTACGGTCCCGGATACTAAAAATACAGATACCCTCTTTCAATTAGGTTATACATCTTCCCCTGAAATGGGCCAGGCTGTGCTAGGTACTGAACATCATTTTAACCAAGCAGCTAAAGGAGGCACAATCATCACTGGGGGCAGAGCTGGTGCTAATGGACCAGCATACATAGATGATGTAAGGAACATAACGAAATTATAGTTACTTTGACCTTGCTAACTTTGATGTAGCCGTTAAGTGCCATTCAACATAGGGCAAAGGCCGATGGAACTTGGGTCAACTGGGATTTGACCTCATTTGACCCAGAAGTCAATGCAGCATCAGATGCTTGCTTGGTTTTCATTAACGCAATTTCCACCGAGGGTTGGGATAGAGACGGACTCCATGACGACTTCAGTGACGGTCTAGTCTTGAATGTAGCTTCTAAGTGTGCGAACACCATAGTAGTGATCCACGCTTCAGGGGTACGCTTGGTTGACCAATGGATCGACCATCCTAACGTCACTGCGACCATTATCGCTCACCTGCCGGGTCAAGACAGCGGAGAAGCTCTTGTAAAGCTTATATACGGCGAGGCTGGCTTCTCTGGGAAACTCCCATACACGATAGCCAAGAACGAAAGTGACTATGCTGTTTATGCCCCATGCGGCCGAGGTCCATCCAATACGACAGACCCACAATGCGACTTTACCGAAGGAGTTTACCTTGATTATCGTCACTTCGATGACAAGAATATCACCCCGCGCTACGAATTCGGCTATGGTCTGTCTTATACTACATTCAACTACTCTGCACTCTCCATCGAACCATTAGATCTCCATCCGGATCCGCAAGGTTTCTCCACCGCGAGTAATGACGAAAGATTCTGGGAGGTCGTGGCCACGGTCAATGCGACAATTACTAATACCGGCGCCGTAGCGGGTGACGAGGTGGCGCAGCTCTACCTCGGTATCCCGAACAGTCCACCGAAGCAGCTTCGCGGCTTCGAAAAAGTCCCTCTGTCTCCCGGGGAATCAGCTGAAGTCACGTTCGAACTTACAAGACGTGATCTGAGTGTATGGGATGTCATAACACAAGGCTGGGTCTTACAGAGCGGAGAGTACGATGTTTACGTTGGGGCAAGCAGTAGAGATGTAAGGTTGACGGGTCGCATTGCGGTCTAGTGGACAGTGATGTATCCAAATGTAAATGTCTCTAAGGGTCAGACCCTCGTAGAATAATAACAGCTAATATTCCAAGTGTAACATATCTTGATAAGTGTCAGTGAGCGATTTACGTAAGCCTCGTACTTAAAGAGACCATGACTCCAAAATAGGGGTCACAATGAGTTAGGTACCTAGGTAAGCAACCATAGAAGCTGTATCCTAACTCTAAGCTTATGGGCTAGATTTTCACACGCAAGCTAATTTATACGATTTACTTATCTCCAGGTATTTGCAAATGCCAGTAAGAACAGCTTCATCATTGCCATCTAAGTGGAATTAGTCACGTAATTACAACAGGTGTTCTGAATCTATTGTCTGGTGTATTAGTACACAAGGTGATTAATGACACACACTTTAATAGTTGATACACAAAAGTACAGTAGCCTTTGCTTTGTTCTTTATGTTGGGGAACATTGTGTGTAACTTGCCAAAGGCTTCACGCATGTGAATATTGTTCAGGCACACGATGCATTGTTTGGTTTATCATAAGTTCAAAGGATTTCTCTTGCGATTTCATTCAAAAATTTGCAACTCTTCAGAGTATCGTGGCAATTCACTAAGCATTTAGAGTTTCGAGTACTAAGAAAAAGCGACTACACTTTGTCTACTTTCGATTACTAACTCAGAATTATGGCTCCTATCCTTCCCCCTACCAGCATCATTTCGCCCCTTAGTGGCTCAGGTGTGGATAATGGTTCTTTACCTGAAGGACAGCCGCTGAGTATCATTCCTAGGTCTTTTGACTGGCCACCGGAGGGAGACAGTCTTGTACCTTGGATCGCTGTGTTTGTCTGTATACCTGCAGCTATTGTCCTTCTAGTACTATGGACGTGGGTATGCTGCAAGAGACGCGAGTAAACGAATATCATCGTCATTACCTACGTCTCTAGAGCCAGGTATCACGACAAAGGAACTATCAAGAGCGACCATGCAATCGAGATAGTTCTCTTTAGGGGGCATGGGATGTAATGAGGGCGATGAGGAAATATTTGAACCATGATATAGACAAGGTGCCTTAACACGGGTATACGCCAACATGATTTAATGATTGCCGTGATTCACCTTCGGGACGGCCCGAAGACAATATTCAGTTCGACAGTCAAGCGTATCGACCCTGATTACGTATTTCTCTGTTGACCTCATGCCAGTTCATAGATGACGCGATCAAGGGTGAGTATCAATATACCAATCATTGGAGATGAACATAATGTGATCAGCGCATCGGTATGTTATAGAATACCGACCTAGATAGATAATATGATACCTTAATGACGAACATCTAAAACAAATTCCACGTCACGACATTAATCTTCAAGTTCATTCCAGCTTTTCGTGCATGTTAACTAAGACACAAGGTAGAATCGTGAGTCAAGTCAATCTAATTTCTGCAAATCAAGGGACGCGAGGTATGCGATGAACCACATCCGCCCCTTTCCCCCTAGTGTTTCTCCCTTGGGCATCTGGATACAAATACCCTCCAACCCAGCCCTCGAGATGGGTAGTCATCAACCACACATCAACAATCAAACTTTAGTCACTCCTTTACAGTCACTCGTTTAGTACACACTCATTTCAACCCCACATCATTTTCCAATCTATTCCTCCACATCATCCAAAATGCAGCAACGAACTCTCATCGCCATCGTCTCCCTGCTCGCAGCAGCAGCTAACACGGCACCACTCAGCACCCCGCCAGGTGCGGGCGCACTCGCCTCCTCCGGTGCCAAGCTTCTCGAGAACACGGCCCGCAACGCCCCGGGCATCGCGGGTGGTTTCGCCGGGCTTACCGAGGGCCAGAAAGCCGCTGAAGAGTCCGCAGCAGCAGGTCAAAAGGGTCATGTAGAAAGCCAACACGCCGCAGGAGCCGAGCAGGGCGCTGTGAAGGGCGGACAACACGCAGCCGAGAGCAGCCAGGGCGCCGGCGAGTTCGGGCAGGAGGCAGCCAAGCAAGGCCAACAGGCGCACTCGGAAGAGCAGCAAGCGGCGAACGCGGGCTACATGGCGGAGAAGCAGGGCCAGCACGCGGCGGAGCAAGGCCACCGATACAGCGAGCACGGCGCGGGCGGCGGGCAATCCGGAAACTACGGAGCCAATCGCGGCGCGTCCAAGTCGGGCGTCGCGTACAACAACAAGGACGGGTCCAAGCAGGGCGACCACTTCTACGAGGACAAGCACGACGGCTTCCAGGCCGCGGCCGAAGGCTCCAAGCAGGCGGCTGAGGGCGCCCGCAGCGGCTACGAGGGCTCCAAGCACGCCCAGGAGGACTCTGCTGCTGCTTCTGAAAGGTCCAAGCAAGACTTCCAGGCCTCGCAGGCCGCTAATGAGGGCTCTAAGTTCGGGGCTGAGGGTTCCAAGGCGGGCGCTGAGGGCTCCATGTCGGCGTCTGAGGCGGCTAAGGCTAAGAAGCAGAAGGCTCAGGAGGAGAGCGGTCTCTCTGGTCTCTTTGCTGGTCTGACTGGTGGTCTTGGACACTAGAGGTAAAGCTATTCCTCTTCAGCAATGCTGCTTCCTGGTTTGCTAACTTCATTTCAGTGCCTACCATGGTCGCTCAGTGATGCCCTCCTTTTTAGTTGATTAGTTGGGTCGTTGATGGAAGGTGTGAAATAGAGTGTCCAATGTCAAATGTTTCGGGTTGTCATGTTATGCATCAAATTTTAGTCTAGAAGTAACTCCATTTTCACATCTCATTTTGGTCATGTTTCTGCTCTCATGTATTAGTAACGGTTCGAAGTTGTCGTTTTCTATCCCTCATTGTGTGTTCGCATGTGTGAATGCCTGTACCTCATGTAGAATATGCCAAATGACATCCACTTATAGAACTCCCAAATATCATGCAAGTCCTTGTTATGTGCTGCCCCTTTATTGTATGCAGTTGGGTGTAATGCTTCACTGAGAAAYCCCCGCCAATTCCGTCATCCTGTAACCTAGTAATCTCTTGCATACGATTATATAGGTAATCATATTTAACAGCCTGCCGCCTATTTTACAGGTAGGCCTTTGCTCGAGATGTCAGCAACGAGGCTTTTGAATTGTGATCCAAGAGAGTCGATCACGATCGAAACGTCAGGGGCCTCAGGTCGCGCCAGCTCCTCTTGTCGGGTGAGAGAATCCGGGTCCCAGGCCTCCGATTTTGCTATGGCCTCGGTCTTCCCAAGAGCCTTCACGCTCTTGACGTCCTTTCCTCTCCTTGGTGGGCCCCGTGGGGTGTTTGGTGTGACAATAGTCTGATCGAGAAGGCAGTGCCAACGTGTAATGTAAACTCCCGGTCCGCTCATATTCCCACCCTTCTTATTTTCAAGTTCCTCCACGCCGTCGACGATACTCTGTATTCGGGCCCGAGACATGTCTTCCAGGGTAGATAGATATCTGGCGTGAGCATCGATGGCTGCTTTGACATTCTTTTGCTTCTCATCTGTAAGCTCTGTAAAAAGATGTTGTAAATGTTCATCCGTATCTTCGGCGCCATATAAGTTCCTATCCCCATTCTCCATAGTAGCTGTTCTACCGTTAGTTTCTGATTTCTGCCTGAAGAATTTGAGGCTATCATTAGCCCATTGGAGCCAGGTCATCCGTAAATCTGGGCACCCCTTCGCAAAGTCGTGTAGATAATCGTAGGCTAATTGGCGGTTACGTTTCAAGAGAGTAACGTAGTCTTCAACAGAAGGCGGCACAGGGCCGTTTTGGGTTTGCCCTTCGTTCCTTTTCTTTGGCTTGCTTGTCTCTATTAAATCCGTCAAGAAGCTTTGAACAGAGCCAATATGTTTCCGTAAATCCACATTTTTATGAATAGCCCGAATCATAGGTTCAAAAACAGATACACCGTCTCGTACGATAGAGGTTGTTAGATCTGGGGTCTGGCGACACAGAACATCGGTGATCTTCTCCCTATCCCTTATAGCAAGTTGAGCAGAATAATATTCCAAACATTGAGTATGTTGAGAATCCGTGAGAGATTCTGCCAACCCTTGGTCCTTGGCCTCCAAAATAGTGACAATAATGGACTTCTCATCTCTTATGCTCAATTCGCGGATGAATTCGTGCTGTTCTCGAGATGCTTGCAGATGTTCGTCGATTGCGATTAGATGTGATTCATCGGGTCTGTCTGTACTCCGCCGTTTAATATTATCGATGGCTTTACGGAAGTCGCCAGCATCCCATTCCAACACCAGAGAGATTATTCTGAATACAGCGGCGTTAGTTTCTCCTAGGTTGGCAGCCGGCACCTACTTAGGTAGATAGGCACGCACCTCTGCATCAAGTTCATTCCATCCGTAGCATTTTGAGTTAACCCAAGCCAGTTCGATACCGCGCCGATGCTGATCTTTGCTAAGAATAACCTGACCATGCCATTGATCATGGTCCCAGCATTTCCGACACGAAGTGTTTGTCCAATTACCGAGTATGGAATTAGGCCGTGGACGTTGTCAATCAACTTCAGCAAGTAAGGTCCCTCAGCAGAGAGGACAAAGAGATGGTGGAGAAACGTGGCTATGTAGATAATAGCAAAATTAACAGCAGCCTCGACAGCAGGTGAGTGACCTTCGAGGTTCGGAGTGTTCGTGAAGTGGTCAAATAGTGCGTTCAATAAGTCCCCGTAGACTAAATGTTGAACCACATCATCCCAGGCCCTAGCAAGGTCCTCTGCTTTGTGTATATCATAGTCCCCGTGGAGATTCGGCAACTTATTGTTGGGTATGCCACACAACAAGCCTCTAGTAATGCCTTCATGAATGACCGATGCGGCCGAGGCAAGCCTCTTCCTGCTTCCCAATGTCCCCTTATCGTAGCTTTCTGACAGCTCTGCCTCGCCAAATCTTCTCATAATATTTCGGAATTTGGTAACCCAGAATTCGGAGGGTAGGTCTCTAATACCGGGGATCGGGAGAACCAACCTCGTAAGGAGAAGTTGTAGAAGCGGAGAGGAAGATTTTCCACATTTACCACCAGACTGTTCCCCAGATGGGGTCTGAAATGGATAGCCATATTTCTCAATAGCATCGGGGTGCTTGAAAGTCTGAACTTCGGCGTAGGTTTCATGGTGGACAAGGATGTCCAACAAGGCTCTTAACTGTTGGGGAGATAGTGATGATGAGGTCATAATGGGCTCTTGAAAAAATAACGGGATAGGGGCATCTGGAATTGAAGGAGGATATTTCACTAGGGTAAACTGGCCTGAACTTGATGCATCTTTACAGCCTCTCGAAGCCTCATGCGCTTGAAGATGTACGTATTTCAACGTATTTCACCTATGAATTTCGATAACATTAGGTGTTCCTAAACAGAATGTTTTCATCTCGCTGTAACCCTCGGCGCAGCGTGCTGACGTCATCTGACATGAGTAGTCTCAACTTAAGTGCTCCTTTGGGCTATGGGTAACGGGGTACCCGCTAAACAGCACACGAGTGGGTAACACATGAGTGTCGGGTACATAAGGTACATATGCCTATACGGGCATCATTAAGGTTGAAGTCGAGCAGGTACTATCAGCTGTTTCTTGGAACTCGCGTAATTTAACCCAATTTATTCTGTCTTTCTTACTTTCCTCTTTGAAGGGGGCATAGTCCGTCTTCTTGTTTACCCGTTCGTGTATTAAGATTGAATGACTGCATAATGGAACTGTTCATATCCATGAACATAGTGTAATACTCTAGAAGCTTCATGTGGTCTGTGCGTTTTGCCCGTCCCTCCGTCTCCGAGCTTTTCGCGACAAATTCCGGCAATTCTCCAACAGGCCTTCAAACGTGTACAGCTCTTCATTCGTCAGCCTCAAAATGACTCGTAAGGACAATGCCGCCAGGCCGCGATGATATGAATGGCTTGCCTCGGGACCTCTACCCTGGTGTTCTTCCTGTCATACCACAGGACGGGAGCATAGACAACCCGTCGCGCAATAATGCCGCGACCGCTGCGTCAGCTGCAGGTGTTCGGGCCTTGAGCGCTCAGGCCATCGCTTTCTACTTCAGGGCACCTGTCAAGGCTTTCTTCCGGACACGCGTTGACTACCTCGCCTATGCGCGGAGTGTTCATCAGACGCAGGCCGAGTTGTTCGCGCGTGCTGTTGTGAACGATCAGACAGCGTCGAAGTTAGGCCTCACTCTCAGGCAAGCATGGATGTGGGCGCGGGGTACGACTCCAGGGTTACTCGCATCCGTTATCCAACAGCACGGATGGAGCGTAATTCCCCAGCAGATTCTACCACCGCTACTAGCAAATGTCGGAGTTGGTGCTGTGTTGTACACCAGCTATCTACAAATCCTAGCTCAGCTGCATGAAGAGACATCGAGAGCACCCAAGAGGGTCTTTCCTCCGCCAGACCCGATTCACACTTTCACCGCAGGTTTCTTGGCTGGAAGCATTCAAAGCGTTGTGGCAGCGCCCCTGGACGCAATCCAGGCGAGATTTGACCATCGCGACCTCATGACTAATAACGGGAACGGAAAGCCTAGGAGCATGTGGTCATTCTCTGCAGAAAAGCTCAGGGAGATAGGACTACGGGGGGTCTTTGCAGGGTGGGGGCTATCATTTCTGAAGGACAGTTTTGGAAGCGCTATTTTCTTCAGCACCTTCGAGTACGTAAAGGCACAAGGTTACTATCGTTTCATTACGTGGTACTACGGCGGTTTGCACCCGGACGTCGTCGACGTGCTCGCCCAAAAGAGGCCGCCTACTCAGAAGCAACTGGCCGATAGCGGTACGAATGGTGTCAACGGTCCAGTTATCATACGGCCTCACTACGCAATTGAGCCGATGTTCTTACTACTTGCTGGCATCACGGCTTCGTTCACCCAGCAATTCCTGCTTCATCCCTTAACACATATCCAAGTTTTACATTGGGACCATCTCGAGGACCTGGACGCCAAGGCAGCTAAGATGAGAAACTCGGAAGTAGCAAATCCCGATAAGCCACGGCGTAGGTGGCGCATGCTTCGAGCTTATTATCACGCCTATCGGGAGACTTGGGCTCAGTGCGTTGCAGAGGCGACCTCAGAAGGCAGAGGCTTAACGCGATGGCTGTACCGCGGCTTTTGGTGGAATACTAGTGAGTAACTCCTGGCCATGATGAGGCTGCTCTCTTGAGCTCGTCGTCTTGTTACGAAAGTCACGAATGACTAACACATATTATCACAGTACGGCAAGTGCCAAGTACCAGTGCCGGTTTGATTATCTTTGAGTTGGTCCGGCGGAAATATGGAAGCGGAAACGAGCCCGTGCGCGTGGCAATAGATGACTACGAGATTCTGCTTGATTAGACATTGGCAATCCATGGAATGGTTCTTGGGCGTTGGTGGTTGGTTAGGTACGAGCATAGGAATTCCCCACTCGGCGTAAGGCACCTTTTTCAACATAGCGATGATAACCATTATAGCTTTTTGAGGGTCTTGATGTAGACATAGATAAAGCACGCGCAATCGTTTCATCTCATCTCCCCTTATTTCCAGCACTGCGAATAAACGGTTCAAGAGGAAGGACCTGGCCTTCCGGCGTGACTCCCTCGTAAAGTTGCGCCCACCGATAATTCAGGACTTCAGGGGTCGGCCATGCATTCTCCGGGTCGCGTAGCCAGAGACGTAACAAGTGACGACTGTTAGTTAGACGCTATTATCAGCCACACGTAACTTGCGAACCAACTTAGGACCCGATTACGGAAATAGACTTACCGCTTCTCCGTCGTATCGGTGAAGCCGTCTCTTGCGTGGAAGATAGCGAGATTATTGATATACTGTATATCTCCTTTCTGGAAGTCGGTATTCACGCAGTACTTTTCTCCCAGGAAATGTATGGTGTCGAGAGCCTCCGCCTGGGCCTCGGTGATTGGCGGAATATTGGGGCTCCGAGGAAGAGCACCGAAACCAACGAAGTATCTTCGGCCGTATTGCAGGGCCACTCGCTCAGGCGTAGACTCCGTCGCTGGAAAGTGGAATAAGAGTGGCCTCTCGATGTACTGCTTGTCCGCCTTCTCGAAACTGGAAGAATCGGTTGTCAGCTACCCTACGTACACATCTCACTTCCCCAATCTCCGAAAGACGCATAGTGAATGGGATATATCGTCAAATCGACTTACACTTCCATATCCCAGGGCTGGGAAAGGGTGTGGATTAGATCCGGACGAGTGGCGGCTATCTCGTTGTACACGCGCCACGTACTAGCTAGTTTGCTCGCACCMCCCGCCGCAGACGTCTCGAGGGCAAACAGCGACACGATGTCACCAGAATCTGTGTGGAAGACTTGCTTGTCGGTGGTGTACGCAGGACTGCCAATCTCACCGTTGTTCTGCGACCAGGTCAAGTCCTTAATGTGACTAAGTACCACGTCGGCCTTTTGGCCGTTGTACTTGTGATCCTGTCTACCCCGCTGAGGTGCAATATGCGCGGATATACCCGCGTATATGATAACATTCTCCTCGCGAGTGTGCTCATCGACACGTAGGCCGCGGATCACGAAAAATCCGTGCCCGTTGTGCAATTCCTGTGACAAACGACGCAGCTCCCCGTGGAGGTTCGGGAGTGGGAATGTCTCTGCTGTGAGATAACCCAGTGGCAATCCCAGCCCTAAGCGTCGTTAATTAATCGCCGTTTTGAAGTTTATGATGCAGAAGCTGCTAATCACCTACCTTTAAAATGTTCTACAGCTTGGTCTATCTCATCTAGCTGTTCAGCATTCAGAACGTAGGTCCAATCATAAGTATCGGCGACGCTTTCGCCTTCCCAGACCAGGTCGCCAGTTAACTTCTCCGGAAACCCCTCGGGAAGAGTGGTGGGAAGGTTCCCCTCTTTGAGCCGGCGAGCCGCCCGGGCTTGCCACTTTCCATAGTCCGGAGCGTAGGAGATGTCGGGCTGGCCCGGAGGAGCCGGCGCTGACGGCGTGACAAAGGTGACAGTCGCAGACATTGTTTCCTCGACCTCTGCAGTCTTCGGGAACTGTGTAGATCGATCACATTCTATATTCCCGGAGTACACTCTATTTTGCGATTCCACTTCAATGGTTCAAGCTAGGATCGGAGTTGGAGAAGTGTGCAATACGTTCCCGAAATTGCGTCATTCGTGCCCCCTTAATGCGACCCCGGAGCATCCACCGTATCAATACGCCGGCATTTAGGCCTTAATTCATAACAACAGTAGGCCGCGTCACTTTAATAAATTATTTTGTGTACGCGAGTTAATGTCATACCCTTCAAGTGTACACTTTTGCTGCATTTAACAGACTGCGACTCAGTCCTTCTCGGCGCCTGGGTGGCCGTAACGTTCGTCACCATTGCACCCAAAGGTAAAGGGAATGCATGAGGGGAAGGACAGCTGGAAAGAGTGAAACGCATGTTTGGAGTTATAAAAAATTATTCTGAGAAGTGCATACGGGGGAAAGTTAGGTCGAAAAAATGAACTCGAACGAGTTACGCGGCGGGGGGGTCCATTTGGGTCTCCCAAACAGTTCATATAGTGGTGTAGGAGAGCCAAAAATCTCTAGTCGATAGCTGCTATATCAGTCAAGTTAATCACGATTGAAACACGTTCATTCTTGTATGAAATTGATAAAACTCGAAGGAATGTAGTGCCGCTATCGTTGAGCTGTATACCCGCCGACTAGGAATCCCATCCAAGACATTTGACAGGGAAGGTAGCGAAGTCATTATGAGAGTACCAGGAATTCTAAATGAAACTCGCAAGCACGGCTATAAGGAACTGCCTAACTCCTATCCATAGCCTTAAAGCTCCTATTCATAGGATCTTAAATCCATGATTCTTCCTAGCCCATACATTCCATTGTATAAAAGGTTGGAGCATGGCGGCAACCGGTGAAATTTCAAATTCTAACAGGGCACTAGGGGGTAAACTCAAAGAAACATCTACCTAGGTAGGTACGCTATCTCTAGGAGGCTAGAGATAGAATCCAGGAATTCTGCTAAATTTAGTGATTGCGTCGAGTTGAGCCTAGCATCATATGAGCGACCCAACGTCTTGCTTAGGCTGACGCTCTCGCTCACGCTTGATGTTTATCTTGAACTTTGCTGCCTCCTTATATAGCCCGAAGAACGGGTGAGTGGCAAAGCCAACGCCAGCTGGCATTGTTAGAATGATAATCATAGGATGCTTCTTAAAGGTATAGGGGCCAAGGAGTTGTTTGAACTCACCTGCACCAAGCTTGAATATGATGCTACCAAACCCTTTCGCGATCCCTTTAAAGGAGCCCTTTATGCCCTCCTTCCTAGCACCCTTGTAGGGTAATACGAACCAGTCGGTGAGTCCATCAAGGAGACCGAACCACAAAACCTGTAGTGGAGCTAGTTAGACTTCATCGTCGCATAAAACAACAAGGAACGGAACTTACTTGAAAGCTAGCGACACATGAAGATGGAAAGCCAGTGATCTTAGGCCACTTTCGAACAGTCTCATCGTGGTATAAGCTTGGTATGTAGTGCAAGGTCTTTGCAACTCCATGTCCGAACACCAAAGGAATCTTGAGTGCGCCGGCGAGTATCAATCCCATGCCCTTCAACATGTCCCACCAACCCATCCAGAAGGGGTGGCATCCCTCGTCCTCTTCTTCGTCCTCCTGCTTGACCCCTCCGGCTTCGAGGTGTCGATCCCAATATGAAGGAGGTTCGTTCGCTATCACTGCTTCGCGCGGCATTGCTTCTGGAGTTAGCACCGGTACCGGCGCGGGCGCTGGCGCCTGCTCATTGAAATCGGCATTGACCTCGCTCTTATGGATCTCTTCTGGTGGTGTTATGAACTTCACGCCGAAGTCCCGCCTCCCTGTGACCGAGATCCGAGAGGTCGTTGCGGACAGTGGTCGGTCAATCATATTGACGGATTGCACTTTGCCAATTATCTGATGGGACCTTGATGAGACCTGAAGTGGCTTTGGAATAAAAGCTGATGTGCACCTCTGGTTTTTCAACAGAATGAGGCCAAGGCTAGAAGAACTAGCTCAAAGGCTAAGAGGAAGAGAGAACATATATACGGCTGAAGTACCCCGAGAAATATGATATAAAACACGCGCTTTCGACTCTGGAAATGCGGCGGAGTCCATGTCGATCTCTCAAGGCACCGAGATTATCGCGTGGGTGATTGGCTCAAATAATAGGTGTGCTTTACGATAGTGATGCGGATCCAATCAGTTTTCGCGATACTACGCTGGGGTGTTTGGTGAAACCAATCGTGGCGCAGCATTTCGTCGCCTACCACTCCGCATCCTCACAACACAGGCATGAAGTATCGTATTCTTCAATACATGGAGTGACAGTTCTTGGCTATGCATCTCTTGTCTGATCGCGGATATTTACGTTAGATGGCAAGGTGTACCAGGTAGTCATCCTTGTGCCGGTCTGAATAAGGTGGGTGAAATTAGGCCAAATTCGCGATGGCTGAAGGATCAGAGTGCGGGCCGTGGAACCCTTCTTCCAAAATGTTAAGATTCAAGCCGTCCATTTGTAATGCTTGGTCTTAACACCCAATGCGAATGAAAAGAATGCTTTGTGGTATTCACCGTAGCCGTCTGATTTGACGAACTCTGCCTTTTTCTCGGTGGTTTCCAACGCACCGACAATGGAGAACCGTTCAATGGCTGCTTTTTCCTGGTGCTTCTCAATCCTCCAACCGCATCTATGATGATATGGCGCTGGAAACGCGTCTAAGATCCCCTTAGCCTTTCCCATTGCTTCCTCGAACTGGAGCTTGCTATCTCGTGACAGTGCCCGTATCGTAACATTGAGAATTGGCGCCTTCGGAACAGGTGTCAAGCCGTCCTCGGAGTTTGGACACACGCGCAATCATTCGATGTGTCCCGGCTCTACCATCATCATGTCCCCATACGGCGCCATGTCTGCGAGGACCTGCTAGTCAGCGGGGGAGGCAATGCAAGCGTGTTGCTGATCGGTCGTGTCTTAATGCGCCTTTATCAAGTGAAGACTTGGGTTCTGAAGCTGCTGGAAGAGAGTGATGCCGCGGTCATTAGTCAGCCAGGAGGCGTTTGGTGGCGCACCATTATCGATAGCAGACACACTTGAGGTATCTATCCAGGTGTGCTAGAGGGGAGGATTGATAGTTCCGAGACCGCCATCGTCGACCACGGTATATGACCGAAGGTGTGAAGAATTAGACATTACCCGAGGCTCGAGGCCCGATTATTGATATGCTCCCTGTTTAATTGAGATTGCGGCTTAACGATTCATGATCTCTCGGCCTTCGCGAGGGGCACCCCGAAGATCACCTACGATGTAGTCATACATCGGTTGCTTATGACGGTATGACAGGATTTGGTAATCTCTTCCAGCGTATAAACGCGCGAAATCTACTTTTCGTCATCTTCCAGATCAAAATTATTTGGAATATCTTTTTCGCTGTTTCGTATGTCTCAGCGGATTCTAATAGTCTTGAACCCCTTTTCCTTATCTCCGACAGTCATTTTTCGCTAGCAAAGAAAGGGGGCCGCCTTTTCAGTTATTACTACTCACTACTGAATAAGCCAAAGTGAGATGACAATACCTAATATCTCTATATATTGTTTATCAATAGCGTCCCAAATCACTTAGCCATTACCTCAAACGTTCACCTATATCTCATTAAATATGAGTTGACGGTTTCATGACTCCAAAGCTCAGCTCGTTCGATCTGGCCAAGCATCATATAGTCCTTCGTAGACCGTCACGTCTCCGAATACAGCCTCACCACTACCTTCTTGGAAAAATCGAATTTCCCTCGAGGATGCATACCAGGATCTACTAGATTAGCGTTCCCATCCAACAGTGGTATTGAGGTGTACTTACCGAGCCCAAGTGCTCAGTGCGAACTTTCCATTGGCATGCACTTCAACAATGGAATTATCCACTACTATAGTTAAGTTAAGGGCTTCTATATTCTGTCGCCCATCTTCTATTACGTCGAAAAGACGTAGTCGACCCGACTCGTTACGAGAATCGATGCCATTTGTCGTCTTCGCGGCGGCACTGGAATCACTACGATCGACAACGATGGATTCGTTAGAGAATTGGTAATAGATGGTCGTGCTCTCATGCTCAGACGAAAGGATTTGGAAACCGGCTCTTAAGTCACTTCCACGACAATCCTGGGGGAAAGATATCGTCGCTGTGATAACGTGGAATTTGCTCTCAGGGGTTCGTTGGAAAGCCATAGTGCCTGGCGAGTTCAACGTCCGGCCAGGTTCGATGAAATAATCACCACTAGTCAGTGCGGCAAGAGGTTCACGCGCGATCTCCTGTTTTAGGGTCGCTAGCTCTAGAACTCCTGAGTTGTTACTAACAATTCGCCACGACCCAGTTTCACGGGCGAGTTCATTATCGACGACGTTGCTGATCTTCCCAACGCTCAACTCGCGCGGAAGCAAGAGCGCACCGGTCCAATTCTGCTGATCGGTTGGGAAATCGAGGGTGCCGTAAAAGTCTCCAGTAAGCCACAAATAACTAATGAAGCGATCAGGGGCACCGCTCTTCTGCGACGCTTTGGAAGTAGCTGGTAACTCTTTACCAGCTGCAGCGTAGGCAGAAGTTCCCCAGTCAAGTTTCCCAGCCATGTTGGGCACGAACTTCACTTTTCCGCCTTCAAGAGAGATGTTTCCGGAAGCCCAGAGCATCTCGCGGAAGTCCGAGACTTGTGGTACAATTGGGTCCAATGACCACTCGGCTCCCAAGGTAGTGAATATTTCGCCTTCGGCATTATGCCCGCGCTCATCTAGGCCAAATATGTTGGAAGTTTCGAAATTGAATCCCCACCGGCCAGCCCAATTGCCATTACCCCAAGTTGAATTTGCCGGTTCATGCCACCATTGGCCCAGTTCCTCCCAGTATTGGAAGTCGGGATCATGCTGGCGGTAGAGAAATTGACTAGGGCCTTCTCCGTGAACGCCTCCGGAGATGACGACATACCAGGTACCCGGGGCGCTTTCGAGGAGGGTGTCGAGTTCAGTATTCTGAAATACGTAAGGGTCACGGAAGCCTGTCACATTGACTGCGAAAGGCGGCGACGGTATGACCGGGCCCTGTTCCAGTTTGGTAAAGTTACGGCCACCGTCCTGCGATACCGCTAGAGACTGCGTCTCGCTTCCCCTGGTGTACTGAATGGTCCACTGAATTGGCAGGTAGGAGACTGACGTATATAGAAGCGTAGGCTTGCCATCGATCCCACTGGGGATAACCGAACCATCGAATACCGCGATCGGGTCATTCTTCCCGCCAGACACGATGAAAGGCTTCCCATCTGGATTGAGATCGTGATACGTGACGAGGTCCTCCGTTGTAGCGCCAGACGCGCCTTCGTGTAACCAGCCAACATGAAATAAGCCTGTTTCGGGGTCTGTATAGTGCATACAGGGGTCGCCAATCTGTCCGAATGGCGGGAGAACATGCGCCTTAGGCCGCCATGTTTCGAAGAGGCTCGAGTTGGCAAGGGKAGATAAGTTCGGCGGGGCCGAGTTGTAATCAATTCCTTGCCGGGTCGCGAGAGATCCAGCCAATATGGCTGGAGTGAGATTCATGGCGTCTCGGGCTGTTGTACATCAGGCTGCCTGCAAGACAAACCTTGGGAACCCTGACGAACAGATTCGCACATGATGGAATAGTATTTATAAGATAATTCATGAAATATTCGGCCTCTATTCGTATTTTGGCACTCTGGTCCCACTGCGAACTTACATTACGACATCAAGAGGCTTGGGATTTGGAGATCGTGTGGGGTTTGCGGAGAAATTACGCTCTGGGGCCGGGGAAGGACGCTGGAAATCGTGTAGAGCCACCTGGACGCTAGCTAGAATAGCGATAGTCTCGGTCCTATTTAACGCCTTTACTGCTATAAAATCTTACCTAGCTGCTTGTCATTGCGGGGACATTTACCAGTGTCCGCCATCTCTTGCCGTTAACCAGATGTTGTAATACAGCAGTCGGCAGTACTCCGACGAGACAGTGGATCAAATCCACAAGCCACGCGTTCAGAGTTCCCGTTCGAAATAATCGTGATTGATTGTCTGTGGGGCACGTGTAACTCCCGAGATCCCATCTCCGTAAGGAACCTTCAATTGAATAATGATAATAATAATAATGACCGTCCTAATCATCCCCGAATGGACTCTTCGACACTGAACCATGTCTTTGCCAGTTCAAAACATCAAATCAAACCCCTCATTCTGCTGGTCCTGATGGATCTCAGGGATCGGATTCTGCTGGATGGGGACATAGTTATGAATCTCATAGGGATTAGCGGCGATACCATGACCGTCAAAGTATGAAGAACCGTCGAAGCCCCATGCGGGATAGCCGTTTCCAGTGCCGGGATAAGATGGACCCGACGGCGTAGGGATCTCGGGGCCGGTAAGAGGTACGGTAGCGGTAACCGTCGCGGTAGAAGTCAGGGACCAGGCCGGGGTCGGAGTTGTGGTCATTTCCACCTCAGACTGAATGGACTTGTATCTACGTTGAAGAATTTCATCCGCGGTCTCGATCCTGTGATAGGCCTCCAAGTGCTGGATGAGATGACCCCGACGGCGGAAGCCACCCCCGCCTTGGCGATTGTAACAGTACTTGCACGGGTGCTGGGGCGCGTTAGGAGAGTTGGTAGTGATATGACGGTTAAGGGCGTCCAGTCGGGTGAACTTGGTGCCGCAGGTACATCCATAAGGGCTATGTCCTTCCTGTTCGTCATGCTTTCGAAGCTGGTCATTGGTGTTGAAAAACTTGGAGCATTCAGCACATGTGGGGATTGCTGCATGGTGGAAATCACTGTGCCCGTCAGTAATGGGAGATTAAAAAAAAAAAAGAAAAGCTTACCGAACTCCAAGCTCTTGCATACCCCTAAATGAAGCAGGATGGATAGTTGGGGTATCGGTGATTGGCTGCATGGCATATGCAGAAGGGTGGACATCTCATCATTCTCAGGAATATCGACCAAGGTGTTGACAATGGCGCTCGCGCTCGATTGATTCATGAGTACCTGGTTGTAGTTAGCCATGGCAATGAGGCTCTGACTCCTTGAATAATGGGAACAAGAAGATGTAATTGGTAAAGTAGTATACTAAAGAACACAGACCCAGGATGGGAGCGCTGCCATGGTTATTTTCAAGTACAGGGCACGGTGTTGGGCCCTTCTCAGGTACGAGAGGGTACGTTCGTGTCGAGCAAGGTGGATTAGGGTGGAAATCATGCGGCTTGCGATGTAGCTTCTATAGGTAAGTACAGGGCTCGATCAAGGAGAAGACTAGATACTCAAATCGAGAGCATGGAAATCGAGATCGAAACTACACTAGGCTTCTGAGCAAATCCGCCGGTATGAAGTCCCCGAATTCAGTGACGATAAACATAAGGCACGGGGGATACAGCTGGGAATCCTTCAATTGGTCTTTAGCACCAATACGCGATCAATACGTCGCGGTGCTTGCGCCAGGAAATCGATGCGTTGTGTTAGGCCCTACATCGAGCCACGGCGTTTTGCTCGGTCGGGTAACTGCCTACACATTTCATGACTTAATTGCAAATGGCTCGCATAAGATACCTTATAGCAACACAACTAAATTCAAATAGGAGCGGGTGTTGATCATCAAAATATGTCATTCTACAAATATGCTCACTTGTTACTTTACCTACACGAATGCTCATTCAGCATATCAGTTCGTCAACTTCATAACCTATATACAACAATGTCCAAYCGATGTCCAAGTAAAAGCGACTGAGAAACGAATATATACCACGCTTCGACAGGAGCGTATCACGACTCGAATACCCCAACTACCCCTCACCGTACCCTTTCATTCTTACACGGAGTACCTTTCATCTAGCCTAGCAGCCTAGGTACTCTCAGGCTTGCGGCCATATACGTAGCGGACCTTCATGTACGCGTGCATTGACCTAGACCGAAGCTCCTTGCGCAGGTATGCGAGGGTCTCCTGATAGCCCGGGGTATTCTCGCCGTGGACGATGTTCCACGGAACCAGGGTGTAGCCTGTGTGGCCAATTGTTAGTCGCTTACGGAACACTCAACACCATCGTTGTCGCAGTCAGTTTCCCTCTTCAAATTGGATTTGTACCCTATTCTCAAGCTATGTCCCCTGGGGAAAATGGGGATGCCGAGGAAGGGGGGAGGGTAAATCACTGGCTGGGACCGAGACATAACAAGCACTCACCTTCCAAGTCGTTTATCAGGGTTAAGAGGGTTAGATTCCCAATCTCGGCCAGCTGGGGATCTAGAGGCCATCCGCCAATCGGCAACTGCAGTAAGACCGCTCGTTAGTGTCTCGAATAGATGTAAGGTAAAACTAGACTGATATTTGAAACTTCATAATGGAAGATGACATGAAATGCAAAAGTGAGAAAGATAAACGAAGAATGGCGAAATTAAACGTAGGGGAGGACACTGTTGTTAAGTCTTTTAACCTCAACAGAGATTTCGGGGTGACCCAAGATATGATACACGACGCTAGGGAAGCCAATGGAGAAGCCCGCTTACCTTGTAATTGACCTCCGTAATATCCACAAACCCAGCTTCCTCGAACCCCTTATTCTGCAGGCGATCTTCGAGAACTTGGAAGCTCAATCCCAGCTTTTTGGTCAACTATATCAAGTCAGAATGGCAATGACATAGGGGTAGAAAGGGATGAAAATGCGACATTCAGGGAGTCGGGAATAACATTACGTACCTCCCTCCAAAGCGGGTTCCAGAAGGTGGTGACGACGCTGTCATCCTTGATGCTTTCGTCGTCGGAGCACATAAAGACATCGCATTCGCAGGACTGCACCCAGCCGCCAGGCTTGCAGCAGCGGAAGGCCTGGCGGAAAAGCGCGGACCAGTCGGCGATGGCGCCGAACAGGTATCGGATGTGGATGAAGTCGAACGTGTCAGACGCCCACGTCCACTCCTTGGTACAGTCGTCGATCTCGAATTTCACGTTCGGGGGCACCCAGAGCGGTTGGGTTGGTGAAAGGTCCGTCCCCGTGACCTCTGCATTCGGGTATTGGTCGCCCACGTCGCTGTGATCTAGTTAGTACTGCGACTTACGATGGATGGAGAGATCTAAGTTGATGAGAAGACGAAAGGTTGGTAGCACGACGATGTTGAAAGTCCGTTCAATATTATACACCTCGATAGAAGAAGGCGAAAGGGGGTTGAGTTACATTGCCCAGATTCCTAGAAGTAGTCCTCGATTAGCATATCTCCGAGCCTGAGACGTTTGGATATTCGGCTTCATCAGGGGTACGTACCAGTTCCAGTTCCAACATCGAGGACTTTCTAAAAAAGATCAGTATTCAGCATCCTTAACCTCATCCTAGGGCTATTGCTTACTTCCATGTCCTCCTTAACTGGGGCCAGAAAGAGCTTATCGTCCAGCAGAATCGTCAAGTAGTGGTGCCTGTTGAGGTTCGTTAGAATGAACGGATCCAGTTTCTCGGCCGATACACGTATCCTTACGTAATATCTTGAGAATGCATTTGCTGCTCATCGTTTGGCGCAAAGTACTTAGATTCATGTTTCTCGCTATGGTATGTGCGGCCCTTGATGGTGCGATATTCCAGGATGCTCGCTGTAACGGAGTTGGTGCTACTGGCGCTGCATTGGTAAGAGTATTAATAGCCCGTTCCTTCAAGCCCATTTTGAAATGAAGGGAGTCCTCACTTATCATCTCCCAGTGCCGAATCCGCATCGTCATCGTCCTCTTCCTATGAATATAACCCAAGTTAGGAATTGTCTTACGCGTTTCTCACGTACGTTTTCTCTGTGCTCAGTTGTCGCGCTCATGATACACATACATCGTCTTCAGGGTGAGGTGCGGGGATCAGCTCCGGCTGATTGCTTCCGGTAGCCCCTTGCTGCGCGGTGCTCTGGGCACTCGGGGCCGTTGACTGCTCCGCCATTTCCCGTATACGTTATCGCGTTTCGGCCGGTCTGATACAGTGGAATCTGACGATGGCGCCGCTCAGGGTGAAGGGCGACGGTGGTAAGTCGCAAGAGTATATACCGCCTCATGAAGAGGACAAACTCCGAATAAACGAGAGTAAGGGCTAGCCTTCTTAGGTCATGGGCGGTGGGGTCATCTAGGGAAACAGGCCTCGAACCAGCTAGCCAGCCACCGGCCATCACGGGGGCATGGAAACGCTAAAACCCATAGCGGTAGGTGTATGTAACCCCATGTATGCGTGGGTTATGTAATTATTGCAGAAGAAATAGGATAGCCTCACTCCACACCCAAGCGGCTAACGATCACTAACCTAGCACTTTGGGGAGCGTGGCAAACCCGAAGGATTCTGTTGACGTCGTATCCGGAAGGTTGGGACAGCCCAAGCTATGCGCGGTGAATATTTGGAGTGGCCAGCTGGTAACATGATCTGGAATACCCCCTGAGAGCCCCCCACTCAGTGTAACCAATCACCAGTCGCGGCGGCGCTGTGTATCCATCCACAATGTAACGCTCGGGGGACGGAAACTCCTAAGAGGTGCGTTAAACATATATCAAATCCCTAATTTCAACTCGTCCGTTCTTATATCCGACCCTGATATCATAGCGTTATCGTGAGTCCCGACCTCTCGGTACCTACACCCTTATATGTGGGTAACCCCTTAAGATAACCTATACTACAGCGAGATCGAGAATTGCACATCAGAAATGGTAGGTAGATGACAACAAAACTTTTATTAAAAGTTAGGAGAAAGGAAGTCTATATATGCGTCTGTTTTTTAGAACACCGCCATTGAAACTCCAAAGAAGAAAAAAATTGTTCGTCATGAACTGAATGCACCATCTATCAACCCCTTATATACAGCTCTAAGCCACCATTTGCCTTCTATCAACATCGACTATTATACTCGCCGGTGTAAGAATGAAACTTACTGGCCGACGCTGCTAATGCAGTTGCCGCCACCTAAAAGCGATCAAATTAGCGGTTATCTAGGGAGGTATTGATAAGCAAGACTTACAGTAGGGGTTTCCGACGTAGTTGGAGGTCAGGATGCCGTGAGACGGGTCGTTGCTCTTCTGGTCGACAAAGTGAATAGGGACAGATCCACAGGTCGTGCAGCCATGTTGGCCAATGGCATCAACCAGATCCCTGATCTTAGCCAGAGTGAGGGAGGCTCCTTGCGGGAAGAGGCAGACACCTCCAGTTCCGAGTTTGGCCTCGGTCTCAAGGCTCACTTCGCCTTCAATGCCTTCGGCTTCAGCACCGACGCTAGCACCCACTGTGATGCTGACGGAAGTGCCCACACAGACAATGTGGTCACCGCTGTTGTAGACGGTGTTGGGGTCCTTGTCGGTGGCGGCAAGGACATCGTGCCAGAGCTGCACGATGTTGGTATTGGAGTGGTTCTCGATGGTAGCGAGACCACAGAGGCCTGAGCCGCGGCAGTTAACTGTGTCACCTGGAGTTAGGAAGTGTTCTCTCCTAATGTAAGTAGGTTGCTAATCTAAGGCACTCACTTCCTAGAGCACGAGGGTTCATCGGGTCGGATGGGTTGGCAGACATATCCGTCGGTAGGGCAAGAGCCGAAGCGAAAATGCTCGAGACTGCGAAAATGGTCTTCATGGTGGAAATCATGTTGATAGTTTGTTGGATGTTGGTATGCTAGTGAAGCTGGAAAGAGGTTTTGAAGATGATGAGTTGGCTATGAAGGAGTGATTTGAGTTGGTTGTAAAGGAGTGATGTTTGTTGTGATGAATCTACCTACACTTTGGTGAAGCAGATCACTCCTTATATACTTGGTTCCTAGAGCAGATTCTCCTCTCAAGTTCTAAATATGGCCTATCTTTGTCATGATATCAAAGCATTCAAGCATGCCTCCCCTGTGATGCTTGCGGGCCATAGTTTGATTGAGAATGACCTCAATTTCCAAATTTAGGAAGGCATTTAAGCGCTGTTGACCGCTTGAGGCGCAGTTAAGCTTTTCGCCTTACATCTAAACGAAGTTCGCTGATTCGTCTTGAGTCCTACAAGCTGGTACAAGCTGAGCTGAAGCCCCTGGAAATGTTGGTATAACCTTCTATAAAGGGTTCTTCGTATACAACATACTTTAGTCACTGGTTACCTATTAAGGAGTATCCAAGGCGTAGTATCATGCTAGGAGGAGTATGTAGAGTTAGCGCATGTAAGCTCCATATCAGACCATGGCGAACGGGGCCATTTGTTCACGCCTCCAAACCCGCTCTTAAACTCACCTATCAACACAATATAGGTAAGTTCAGCTCTAGAGACTACCTACCTACACTACAAACAAATACACTGATATTCAAATATCATCGAAACAATAGACGTGAATACTATTAGAATTTACCAGATTAGGTACTTAGGGGGAAATCTATTAACCGTGATACTTTGTTGATGGATAGATATCTAAATCTGAAGACCCACGGACACGACGCCTTGTGTTACTCAGCGCTCCCAAGCATTCAGCTCGACATCTCGCTTAAAATGTGCTTCGACGATCGGCATCATGCCTGTACCTTCTGCTGGCCGGGAATAACCAGGAGCTGTTTCTCATGACACTAGATGGCACCAATGACCTAGATTAACAGCAGTTGCTCCCAGTCTTACAGTCATACCAATGTCACCAGATGAAATAGACCATAAAGCGTCTAGTCACCAATATCGACCCATCTCCTTCATCTCCCGTCAGCCAGAGGAACCAGCAAATTTACTAGGACGACGTAGGACTTCGATGCTTTACCGCCTTGTATATCGCCTAAGGGCAAGCGTCAGTCCGATGCAAATAAGCATAAAAAATAAGTTTCAACGTTTGAAATAGACAGGGGAGTTGTAAGCAATGAAATTGTGCAAATTCCCTTGACGTGTCACGTAGTACGAAGTCCAGAAACCCCGGTATCGTACATATTACTTAGCTGTTGAATCAGCATAGAAGGGGTAATACCTAACCCGTTATGAAATTGGGAGCTTACTCAGAACAATAATCGTAGAGATGTAAAGAGCCGCATGAAGTGGTTGATCACTAAACAGTTGCCGGATACTGCAAAAGTGGTGATCTCCCAAATAATGTCAGCATGCAGGGTAATCTCGTTCATGTCGCTTATTACTTTTCATTGGTCCGGCCACACCTTTCGTTTCAGCCCATCCAAGGTACGGCATCATCATCCGGTCAGCAAATAATCGAGCCTCATATACCTGAGTTTTACGAAGGCTATTATGCACTAGTTGAGGATTCTTATTAAAAATTTCTTATTAAGGAGATTTCTCTTATCGATCCTRAAATTTTAACCTGATGTTACACGAAAATAAGAAATATTAAATTTAATTAATGCGATAAGGAGTTATGGCAAAAGTTGTGGCAGGAGTTATGGCAAGAGCTGTGGCAGGAGTTATAGCAGGAGCTATAGTAGGAGCTATGGTAGGAGCTGTGGCAGGAGCTATGGCAGGAGCTGTGGCAAGAGCTGTGGCAGGAGCTATGGCAGGAGCTATCAGGAGTTGTGGCAAGAGCTGTGGCAGGAGCTATGGTAGGAGCTAGGAGCTGGTAAAACTCAGGCTATTACCTGAGTTTTACGAAGGCTATTATGCACCAGTTGAGGATTCTTATTAAAAATTTCCTATTAAGGAGATTTCTCTTGTCGATCCTGAAATTTTAACCTGATGTTACACGAAAACAGGAAATATTAGATTTGATTGGCGCGATAAGGAGCTGTGGCAAGAGCTGTGGCAGTTATGGTAGCTGTGGCAGTTGTGGCAGTTGTGGCAGGAGCTGTGGCAGGAGCTGTGGCAGGAGCTGTGGCAGGAGCTGTGGCAGGAGCTGTGGCAGGAGCTAGGAGCCGGTAAAACTCAGGTTATTATGTTGCGGGGGCGGGGCGCTAAAAGCTGTGACGAGCCGGGGTGGGAGCAACCTCACGTATGTTACGGGGGCGGGGCGCTAGAAGCTGTGACGAGCCGGGGTGGGAGCAACCTCACGTTTAAAAAGTTGAGTTCTCACGTTAGCATGGAGGAAAAGGACCTTTTAACATTAAATGAACATTACGATCCTAGCATTTATAGGCGCAATTAATATACCGGTAACGTAATGAGATTTTATTTCGGACTTAAAGCTTACTTTATTAAAATTTAAATACTTTAAATTTAATAAAAGATATTTAAAATAAAAAAATATTTAATATATATATTTAATTTTTAATTAATTAATTTAAAATTTCTTATATAATAATATTATTATATTTATTATTTTATTATTAACTTTATAATAATTTATTATATTTAAAAATTAAACTTTTTTTATATAAGTTATTATAAATTATAATAATTAATAAAGTTATAAATAATTATAATATAATAATTATTAATTTTAATTTTAATTTTAATTTAATTTTAATTATTTAAATTAATTTTTAATTATATAATATTAACTTTAAATTTTAATTTTATAAAAAGTTATTTAAATATTATTATCGTTATTTATTTTAATTAATTATTTAATAAGTTTTTTTATTATTTATTTTTACTTTTATATATTAATTTTTATAATTTTTTAATTATTTTAAAAAAATAATATATTTATTTTATATATTAATTATTAAAATAATTAAATTTTTATTAAAAAAAATAAGTTTTTTATTAATTATAATAATAATAAAAAGTATATTTTATAATAATATTTTTAAAATATAAATTAAAAAAAAAAAGTTATATAATTTAAATTTTAATTAAAATAATTTAATTATTAATTAAATTTTTAACTTTAATTTTTTTAATATTTATTTTATAATTAATTTAAAGTATAATATTTAAATTAATAATATAATTAATAAAAAATAAATATTAAAATATTAATTTTTTTAAGTTTTTAATATAAAATTAAAAAGTAAATTATAAAAAATTTTATAATATTAATTTTATAAAACCTTTTTTTATATAAACGTTATATATATATATAATGTTTTTTAACTTTAAATAAACTTAATAAAGTAATAATATTTTTATTATAAAATAATTTTTTAATAATTATTAACTTATTTTTTAAAATATTTTTTAAAAATTTAATAATAATAATAATTATATTATATTTATAAAAATAACTTAATTTAACTTTATTATAATTAATATTTTAAAAGATATATTTAATATATTAAAAATTTTAATTATTTAAAAGTAAACTTTTATAAATATATTTTAAAATATTATTTATAATAATTAAGTTAAATTTATTAAATTATAAAATTAAGTTATTAATTTAAATAATAAAGTAATTAATTTATTTAATGTTTTAAAAAAGTTTTAATTTATAAAAAAATATAATAAGTTAATTAAAATTAAAGATTTAATTAAGTTTAATAATAAAAAAAAGTATATAAATAAGTGATAAATATTTTTTAAAACTTAAAAAATAATTATTTACTTTAAATTATAAGTGAAAAAATTAATGTATAATATAAAGTATAATATAAAGTATAATAAAATTTTATATGTTATTTTAAAATTTAATAACGTTATAAATTTATAAATTTAATTATATATAAAAAGTATTTTTAAGTATTTTAATTAATTAAAACTTTAAGTTTAATTAAATATAAAAAATTTTATAAAGTTTTTAAAAAAAACTTATAATATAATTAATAAAGTTATATAAGTTTTTAAAGAAATAAATTTATTTATTTAAAAAGGTTAACTTTTTAATATTTTTTTAATTAAATTTATTTAAATTATTAATAATTTTAAAATAAATAATATTAATAAAATTTCTTAATTTAAAATTAAAGTTAATTATAATTTAATAAATGTATTAATTAATATTTACCTTAAATTATAAAGTAATAATTTTAATAAATAAGTTAATATATTTTATAATATTTTAAAAAATATTATAAATTATAATTATTATAAATATAAAGTTAATAATAATGTTATAAATATAAATTTATATAAAGTTTTAATATTAAATATATTTAATAATAATTAAATAGTTAAAAATTTAATAAACTTTAACATATTTAAACTTAAAAAACTTTTTACTTTTAAGTGTTAATATAAGTTAATAAATAATTTATATTTATATTATAAAAGTTTAAAATATATAAAAATAAAATGTTTTAAAGTTAAAATATATAAAAATAAAATGTTTTAAAGTAAAATAAAATAATATAAATAAACTTAAAAATTAATTATATAAATAATATAATTTATATAAAAGTTATAAAAGTTATATATTAATAATATAATTAATAAAATTAAGTTTAATATTATTAATAATATAAAGTATATTATTTTATAATAACTTATTTCGTTATTAATAAATAAACTTTAAATTATAAAATATAATTAATAATAAAAATATAAGAAAATTAATAAAATAAGTAAAAGTAATATATAATTAAATATTATTATAAAAATAATATTAAAACTTAAAAATATTAAGATTAAAAGATAATAGCTTTAAATAAAAAAGATATAATAGAAGCTTTAATTAAATTTTTAAAAATATAAAAAGTAAAAAAGTAAAAGAAAAAAATTAAAAAAACTTAAAAAAGTAAGCCTTAAAGAAAATTACCTTTAAAACGCTTTTTAAAAATCGTAAATAAAAAAAACACTTTATTTAAACTTAATAAAAATTAAAAAAAAATTATTAATATTAAATATACTTATATTATAAAAAGATAAAAAAGAAATAAATTTATTAACATTTTTTAATTTAAGATATTTAACTTTTTCTTTTTTAAATAAAAAAATGGCTTATATATATAAATTTAAAAAATTAAAATTATTAAAGTTAAAAAAACTTTATTTAATTAATAAATTTTACATTAAAAACGTTATAAAATTTATTATAATTATTTAACATATTAATAACTATATAAAATGTTTTATTTACTTTTTAATAAACTTTAAAAAATAAAACTTATTTATTATAAAATTATTATAATTAAAATAATATAACCTTTTTATTAATTAAAATTTAAATTAAATTATATTTAATTTTTTATATTATTAATATAATTATTTAAAGATTAAATTAATATAAATATAAGATAATAAAAAAATATTAACCCTTTTTTTAAAAAAGAAATTTTTAATTAATATAAAATTAAAGTAATTTAAAAATTACATTAATAATAATATTTACATTTTCTTAAAAATCTCGTTTATGTAATTTTATAAATAAAAAAATATAATTATATTTAAAATTATATTAAATAAACTTATATAAATAAATTTATTAAACTTTTAATTATTAAACTTTAATAAATTAAAATTACATAAAATTTTAAACATAAAAAAAAATAAAAAAAAGTATAAAAAAAAATTAAACTTTAAATATTATAAGTTTATTAATTACTTATATAATAAACATTTTTTTTATAAAGTTATAACGGAAAATATAAATAAATATTTAAAAGTTAAGTTTTTTATTATAATTGAAAAAATTAAGAAAAAACTTTTTAAAAAATATTATAACTTTATTTATATTTTTTTATTATTTAAAGTTAAAAAACTTTTTAAATAATAATAATATAATTATTATATTAAAATTATAAAAAAGAAAAACTTTTTTTTAATAAAATAAAGTTAATATTATAATAAAAATTAAAAATTATTAAAAGGTATTTTAATAATAATTTAAAGAAAAGTTTTATTAAGCTTTTTTCCTTTTTAATAATAACACTTTTTTTATTAATTAAAAAATTTAAAAGTAATATTTAAATTTATGTTAATTATTATAATTTTAAT